>VXAB01008031.1:0-154880 GCA_013399175.1 Odontophorus gujanensis
TATATATTTTAATGGTAATAGTAGTTTTTTTCCCTCTATTTTGAAAGGACATTTGCAAGTGGGTTGATTCAGTAGTGTCAAATATCTGCCCTCTTTCATTTCTAATTATTCTGTGTTAAGATATACAGCAGTCCAGATTTCTAATGGTCAATTAGAAACAGTATTTGCTTTTAAATTAATTCATATTTAACAACATCAAATATAGCAACCTGAACATTAAACGATATGCAGAATAAATAACTTAAATATGATTTCTTCCTTACTTAAAGCCAGTTTTGTAAAAACCTGGAGTAGGAATTTCCCTGATGTGGTTTTACTGAAAGTGTGAAACAATGCCAGTTTTGAGTTGAAATACCGTATTCCAAATTAAACCAAGCAAAGAGCTTGTTTTACGTATTTTTCATGTCATAATAATAATATTGAGCTGAAGAAACTGTTCTTAAGGTATTAACATAAAGATGAACAATAAAATGCCATTGATTAAAGGTGGTTGTGGCTGTCAGCAAATAACATTCTGTAGACAATTGTGTTTTAACTGCCTGGAAGAAGTTTTGCTTCCTAAATAGAAAGCTATTCCTTAAGTCCTTGCATAGATCTCAGAGAGATGGTCTTAAACAACATCTGTTTTTACTGAGTAAGGAAGACAGTCAGTACTTTGCAAGGGAATACAAAAACAATTAGCAATTGAAATATTCATCTGTGGATTTCACTGTTATGATTAGGATCCACCGAGGATATTACTGCTTTCGCTAGAGATGTCCTGAATTGAAGTTCTTAGAATCATGCAAGTTGGAAAGATCATTAGGGATCATCCAGCTCTACCTCCTGCTCAAAGAAGGTCCAGTTACAGCAGGTTATTCAAGACTTGTTCCAATGAAGTTTCAAGTATTTTCAAGGATGAAGATCCCACAATTTCTTTAGCACTCAATCACTGAATTTGGCCATCCAGTTGGTTTAAAAAGAAGAACAAAATAACTTGCATGATATTGTAATTTCTCTTGTTTATATCTGTTTGTTCCTTCTCATCATTCTCTCGGCCACCCCCAAGATGAACTGGGCCCTCTTCTGTCCTATTACGAAGTTACAGACAGCAGAAGAACTGCCCCCAAAATCATAAAACCATGATAGCCCTCAAGCTCCAGTTTCTCATCCTCTTCTCTTACACCGCCTACCCCAGCCCCTGACCAACTTGGTGGCCCCATGCTGGACATCAGTCTTTCTCTTACTAAGGAGGCCAAAGGTGGACATTACACCAGATGTGGTCACAGAAGTGCTAAACAGAAGAGAAGTATTGCTTCCCTGGACTTGCTTGTTGTGCTCTCACTGATATAAGTCCTCTTGTCCTTCACACAGACCAAAACTGAACACTTATGCTCTCGTATAATACACGTGGCTTTGCCATGATACAGTTAAGTGGAATCACACTTTTTTCACTGGTATGAAATCAATACCCAAAGTTCAAATTTTAAACAATTTTAAGATGTGATAGGAAAATGTGTATAACTGATATCAGCCTTAGGGGACGCTCTTTTTTTTTTTTTTTTTTTCAGCTCACTTGAAAAGTAAAGAATTTTGTAAATGCAGTCTCCAGAGTTGAAAGGAAAAATGACATCTTCAATGAATTGTTCATTTTTGACATTCAGATGAAAAATTGAAGTCAAGAAGACTGCAGTAAATGCTCTCAGATTTGTTTTTGTTTTTATTTTTATTTTCCAGGGCTTCAGCAATCATCAATAAATTTGTTTTTATTTCTTTTTTATATAACTTTAAATGTTCAAACTGCAAAGTTTGTAAAGTAAAACTGTAATCCTTAGAAAGTTTTTCCCCTGCTGTCACTGAAGCATGGATGAACCAGTTTCTCTCAATTTCTGAATACTTCAGCCAGGCATTATCCTAGTACTGATCCACGTATAACAAGATCCATGTATGACAGTATCTGTTGCCTCTGTCAGAGGCACAGTACTAGACTTAGATGGACCATCCTGTTGTCTATGTATTTCACATTTTTAACAGAAGAAAATACTCTTTCTGACAACAGCTGTGTCAAATCACTCATAGTAGAAGTGGAAGGTCTCAGAAATCAGAAAATAGCAGAAAGGAATGCGTTGAGGATTGGTTAGAAAACTGACAATGGCAGTATGGTCTTATTCCACCTTGACAAATTTCCTTGTTTGTGACACTCAAGTTTTGTGACAGTATTGCTAAGGTACGTCCAGAAAAAGAAAGCCAGTTCCAGGTATTGCTGGGAGATCACTGTCTTTCCTTCTATTCCTGAAAGGTACTTTGACTTCAAGGTAGGATGGTTGAGATTTGGGGATTTGATCATACACTGTAGAGTTTTTTCAGTGGGTCAGACTGATAGGCCACCAGCAGCTGGAATATCCGCCGTAGATTTCGTAACTTCTGAAATGACTTTTAAATAAAATGTCAGATATAAAACTGTGTTCTATCTGTGTTTATGCTTTCTTTGATGCCTTAGATAGATCTGCATATCAAAGAGTGATTTAAATCTGCCGTCAGCTGAGTGCAACATCACTTCTGTTTTGTCCTGAGCTGGAGGGAAAGGGTAGGCAGTGGTATTGTAAAGCAAACTTAACTAGACCATGATTCAGTGTTAGCAGTTTGTGGAACAATACATTCCAATTGCCTTGCTTCTTTACTACTATAAAACATAAAGTCAAGAACATTTTCTTTGCAATCTGACATGCATATACCAATTTTTTTTCTGCTTTATTTACTGCTGTAGAATTCCTGTTGTTAGCTGAAGAATATTTGTAGCCAAGTGAAAAAGCATAAAGAATGAATTCAACATTTTGATCAACCTCATAGCATGCAAATTGGTAATCCTTTGCACTGAAATTCAGCACAGAAAATGTTATGCTCGGAGAGAGTGTATCGAAACAAGTTATTCCAATAGCAAGCTGCATTTAACCTTACTCATAAACACTTTACATAAGCATTATCTGTTCTGTTTAAAAAAAAATGAATTGTTTTCAAGCAGACTCTCATCAATACTTTTCTCTTTATTTTTATCTTCCCTCTTTCTTCATTACAGTTTAATTGTTGTAAAATACATAGACAGAAATAGCATATATTTTTCCCACCAATTGTCTGTTCATTTGAGCACTGGATCTTTCTTCTGCAGTTTCAACCAAGAGCAGCAGTGAAAGACTAACTGGGATCATGTGGCTGTACATAGTTTTTCAAGCCTAACTACTGCTTGCCTATTCAAATAGCCAACAGCCTGGCAGCAGCAAAGCTGGCTTTATTTGTTGAGTCTTGTCTAGCGAAGTGAAAAGGGCTGATACTTTTTTTTTTATGCCTGCATTTTTGCACATGTGGGGGTAGGGAATGAAATTATTTCTTTTGTCCTCCGCTCGCAGCTCATTGAGAAGCAGGCATGCATATAAAATTACTGTATCTCTCAGGACTTACCTTTAGGGACAGAAGGGAGGAAAAATAGAATTGTGAGCTTCCTTGGAAATTCTCAGGATGCTGAGAATATAAACAAAAAAGTGAGGTAATGTAATAAACCACAAAAATAAAGGATTCTCAAAAATCTTTTAAATTAAAGTAGAAACTATTTCATTTTGTCCCTACTAAGAAACTGTATTGCTCAATGTATCAAGGCAGCAAAATTTCAAAATTGATATGTCTGCATCAAAGACAGGAGAGCATCAAAACACAAAACAGAGCTTTGAAAAGTTACCACATGCATTGGATAGCATTGGTGATTCATATGATTGGTAGTGTTTTTAACGTTACCATTGATTATAAGCGTAAATGTGACTTTTCTGTCATTCCAAGTGCCAGATTTGGGCTGTCTGGCCAATGGCCTGCATGTAGCTTCAGGGTAACTGCTGTGTTGTGGACTCTTGCTTGTTGAGGATATTTTACTTAAAGAATACAGTGAGGTAGAAGTAAAGATTTTCAGAATAAGTACCAGATGCTAAAAATCAGTTTATTTGCAAAGACGGTATATTATTTCCTAGCCTAGACAAATAGGGTGAATTAATGAAGATTCTGAAATAAATCATGCTCTTGGTGTATATTGATATGGTCTTCATAAAGTAATGATTTATTTACAAACACTAGATAATAGGTATCAACATGATTTAGTTATTTTATTGAACAAACTCAAAAAAAATGCAAGAAATTCATTGCAATTAAAAATAATCTAGTTTGTGAATTCATTTGTTCTGAACTAAATTGCTAAATTGCTCACTAAGATTACTTTTCCATACTGTGCTTGCAAACTCTGAACCATGAAATGAATAGTTCACAGAAATTTATAGAATTTCTCATTTGACCTGCAAACTAATAATCTGTTAAACTCCTAGAAGAAAATCTGGGGGAAAAAAAATGTAATTCATCTTATAAGAGATTTGAGGATTCTACAGGCACAGAGATACCATTATCCAAATTTCCAGCTTTCATTTAAACAAAGCTGTTGGTGGTGTTTTATGTATGTATAATATATATAGACACTTTTTCTACAGAAATTGCAGAGAACAGAGCTTTGAATAGTGTTTCAGAACTCACAGAAAAGTGAGGAATCTGAACCATGACCTATGAGAGAAAACTAAAATCTTCTCTGCTTGTTGTGCATACTTTTTGCTCCTAACTCTGTACTTAGCTGACCTAATTTAAAAAGGATTAAAAATGTTCAACCACTGCATAAACTGTTGTGAAGGGAAGAGTAGGGCTGGAGGGAAGCTGTGAAAGCAGAAAATTGTTCGAGACAATGAAAGCAGAAAGGCACATTCTTGTAATGGGATAATTTTCACTTGACTGGAAGGCTTGGGTGCAATAGCTGCCTGGTGGGTGCAGAAGCAATGGGTAGAGAAATAGGCAGGGTTTTTTTGTTTGTTTGTTTGTTTTTTGACAGCATATACCTCTTATAACTTAATAAATGTTGAGTAGTGTTCTACTCTAAATCTGAGAGTAGGACTATTTGCCTTAAAGTATGGAAGACAAAATTTGCCAGTCAAAGGATTTGGTTTGGGGATGAGAGATGATAAGATATGGCCATCTTCTGTCCAGGAAAATAATGCTGTATAAAACACTATTTTCTGGCAATAATGGTTTGTATACCATTTCTTCATATTTTCACAACTGACCGATTCATCCACTTTAATTTATTTAAAATTTAATTTCTTTAAAATCATTGTTTCTTGAGATTCAGGAAAAAGAGGAACTCAATCAACTTAAACACTGAAATGAAAACTCACAGTTGTTTCTTTAAAAATTGTGTAATTTGTGTTTCATAATGCTTAGTATTGTGTTAATAATATTCATAAGTAAATTTCCTGCTTCTTAAGTGCTGAGAAAAAAAACAAGATAAAAAAATTATTCTCACACAGCAAAAAATCATTTGGAAAATAAGATTTTTCATTCCTTCTTTATCCTATATTTTGATGGTCGTGTTGAGGTTGCTTGCTATTTTCATACATCTTGGGGGTTTATTTTATTCTAGTAATCTTGTGTACTAAAGTGTATGGATATTTCTTACTACTGCATATACTAAAATGAATTTCATACTCTCAACATATTTATATGGTGTCCAAAAGCAAGTATTACCTTGTAAATAATTATTTAATTATTGAAATTAATATATTCAAATTCCAAAATGCACAATTTCATACTGCAAGTTATACTGTAAGAAGTGATTTTTTCAATGAATGGTCCTGTTAAGTGGTTTCAGGAGATCTTTCGCACACATTGTACCTTCCATTCCCATTTGGCATTCAAAGCCTCTTCTGATTTAAATTTCTGTAGAAGTGATCTTATTCACACAAAGAAAGATTTGGTCTGTTGAGCTGCATGCAGCTTGGTAGTATCAGTCAACTAAGCCCTGGAGAAATCTCTGTGTTTTTAATTCCTAAGAATCTGCACAGAGTTTTGATAAAATACTTCTGGCAAAAGAATGATTAGAATAGGTTTTTTGCATTCATTTTTAAACTTAAATGCAGGAATATTGATTTCACAGTAAACAAAAATGTAGTATCATTGTTTTTCTGTTTTTCTATTTAAAACTTTTTGTAGGTTCATACTGTTTGTAATGAGTATATGTCACTTCAAAACAATGTCTATTTCTTGAATTAAGTTCCAGAACATGAATCAGAAACAAAATTTGTTAACAATGATTCTCTTTGCTGTTGGACTGTGCCTGCCTTCTGTGAAACGTTTGAAGTATCATTATTGATCTCAAATATGTCTGTTTTGTTTTTCTTGCATTTAGAACCAACTTACATAACGATAGGTCCGCCCACCTGTGAGCATTTGGTGAACTGCACTTTGACTGAGAAAGACTGTATCTATAGTTTCAAACTGGATCAGAATGGTTGCCGCATTTGTCAGTGCAAAACCAGTGAGTATGCAAAAATACAGTGCCTTATACCTGTTATATATTGTTGTTGGTGAAGATGTTAGTATACTGTTTTTTCCATTCATAATGTTAGTTGGCTGCTGTGTTACTATACATGTGCTTTCTATTTGTTCATCTTTAAAGGACGGGTTGCCGATTTCTGATATTGCTTGCTTAAAAGATGTTTGGAGGAAAAACTGAAATGTATGAATTCCGGTAAAAATTAACAGCTAAGTAAAAGAAAGAAAAAAAAAAAAGAAGAAGAAGAAAAGTTATAATTTGGTACTTAACATTAAATCACAGTGTGCCTTTAAGAAGTTTTATCAAGTTTGTGCACTTCAAAAACTCCTGTTTGCTAAGCAGCCTATTTTTAACATAGTTTATTGCTTTTGAGGATCAAAAATATTTGAAAATGATACTTCTAGGGGATATGTGTTTATATACAAGCACAACCATACGTAATTTTACTTATGTAACATATATGAACGCATTTGATTTAAGATTTATATGGGCTTTAATTCGTCATCTATTCTGCCCTGAGAAAAAACATTTTTTTGTTGTGAGACCTTGTGAGAAGCATTTATTAGTGATAATAGTATCTTCAAGGAAAAGCTGGAAAAGTGTACTTTGTGTATTTCCTTAAGAATTCAGTGTTTATGCGTGAACTATAAAGGTCAGGTTTGTTCCTGGAATTATCAAAGACCTGGAGGGCAACTCAGTTGAAGGACATATCTCTTGCACCCACCAGCTCAGCTAGGAGTGGCTTCAAGTCCCTTTATGATTTTATTGTAGCCTTGCATCTTTCTTGTTTAGAGATTGGCTTGGTGTTTTGCTTAAGGAAAGAAAAATAGGATTTGTTCTGGTGCCTTTATCTTTTTTTCTTGAAAAATGTGTGTTTTTTGTTTCCATTTTGATAGGGGACGGGAAACCTCAAATAAATGTATGTCATCGCAATAGTACAGAAATAATATTTTCAATTACAAGTTGTGTTCCTTGCAAGGGTGACCTTCATAGGTTTCCACAGGAACCTGACAGAGGTTTACATCTGTTTCCTACTTTTTAAAATACAGATAGGAGTTTCCCCTATTTATAAAGCATGCAGTGCCATTTATATAATTTGTTTCAGACTTGTATTAGTTGTGTCTTAATTGATTAAGTATGTTACCTACTAGTTCATGTTGTTTTGACTGTGCACAAGTGCAGGTAGGCTGCAGATTCTGTATCCTCTTTAGAGAATAGTGTAACATTTTATCTAAACATTTTATCTAACATTTTATTGTGTGACTCATTGATCAGTTTGAGACACAACTACAAGAGTTCATACAACACAGAAATGGTGCCTTGAAATGAAGTCATAAGCTGATGTGTCAAAAGTTTTAGAGGATAGAAGAAAAAGCACCCTCTGCAAGGGTAGATAAGGCACATATTTATTGCCATCACATACATGCCTTGTCTACAAAATTAGAAAGTTTTGCTTTTACCATTGTTATTTGATTTTTCTTTTCTATTGCTGAAGTATTAACTGGCATGAGGGGGAGCTTTTTCTGTAAGGAGGTTGACAAGAAGATGGACATACTCATCAAGTTCTGCATTTAAGCTTGTGCATGCAGTCCTGCCCTCCAGTTTATTGCACAGGAGGCCCATCACTCCAGAGTATCATTTCTTTTGTCCTAGGCTATCAGATCGTACATGTCTACTTACTGCAACCCTGGATGTCTCTGTTCTTTCTTGGAGTGTTTCTGATTAAATACTGTTTAAGAACCTATTCAAGGAGATTTTTCTCTTGCCAGATTTGCTTGCAATTATTTTCATTTTGCTGTAGCAAACTGTCAGGGGCAAACTTAATAGTATCATTTATCTGTCATCCTTTTTCTCAGTTAAATAACTTGAATTGTAGATTGCTTAAAAATCTCCCAAATCATTCAGAGAGGAGAAACCTTTATTTACTAAAGAAGGGAAGAAAAATTACAGCTCAGTAGTCTTCATCAATGATGGGATATCAGTCAAAATGACAGGGATAGAATTTTTCTGTCAAGTAATGTTTCTCACTTGCCAGATTCTGGACAAATGACTGCATGAGGAGCAAGAAGAAAACAGTTTGAGGTCACATATGGTGAAAACGTACTGTTCTAGTTCTCTGTACTTTCAATTCTAAACCAGTTCAGTTGCATCTTGGCTCTCTAAAAATGTAAAAAAGTGTTTTATCTTAGGTTCACATAGGCACATGTGGATTTTCATTTAAATTAATTTCTTAATTAATATCTTTACACTGCACTCACTTCTTTTTTGCTGATCTGAGCTGCCCAGCTCATTCAGATTTAGTACCTGAGTACAGAAGTTACGCGTACCTCTTATTACTGTCTGAAGTCATCTCATCCAAACCCTACTAATGACCTTCCAATGCTGTTTCCTGCTATCTTCTCTTTAGCTATCTTCACTGAGATATATATACTTCTATTCATTTCAGACAGAATAATAGCAAAATTACGAAGAAGAAAAGGAAGAAAGTACAGCAAATATATAAATGTTTCCTCATTGTTATCTTCATTTACATTTCTGTAGCTAAAAATCTATAGAACAGGTTTATTTAACATTATTATATACACATGGTATCATGAAACTTGTGTGGTGCTTTACTGTAATTTAGATTCAAGTTTATCCAGCTCATTTCAAGTGGACTACAGGATGAGAGAAGGAAAAAAGAAGCAAATGGTAATGTTTCTCAAACACAGTGGTTTTAATAGAAGGATACTTTATCCTTCTTCCTTGCTTTTTCAGTGAATGTAAAAACATGCTTTGGAAACACATTGTGAAAACATACTAGGTGTAAAGTAAAATTTAAAAAAGCAGGGGCAGACCATAATTGTAAGAAAAAACTGCCACTAAGCATAGAACTATCCTAGTGGTTTGCAAGGAGCTGGAACTAGTTGATCTTTAAGGTCCCTTCCAACGCAAGCCATTCTATGAGTAAGCACAGATTAATAAGAGGAAAAATTCCAGCAAGTAGTGATGGAACCACAAATGCTGAGGAAAAAGGAGTGGTAACACTGAGCAGGAATTTACCGAAGCCAAAGCACTACATGAAGATGAAAGAAAAAAAAAATTATAACCCTGTTTATAGGAAGAACTGCTGCAGAACACCATCAGTGAAACTGAGACAGTACTACAACAACAGAAAAAAATGAAAAATGATATAAGAATAAGAAACTAATAAAAAAAAGTGAGCAAGCAAAAACTTGTTACTTGTAGAGTGCAGCAGTTGCAATTGTGTGTGGAGTGTCTAGGCTTGTGCTTTCAGAGGGAGAACTGAAGTGGATTAAAGTCTTTGGAAGGAAGAGTACATAAGAGGAATGAAATAAAA
The DNA here is from genome assembly GCA_013399175.1 of Odontophorus gujanensis. Lineage (NCBI taxonomy): Eukaryota > Metazoa > Chordata > Aves > Galliformes > Odontophoridae > Odontophorus > Odontophorus gujanensis. Next base: position 9,729 of record VXAB01008031.1, read on the forward strand.
CCAGTGATCAGATATTTATGAGGCAGGACTCCTGTTGCTCCAAAGAGGACTAACCAGCACATGGAATAATGCCTGCTGATTGTGGTAAATTAAGATTTGAAGTCTGAAAGTTGCTGCTGAACAGTAAATCATTTTTTACTGAGAGCACGCAGTGAGATCCAGTAGCTTATCTGGTCTTATCTGTTCCCTATATTAAATTCATGAAAAGGAAAAAACCATTAAAACCTTTCCTGTAACTTCCGTGATAGACTGCAATCTTTTGCCCTAAATGTGAAGTACTGTGCAGGGTATAACTGAGCATTTTGGCTAAACATTTCAGATCTTATTAAAATTAGAACATTTCTCTAAATTTGAAGCCTGCTTGCTTCATGCAGAAGGCTTAGCTTTGCAGTTACAGGAGGCCATTGTCATACAATTTCCTTAATTCCAAAGTGCTCTTGGAAAGATGCAGTTGTAGAAGTCTATAGAGACAAGGTGTTTTTCTTGCACATTGTAGCATATTGTCATCCTCATTCTGTTGTGGTCTGTTTTGTCTGTCAAAGCAAATCATGAAATCGGGATTCAAAGAGTAGAATTCTTTGTACATTGCATGTCTCTTCAGTTCTGTAGATGTAAAACAACCCTTCTCTTTCAAATACATCCCATATAAATACAGAAGTACTTTTGATTTTTTTTTATACCTTTTCCTTAAATGAGTAGACCATGTCCTCTCATGGAGTTAAAAAGTTTTGTATTAGCACAGAATCTGCAGCATGGACTTCAGTATTGTGGTGAATCACACCATCTCCCTTCATAGCTGATGAAGCAGAGTGGAACTCCAATGTGAAGTTTAGATTTGACAGTGTGGGAGTTGGAGTAGCTCTGAGATAATCTAAGGCAGCTGTGGAAAACTGAAGCGCAGGCTTGGGAGGTCTGAGAAAAATAATGTAGGCTTATCTATGGGCCATCTATAAGCAGCAGTGTTGAAGCTTTGGAAAAAATGTATGGCCTGATGATGAGAAAAAAAAATGGGAGAATATATCTCAAATAATCTCTTCTGTGTACATCATTCAGCAGTTACAGTTTTAGATGAGTTTTCCTAATCTTCTTATCTTCCTATCGAAAATTTGAACATTTGATCTCTTTAATCTATTCACGTAAAAAAATCATTATTTAACTATGCAGTCTAAGCACCTTTAAGCTCTCTCAGTGTTATTGTTGTCCATTTAAGATAGCGTATTTTAGGTTCATTTGGTTACTGAACATGAGATGGGAAAAGTAGTCACACTATTCACATTTTAAACAGTAATTCTTGGAAACAGAAAGGTAAATATGATAGATGAAATATTTTTCTATTCTACCATTGTTACTGTGATTTACCAACAAGTTCCATAGAACAAAAAGAAAAAGATAAAAACAGTCTATTAGCTTTTTTTAGTGCAAGGAGAGATAATCTTGGATTTTTTAATAATAAGGTAGTCCTGGCAGAAAATGTACGTTTGAGTACCTTCCTGGAGTGATATGAAAGGAAATGTGTAATATCTATTGGACTTCTGCTAGTGAAATACAGCCATGGGAAACTGGGGATGAAGCATGTTTCTTTAAAAAAAGAAAATATATGCTCTGTGTAAATTTGAAAGATTAACTGCAACTGCACTTGTGGAATATAGACACGTACTCCCTGAAGAGAACACAATTATGATAAACAACTCATGCTAAATAAATATTATGTCTTCTTACTAGAACAAAAGTGGGGATCTCTAAGGAATACAGTGTATTAGTTTTAGTAATGCTTACAATAAATCTAATACAATAAAAGCAAGTAGGAAATTTGCTTGACTTGTTAAAAAAAAAAAAAAAAAGCTTCTTGCTTCTTGAAGGGTTGTGGAAGCTCAATCATTTTCCAGTGATTCCACCTCTGAGAGATATCACTTTCATGAAGTTGTATGTTGTGTGTGAATCATAGAGTTGTTTAGAGCAGGTATCCATGTGGGTAATTTGCCTCAATGGACTCATGGCATTATTTTTTTCTAGCATCACAGTGCCCAGTCCCTTCATTTTTATCCAACTATTATGAATCATGAGTTAATTCTAAAGAAAGGAGGGAGGGTTAGTGTGGATCTGTGGAGGCAATATATTCAGAGAATTCCAGTTACTGATAAGTAACCTAGTTTTCTCCTTCATAAATTTGCCTCCCCAGATCCCCACCCCTGAAGATTAACCAGCAGTAGCAATCCACACCGAGAAGACGGCTGAGGAGTGCTTAATTATAAAGGTACTGTGAAACAGTTCTCCTGGTATGATCTAGCCTCAGCATCAAGAAAATAATGATGGTGAAGGTATGTAGCTAGCTTTGTCTAGCACTGCTACAAATCAATTTTTTTTAAATGGACACTGGCCTGAGCCAAGTTGAAATACTGACATATTTCTTCTCAAATATCTACTAATATTGTCCAAAAGTTATTTTTTTCACTGTGAGCTACAGGATACTAAAAGTATTTCAACAGGTGATGCATCTCTAGAATGCATTTTCAAAAATTTTAGCCTAAAATGTCTTTCAGTCTTCATAATAAAATTATCAGTGTCCATATGTAAAATAATAAATTGGAGAAAAACATATCTTACAGCTTGGATTTTTTTTACATGTCATATATGTGTTAGAAGAAAGAAATTCAGGTCTGCTTTTATATAAGAACTATCTAAAATTACAACCAAGCTGTTAGATTTCAAATGGGAGAACAGTTTTAGACCCAAACATATAATTCACAGAACTGAAACTGGTCTACTTTCCAGTTTGATTTTTGAGAAGTATTTCACTACATTCTAAATTTTCTCCTACTCATGTGAGGTAGGGATATTAGTACTCTGAAATCAGGAATAAATTGCACATCTGATAGTTGGAGCTTAGTCCTAAGACCAGTGATTCATTTTAAGATATACTGCCTCTGAGGTCTCATACCTGAGAAGGAAATATTACATTGTATCTGAAATATCTGAGTTTTGAGTGAACCCTTACAAACACTGATAACATTACATACTCTGGAGCATGATGTTGTCATCTTGTTTGGAGAGTGGTATCTATATGTCACATCAGTATATCAACCTCTGTAACGCTCTATTTTTGTGCATATCTTTCCTTCAGCAGCGTGTGATTAGGTCTTGCAGTGCTTGGACAACCTTTTAAAATGAATTTATTACAGTACTGAGAATGAGGTATTTAGAGGAAAAGAATTACTGGCACCAAATCTTTTGCATGTAGAGCACTGTGCAGTCTCATCATGTATAGTAGTAATCCCTTGTTTTTAAGACATGATTTACTTCTGACAGTCTTGTCCCATTCCACATGTCACAATCAGATTCTCCTTCAGCAACATCACACTTTTCTGAAACTCTAATACTTATTTTATTAGTCCATATGTATGCAACTAAGTTTGGGAGTGGGTGAAGGAAGGGGGGAGAAAGAAACTACTGTATTAAGAGCAGTTTCTTGGCAATAGTGACCAGACTTACAAATACTAGGATTGGAGTTTCTATCTTAATAATTCACTGATGTTTTTGGAAGACTGGTTCACCTTTGTCTATTCTTTCCTTTCCTATTTTTTTTGTATTGGTATCTTATTAAATTGATCCAAATGAATCTGGTAATGTGGAATTCATATCTCCAAGTCAGCATATAATGTGTTAGTTTATTGCAGCTACCAACCAGTTTTCGTTAGAACTACTGTGTTTAGAAGAGTCAAAGTATCTAAGTGATAGCTTTTGCCAATATAGTGAGACCTAGTGAAGAGTGTCTAGAAACAAGGAATTGTTGGTAACTGACTTTGCTGCTACTTTTGCAATCATCATATGCAGAGAATAAAATAGTATGGTCTTGTTTTGGATGGATTCATTGATATAAGTACTCAGGGCATGTTTGTCCCTAAATGAGTATTTATTCCCAGTAGGAAGCTGTTTTGATAAAGTCATTGGTTGAGGACAACCTTTCTTTGATTGTTGTGCTATCTTTTTGCTGTGTTTGATTCAGTTGAAGTTTTTCTAGAACTTAGTTTCATATTTCTGTTTATGTTTCATCTAAAGCCTTTCTTCACATTAAAATGTGTTAAAAGTACAGTTATATTTGTTTGAGACATTCGGGAACACAACTGTCTCTTTCTAAAGTCACATTGCTTTAATATCCTTCTGAAATCAACAAATTTCATGTATGTGAATTCAGCTTATACATTTTATACTTTTCATTCCACTGTCATTATCATCCTCAGCTCTCCTATTACCTTGTGTAGAAGGGCTGTTCTCTGTATTGACATAACCTCACTGGCATTTCACAGTTCATAAGAAAAATCACTGAATGTGTTCCTGCTTCTCGCATAGAACTGTACTCTCCATCCACATATTTCTCAAGAAGCGTAATGAAAGATGCCTTCTCCTTAATTGGTTTCCTACTCACTGTATCATTTCTGTTTAGTCCTGTACCACCTGCTGAATCATTACTTGAGTTTCCTCAATGATGTGGTAACTAATCATTCAAAGAAAAGAAACATTCTGTAATCATGAAGCTTGCCTATGCTGTTAGAGTTGCAGTGACATGTATGCACGTAATGCAGGTTTCCAGAATTTTAAAAGGTAGATTTCCTTCGATGTTAGCTTTTTGAAGTGGTTCCTATTCTCAGACTGCTTACGTCAAATACAGCCTTGAAGCTGTTAGTAGTCCATTTAGGGTTGGATTTCTTCCCTGTGAATATGTTGCATGATTTGGGATTCAGGTTCTAGATGAAGTTTATTTAAGTAAAAGTGGATAAGGCTCCCCGAACAAATTACCTCCTGATATTTTCAGTAATAAATCTCCTCAGATGATCACAGCTGACTCTCATGTGTGGATTGCAGTTCTCTTTATTCTTCAGTAGTTTTCATTTGTAATGCAAAACCTTAGCAGGAAATCTGTTTTTACTTGTCTTTCATAGTAAATGTGTGATAATTTTACTAACAACAAATTTAAACATATAGTTAAGGCTATGTGTCAGGGTGAAAATTGCATGCATTAGATTTTATTTACATGTGAATCTTTAGCCTTGGCTTTTTTTCTTCTTTTTTTTTTCCTTTTATTCCTCATAGAGCTAAACTGTGTTCCTGTAAAATTGGCACATTCGCTCTCAGTTTTCTGAAAAAATGCCCCATTTAAAGCTGTGGAATAGGGTTTTCAAGAGGCCTGTGCATGTGTACCAGATGGTACTTCAGTTTGAGACTGCCTGCAATTTTCCAAGTCTTTTAAAATGTTTCAGTAAAAAGAAATGTGAATAGTTAGATGCGAAGTCAGAAAGCAGGCCAGAATCAAGTTAATGATTTCCACAATACTAAATTTCTTTATAGAGAATATTTCCAAAACCTATTGAAAATTTTAAGTCCATAGCTTGAAATTTAAATGAGAGAGCATATTAATTTTAGTAACAGCTCACTTCTCAGGAGGCATCATTTTTAGTATCTTTTTAGAAGGATTGCCTGTAGAGTTCTGTACAGATTATGTTATGTTCTGATGACATAACACTAGTGAGGTCAGATGTAAGCAGTAGTCTATATAGACTTCAATAAAGTCTATATTGAATTCAGCAAACTTTACCCGTATGTTGGGACAGAATTTTGATTATATTTTATATATGTCATGATGAGGATGAGGATATTCTTCAGCATCTGTTCTTGAGAGGCAGTGTTTGTCAGTCAGTCATCCATTCTTGACCACTCAGAAATTCAGAATTCTTTTGAGGATAACTCAATACATAAATGATTAAGCAAGGAGAAGATTGCCTTGAGACTGGATTGTCTTGTTAGTATGTCAACTGACTGTTTGAATTTTAAGTAAATTAATGGAATGAACTACTTAGGTTAAGACACCGTCATCCTGCCTGTATGCCACTGACTTAGACACCTTGACCCTTTTAATAAAGTATATTAGTTTTACATTTAAGAATATGTTTTACACCTCTAAAAAGCAGTTTCACTAAACAAATTCACAACAATCAAAGCAGAATGGAAGATTGAAAGCAAAAACATATTTAGCCATGATATCCCGAAGAAGTCAGTATTTCACTGTATTTTACTTCATATTTAAATCAGGGAGTCGCACTTTGAAAGCTGTCCTAAACACAAATGTGGACACAAATGACTTGAAGAAACATGCAAACAAAAAAAATATTCCTGTTGTTTATATGTCTGCAGGGTTGGTTTTTTTTTCCTATTTTTCCCATACCTTTAGAATTGTACCTTATTGTTCCTTGACCTATGTTCCATGAGCTTGCTGATTATGCACAACTGCCCAAACACTTCATCTCTATGACAGAGTACACTTCAGAAAATGAATGGTACTCATGAATGCAGCCTGTGTGGTTTCAAGATTATTCACGGGTCAGTTCGGAGCATCAGCAGGAAATGTCATAATTTACACATCAAAGGTCAAAACAGAGTTTGATTTCTTTTATAATACCACCAATTAATTTAATTTAATTTAATTTGTTTTATTACCATCAATACAACATCATCCTTCCTTACCACAAAAGGCTAATAAAACATAGTAATGGACTACAGGAGGAAGGTCTTTCAGTCTAACATCTCTAAGCTTTGAACATCTCTTCCAGTACTGCAGTTACATTTTTGAGAAACAAGTTTTAATCAGCAAACAGGTGACAGCGAACACCCTAAGTAAGAAATAAAGGTTTTTACATTCCAGCCATTCAATTCTATTTAAAATAAATAGACTTGAAATAAAAGTTGTTCTGTATTGAAGAGAAACCTCTTAAATGAACATGGTATGTCGTGACTTTATGTTATTGTAAGGTAATGGATCTACTCCCCAAATTCTTGACTGGAACTGAAGACATCCCATTGTATCTGTTTGTCTGGTATAAACTCTGTTTGCTTTGCAATCATCTACATGTGTTCTTCACAGGAGAGGAGCTGTGTATGGGGCTCATATCAGGCTGCTCCTTGGACTGTTCCTTCGGGTTCCAAACTGATGCCCACAACTGTGAGATCTGTCAGTGCCGTCCACGACCCAAGAAGTGCAAACCTATTGTATGTGACAAGTACTGTCCCTTTGGATACTTGTACGTATTCTTATTCTAAACATATAACATATGTTTATTCTATTCATATTGAAAATATGCAAAATCTGGGAATATATATGTGTAACTTTGAGAAAATTGGGGAAAATGTGAGAAGGAAGAAATGTCATTGCTTGATGTAAAATTAAAGTATTCTTCAAATCACTTGGGATGTTAGCACTGAACTTATGTGAATTGATATGTATATATGCATATATCCTTTATTACTTGAGATACAGTAGCTTATTACAGGAAACAGTGGTCATAAGAGTGATGGGGCTAATAATGACTGGCTCCTCCAATTCCTTTGACTGAACATATTATACCTGGTAAACTGCTGGGGACACTGACTTGAATCCTGAAAAAAAGCACAATTGACAAACCAGGGCTTTTCTGGGATGACTCAAAAGCTGAAGCACTAAAACCTAAAAAATACAGTAAATAAAAGAAGGTTTTGATAGGAGGCAGCTCCTGATGTTAGCGTAGTTGCCATGGATGTTAGATGATCCACACTTTTTAAGATGAAGTCAAATCAGATAGCACAACAGGCAGGGTCCTCTGTGAGCTTCAGGGTCCTGAGCAAATTACCTTCAGGCATGTTGACTTCAGGAGTGGCTGAGAGTTATTTTCATTATGCAGGTAAGAAAAGATAGGGCAGGATAGAAGTTACAGAAAAGCAGTGTCAGTTTTGTCTTCTTCAGAACTTTTACCAGTGGCTTTGAAGGCAAAGGCATATTTGAGTATCAGAATGAAAGAAACATTAAGATTGTGTGGAAGTACTGCATGAATGAAATGGTTAGATAGCTTGGATGCTAAGATAGGATAAAGCTGCTCACATTAAGAATCCAAGTAGTGAAGTCAATTAAAACATGTACAAAGCATGCAGATTTCTTTGAACATTTTCAGGGGAGAGTGAAGTTTGAGCCATTTAAATGAGCAAACACAAAAACTGAGATGAAGTCTCTTAAAGTTTCAAAAAAAATTTCTCTACTTGTTAGTATTATTAGCTCTAAAGTGAAGTTAGGTGTTCCATCTGAACACAACTGAGCTCTTGGTAAGTTCAGAAACTTCTTACTTCATTTGAGATATCTGACTTTCATGGTCTCTTTTATAGACTGTGATAAATCTACTTTTCTGATTAAAATGTTAAATAAGGAGAAGGAATTTGATAGTTCCAGGAAACTGCTTCTGTGAAAGAAGCATAAGGGTGGTCATATTGGATCAGAGTAAAAATTTTTCAGAAAAAGGAAGTATTTGGAATTTAATGATAAGAAAGAAAAATGACAAACATGGTTAAAACTGAGAAATGTAAATGTTGAATCTTGCATCTATTCATTTGAATTCCTAGACATAACAGCCATTTTGGGCATTGGCTCAAAGAGTACTGACATCTGAACCACTGAATAACTTGCCCAGACATTTCCCTATCTTTCTTCTCTCACATTTTGTGATCATGGATGGTAATTTGGGCTTACAGAGTCCTAAAAAAGGAGAGAATTAAATATGATCCTCATACTGTATACGGGTCTCAATTTTAAGATATGGAAGCTATGTTGTTTGTAAGACATTATTTGCCTAGTGAGAGAAGACATTTGCAACTGCTGGCTTTGTTTGAGATCATGAACAAGCATCACGCCCTTCAGGACTGCTCTGTGGGCTGGCACTGAACTACATGGTTTATCTTCAAATAGAAGGTGTTATGAAATGATAACGTTAAATCTCTCAGAATTGTACTGCTTGTAGTTAAGAGTAGTTATTTTTACCCTCCATGTGTAGCTGACTTAGTATATTGACCTACAGAGGAAAATTTAAAATTTTTGTACTTCAGTAAGTTGAAACAGTTTTTTCTCTTTTTATCTAACTAAAGTATGTGTAAAACAGTTATATTAGTAAATCTATAATTAGTAAATCGCCAGGTATGGAGATTATAGATACGATAGTGATTAATAATAAGCACATTATGGTAGCATGGAGTAAGAGAAAGGTGACTTAAAATCAAGCTGATTTGAAGCTCATGCTACTGCGTCAGGAGCCCTATTTTCAGGATGGTCTTACAGTTGCCTTTTTGTGCACATAAACTAAACTTGAAACATTCTAAAGCTAATTTGAATATCATCAATTTAAAATTTGCTTTTAGATATAGGGTGTTGTTTAATTATGTAAAATTTTTGGTTGGTTTTTTTTGAACATTTTATGTTTAATGATACTACTGTGTTTTTTTATTTCTTACAGAGGGAAAATAAGCACCCTAATCTTGTTATTGTCTACAAAATATATTAACATTGGTACTGATGTTATTAAAATGAATAATGTTAATGATAACTGAATGTAACAATTTGTAGCATGAAGGACTAAAATTGTAATAAGAAATATTTTAAAATTTTATTCTGAATCTCAATTTAGCACTAAAATGATTTAGTCTTGTAGTAATATAGTATATTCATTAGTCAAAAGCATATAGATCTGTATTATCTGTTGTTGCTTGAAACTGCCAAATGCCTTTTGCCATTCACGTGAGAACATGCCAGCAATGGAGATGTGCAATAGTGAACATAAGTGTGAATGTTAAAGACAATTTTCTTTACTTGATCAGTCACTTTAGAGGTTGCTTTTTCTTTGACCACGACATTTGCACATTTGAGGGGTCCTGCTGAAGTTTTACAAATTATTTTTGTAATCTAGGAAGAACAAGCATGGCTGTGAAATCTGTCGGTGTAAGAAATGCCCAGAAATGCCTTGTGGTAAAATCTGCCCAATGGGTTTCCAGCAGAACAGCCACGGGTGTGTTATCTGCAAATGCAGAGGTAGGTGTTGCCATTTATCACTGTGACTTGTTTTCAAAGCATTTGAAAGCCAGATTTGAGGAATGCTACACAGAACCTGTAAGAATTGAAATGTTGTACCATAAACCTATGTAAAATTCTTATAGACTAATTTAAGATATTCTTAAATATAAAATTTTCACAGAAATGCTTCTATGAGATTTCAGAGCCTGTGGGAATTTACTGAGATACGTCACAGATTTGTCCATACTTTAGATTCATTATTACCGCTGATGTTTTCCACTGCTTGAGTATTCTAATATTGATCTCACTCTCCCATGTTTAAAAAAATAATAAATTATCACACTGTCCCTTAGAATGTATTCTGTTTTATTTGTAAAAACAAAACATCCTGAGATCAAACACTGGAGCAGAATGAACTGTCTTTTAACTGATGTGATCATTAGCAACTCATCAAAGAATAATTAGAACAATTGTCAGTATGTTCTGGGGGAGCCCAGAGTCCTTGTTAAAACTTTGATCCAAAATTCCTAAGTAGAATGAATGAATTGGTAAGTAACCTGCCTGAGAATTAGCTCCACTTGCTAACCTGCCTCTTTTGGAATTTACTTATGCTTGAATAAATAAAAGTAGAGCCATAGAAAAACAGAGGTTGGATAGTATTCCTAAAAAAAAACGAGTCCATTTCTTTGCCCTCACATAATGCCAAGTGTATCTGGATAATCCTCAACAGATGTTTGTCTATGATTTTACTTCTTAAGACCCTCCAATCTAAAAAAAAAAAAAAAGAAGAAAAAGAAAGAAATCCACTCCAGGCTCTCTAGATTACATTTTCCTGTGGCTACTAGTATGAGACACTTTAAAATGAGTTTTCTTATATTTCCATCTCCTTTTCTAAGAATTAAACCATCTACTTATTTTCCTAAGTTCAGCAGACTCAGGGAACAATTGATCATCACTGCTTTAGAATTCTGGCAGTATTTAAGGGTTTGCAATTAGAGACTCCTAAATTTTCGAAGTCAACGAAACCTAGTTCCTGTGATCTCACTTCACAGTTCTGAAACTGCACACTGCACTTCTGCAGCAGCGAAAAAATGCCAACTGGTACAGATAGTAGCACTGCATTTACAGGTCTGATGCTCCATGGCATACCTTAGGCTGAACCTGCCTTTTCTGCAGTGATGTAACATTCCTGACTCATATTTTCCTTTAAGCTACTATAATTCTGAGTTTATTTTCAACCATGCCTCTGGGTGTTGATGTATTCTCATTTTGTTTCTGGGAACTTGGTTTCTTTAAGTATTTCCTTCTGTACAACTTTTAATTGAAAACTGAAAAGTGAAAATAATCTCAAACTGTTGTGTTAATCTTGAGAATCTACTTATATGCTTGGTTTGCTTTTCCAAATTTAGGAGTAGACGTAAGAATATCTTACTAAAAAAGGAAGCCTGAGTACATCAGATATTTTTCAATAATAATTTATCAATAATGATTTTAATGTAAAACAGAATTCAAAAAGGAATCCTAACATCATCTGGTATTACAATTTGAATGTGTAGTAACTGTGTAGAATTGTTTCATGTTGTTTCTGTTCAATGCAATAAGATAAAATTTGCTTTTAGAAGTATTGTACCCATTTGCCTTTTTTTTCTTCTACGTTTCACAAGGCAGCATAGTAGTGCAGTATCTGTGTATTGAGTTCTTATTCAAGTGACATGCACCAAACCCACTTCATAGCATCTGTGTGGTGTTGTTAAGCCACTATTGATAGATTCACCACAGCTGGAGTGCTTTTAATTTTTTTGATGAGTTTGTGGTTGGCTTTTTGTAATTAACTAGAAACACATTTTAACAATTCTTCTCATTCTGTATCATTTTTTAGGTGAATAATTGACAAGTATACTAATACAAACAGCTTTATATATGTAAGAGTTGGTGTACCACTGAAAGCAAGTCAGTTCACTGACAAACTGATCCAAAATCCTCCATCGTGATTATGTGGATGAGGGATTGTTAGGATCTAAATTCGTTCTGCTGATTAACAGAGAGTATACTGAGGCTGAGCCCTTCCACACTTAAATAGTACCCCTTAAGATCCAAATGAGATTTTATCCTCCCTAGGCCAGAAGCCTCCCTGTTCTGGTTGAGAGAAAGTAACACTGCAGTCCCAACTGTTGTATTTTCATCTCAATAAGGGATAAAAATGTCAGTGCAGTCATCTTCCAAACATCATTTATAATAACTAATGAGAGTAATTTCTTGTAGGTAGTGTTTTATGAAATATTTCCAGTACCTAGCATGACCGTTATAGAAACTGCTAGTGATTTTTTCAATTCATGGTACATATAGAGCCATCCTTAACTTTTGTAAATACTTTTATATTCTACTAGCTATCAGGTACTCACACTAAGATAATATCTAAAACTATTCTGTTTAATTTTAAATATGCTTCATGTTTTCTACCATTTCCTTACATTATTTAGCCAGTGCTGTGTTACTGCACAATTAAAGACAGTATAAGCACAACAGGAAGAAGTAATGGTATTTTCAAGGAGATAAATTCTACTGTGTCTTACCACAGCCTTCAGTATACCTTTGAATTACTTCATATGTCTCAAGTTTCCCTCATTTCTAAATGTAAATGATGTATTTATTAATCACTTGATCTCATATGTACTTTAAAAATAAATGCAAGCCAGACGTACAGTATTTATGTTTTTCTAAGCAACACGCTTATTAGGAAATGACTTTATATATATATATATCTTGCAGAGGCAACAGCTTCTCTTATGCCTCCAGTTAAAACAGGCTCTTGCCTGTCAATGGATGGGCGCCGACATGAAAATGAGGAGAGCTGGCATGATGGATGCAGGGAATGTTACTGCCACAATGGACGGGAAATGTGTGCCTTGATCACCTGCCCTGTTCCTAATTGTGGCAACCCCACCATACATCCAGGGCAGTGTTGCCCATCGTGCCCAGGTAACATGTTGTCTTGTACGTTCTTTGTAATTGGGCTTTTTTTCACGAGTGGTGTTTCCTAATACATGATAACTCATTCAGTTGTAAGTATATATTTCTGTGTCCAAATGTAATATCATGAATGGCTTTCACTGAGATCTCAAATCAGAAAAATGGTTACTTGAATATATGAAACATCTGTGCTGTAGATCCTAATATATTAATTGTTGACATATTGAAATCCTTAAACAAGAAAATGTTTTCAGTTCATATTAGCTATAATAGCAAATATAATACACTGTTGCATTTCCCTTTTTTTTTTTTTTGAAGCGTAATTTTATTAAAATTCATCTTTCTTTGCCAGCCTACTCACAGGAGTAGGCTTTTGAAGAGAATTCTGTGGCAATTGAGCATCATTATTCTGTGTTCTGAGGGAATGTTCCTCTACCACCAGCAGTAGAAAATTATTTTAATTCTTCTGGGGAGAAGGCCAGTACAATAAATGCTGCATTCCAATATAATTGTAATAAGTGATAAAATGGAAAACTTTAATAAATAAATTGTAAGAACTTTACAGTATTAGAATGTGGACAGAGGATAAAAGTAGTCTTATTCAGAAAAAATCAGATTGATTCCTACAGTATTTTATATGCTGAATAGATTAGTTAGAATAAAATATGTAGCCCAATTTTCTTTCTGGAAGTGACAGACAAGAGTGTATCCTTCCTAGGACATCATAAGGTCATAGAATCTTCTGAGTTGGAAGGGACCTTTAAAAGGCCATCTAATCCAGCTCTCCAGCTCTACTACAGCTTCATGTGCTCAGAACCCTGACCAGCCTGACCTTGAATGTCTCCAAGGACAGGGCATCCACCACCTCTCTGGGCAGCCTGTCCCAGTGGCTCACCACCCTTATTGTAAAAAACTTCTTCATCATATCCAATCTAAATTGACCGTGTTTTAGTTTGAAACCATTTCCCCTTGTCCTTTCACAGCAGACCCTGCTATAAAGAGTCTGCCCCCTTCTACGTTATACCCCTTTCAGATACTGAAAGCCCACTGTCAGGGCTCCCCAGAGCCTTCTCTTCTCCAGGATGAGCAGCCCCAGATAACAGATTTCTTCAGACTGTTTCAACAAATGGTGATCTCCAATCCATTTTGCACCCTGCTGTAAAAAGACAAACAGTCCTCCAAAGGATATGGGACTGCAAAATGTTGCTCTGCCTTTCAGCCTCTCTCAGCATGTACCACTTGCTCCCAGTATTGAGACTGGGAGCAGGGTCTATGGTTCCAGTGCCAGTCATGATGTTGCTTTTGGCAGTTTTTTTACAGAGCCAGAGCTATTAATACCAAGTACTTTAGCAGTGGTTACTGAGGCTGAGCAATTTCTGCTTAGCATCTTATTAATTACAACCATTAATGAAATCGTTAGCTGACTTGGAAACATGAAGTTACTCCCGCTATTTATGCACACTTGAGGATCCATCATTTACTTGCTCCCTTCTCTCCCATTATTAAGCACCTTGCTGGTTTTATCAGTTTGTATCCAAGATTTTTGCCACTCCAGAGTGCAGTGTTATCCTGATACAGTCCTAGAGATATGGTGTCTACCTAGATTTCTCTGTCTAACACCCTTTGCTCCTTGCAGGGTACTTGTCATCTAGTTTCTGTGCTAGCAAAGCAGTACTTGGTGCAAACTCATGCAATGCTAGGACAACCACAGATGAGATTCTTTCAGATCATTACACATGAATATATAACTTAATATGGCCAAATTTGTTCCTGAGGGGTTCTCAAAGGTTTTCTCTTTTGCTACATACTTCTGATTTTAGTTTGCAGTGTATTGATTCCGCTCTGATGCTATTAAATGAATAACATGGCTTTCATGGAGATAGGAATGAAGCTGTAATTGTGAGGTTGTGAGCATGACAGTCAAATATATCTAACATAAATAATCAGCAATCACTACTAATGTAGTGAGTTTTAAATCACACTTTTTGCCTACTGACAGGGAAGTGACAGCTCTCAGAAATCTCTTTTATGCTCAATTTCATATTTGGTTTTCAACAGAACAAGTATTACTGTGCTAAAACACTCATTAAAACCTTGTTTCTATATATTAATTATGAGATTCAAGCAGATTGTCCCAGTTCTTATGGAAACCTCCAGGTTTCCTGCAAGATTTAGAAAGCCATTAACTTCTAATGTTTTGCAGAGCCATGCTTCTCAGAAAGGCTGTGTGCTTGCCTTGCTAGTTACTCCATCAGGAATATAGTAATTGCACATTTGCAGCAACTCAATTGCAATAATATATCAATACCAATGCTGGTAAGGGAGCTGTAAGCAGTACCATACATACAGCAGTACTCTCAGGTTATGCATTTATGATTATGAGCAGTATACAAGCTGTGACTTTGCAAAGAACATAATGCAAAGCTTGCCTGACTTTGGATGTTACTGCAGAAAATGCAATAGATTGTTTCAGCTGAAATAAGTCAGACAGTGACAAGGCAGCAGACTAGCTGTCGCTTCAGGTGTGGTAATGCTACTGAATCCTATTTGCTGTTCAGAAATGTATGCAATGAGAAAAACATGACATAAGCTGATCACTGATAGATGAGTTAATTCCCCAAAGGAAGAAATACTAAAGTACTTTCTGAACAGGATAAGATCAGCCTGAGTCTATTTTCTTGAGCTCTACTTGTCATTCTCCAGAAGAGAAAGTAAGTGATGGAACTGGGCATCTTCTCTGAAGTAATACCTCAGAGCAAAGGGCACAAACTTATTTCATCAGACAAATACAACATTACTAGGAATGTGGTGAGAAGCACGTGTACTTCGTTAGCCCTGGACTATCCAAATGTAGGAGAGAGGGACCTACATAAAGTGTTTCAGAGATACTGAATCATTGCCTGGAGATAACTTTCTAATCGCTTCCCTTCACAGCACGGGAATTCTGAGGGAGCTTGGTTCTTAATGTCCAACATCAGTTGGGTTGAATTCAGGCCAAAGAACAATATGCACTTAGAAACCTGAAGCTTCACATTGCAACAGGTTAAACTCATGGCTCATGGATTTGAACAAAGCATTCTAAGTGGGGCAGCTTGATTCCTATATGCAGTGCATGGAGAAAGCTGGTTGGCTCATCCCAGGTCTGCAGCAACCAACATGCTAAACTGTCATCTATTTGAATTTATTAGAAAAGATTGCAAAGTTGTTGTTTTGGGGTATTCAAGGAATGTTTAGACATTGTGTTGAGGAACATGGTTTAGTGAGAGCGATTGGTGGTAGGTGGACAGTTGGACTGGATGATGTTGTAGGTCTTTTCCAACCTTGGTGATTCTATGATTCTTTGATTTTATGCTAAACACTTTCTAAATGCAGAGTAGGTCTCTTTTTTTATTTTTAGAACACCCACTGGTGATGAGGGCTCCCTCTTTTTTTTTTTTTTTAACATCCTTGTGATTGAAAGACAATCGTGCTTATCAAGGATTCAGCTTGAAGGAGGTCAGATCCATTCTCTTAACTGCCTGGATTTCTACCACTAGGGCTGTAGACTTAATAGTTAATTATATAATTAATAGTGTGACAAGAAGCTAGGATTAATTTGGTGAGATACTCACCGAAATCAGAGGTCTGTGCACTGGGCTCACCTGTGATACTGTTCTTACTTCAGTCATTCCTGCAGTTTTTGTTTTTTAATTTTTAATTTTTCTTTATGAAACAATCTTTCAGTGACATACTTCCACTGGTGTTAACTGCATTTCAGTTCTTAGGGGTACAGATGGAGATTGTGTTTTTGTTTTCAGTTTGGCATTGAATCTTACAGGCATGAATCATGTCAGAATTTTATGGTAGGCAGTTGAATCTCCTCAGATCCCGAACTGTGTACATATTTATCCATCCTTTCAGCAATTGCATTTATGTTAATATTTAGCGATTAAGAAATAGTGCAATTTGAATACGTTTTCAGAAAATGACAATCATCTCCTTTGGAATTTCTAAGTTATAGATTGGTTTGATTTCTTTCCAAAATTCCAAGAATACTTGGTTATCTCTGATGTCTATTAATCAGCATTCATTCAAGTTGATTCCCACAGTGTTCCTTGTTCATCTTTTTTACATTTTCTGTGAGATACAAGTAAGTGACTTGGCGTTAAAAAGAGTTTCTTTAGGAGTCAACTTGTAACTGGTTTTCTTAATCTCAACTATTTTCAATGATAACAGCAAGAAATAAAAGGTTGAGTATATGTTTTAATCATTGGAGTCACATTTGTCTTATCTCCCAATTCCTTTTTTTCCAGATGAAATAATTGTGCAGAAGCCAGAGCTCACCAGTCCATCCATCTGTCATGCTCCTGGTGGGGAATACTTTGTAGAAGGAGAAACATGGAACATTGATTCTTGCACACAATGTACGTGCCATAGTGGACGAGTCCTGTGTGAGACTGAAGTCTGCCCTCCTCTTCTTTGTCAAAACCCCACTCGGACACAGGACTCCTGCTGTCCTCAGTGCCCAGGTATCTATTGTCGACTAGTTTTCATCAGTCTTTTCTTGATTTTAGAATTTATGATGTATTAGTTGTGTGCACAGTTGCTTGTTGCTTTGCCTTTTTCCTTTAGCATTTTGGAATTTAAGCCTGCAGTCCTCCCATTTTGAGTGCAAAATTTGACTGTGTGCAAGAGTTATCTGCTGGAGGAATTGTGGTTCTGAAGTTTGGAAACCTTCTCTGAGGGAAATCTAATAATGTAAGGGTTGGATATTTGGGATTTGGTCACAAAAGAATATTTGCTGGTTTTGTTTTCACTTGTTATGATTTGAGAGTGAACTGAAGGCAGCTGACTAATATCAAACCATTCCACCCCTGCAGTAGACTGCCACACAGTGTCAAGAACATAACAGGATTTGCTTTTCCCTTGGGATATAGATACAATTCTAAATAAATGTGAATTTCTGTTTTACGTAGCAAATGGTGTTTAATGCAGTGGAAATTCAGTACAAACCTAGGATCTGTATATAAACTCATAGAGAAAATATTTTTCTTCATTAAAAACAAAATATAAACATTTTACTTTAAAAAAAAAAAAAAAAAAACCTATGCTTTGCCATTTCTTCCACAGTGTGTTTGTTGGTTTGGGAGTTATTCTTTCCTGACAGCGTATTTTCAGTGAAAATGTTAGCCTCTTCTCCCAGCTTCCATTTTTCTAATTATTAATAGCTGTGAATATTTATTTTGTTTAACTTAAAAATACCATTTGGAGAAGTTCATCCTTCTTCACTGGCTACATGAGAAACTTAGTTTCCTGTTTTGCATAGTTAGATTGCGAACCTGATCTGAGTCCCCTTATGAATCTTTTTATCTTCTTTCTTATATGTTCTCTGCACCTACACTCATATTTCTGGATCTATAATGTCTTGTTAAGATACAGCTTCATTGCCGAAATATCTCCCCCATGTGAGTGTATGAGAATCAAAGCCAACACATCAGTATCAAGATGAAGCCTGATCAAGCTCCATCTGTTTCTGCACAGCTTATAATTATCTCCTATAAGTCTAGAGAAGATGATAGCAGTGTAATAGCTTTTGACTTTGCATCACAGAAGGCCTTGAGTTGTATCTGAGATTCAGCTTTTAGACTTAAAATGCAGTACCTCTGATTTAAGGTGAATTCCTATATGCCCCTCTATTTAGGACATTCAGAGTCTCTTTCTGAGAGGCTGCTTCTGATAATGATCAGTTCATGATTTCACTGTATCACTGTATTTGTTTTTCTTTTTAGTAAACTCAATAAAGGTTTACATCAATTTTATTATAGAACACATAACGAGATCCTTATCAATTGTAGGGACTGAATTTGCATGCATGACAAGGATAAACCCTACATAGAAGAAGTATCAAAGAAGTTAGCTACTGTAAGTTAACTAACTATATTTGTTTATATTTACAGATGAACCTCTTCAGCCTTCTTTGTCAAGCAATGTGAGCATGCCCAGTTACTGCAAAAATGATGAAGGAGATATTTTTCTGACAGCTGAGTCCTGGAAGCCCAATGTCTGCACTAGCTGCATCTGCATGGATGGTGTAATTAGATGCTACTCTGAGTCTTGCCCACCAGTATCCTGTGAGAGACCTGTTTTGAGAAAGGGGCAGTGTTGTCCTTACTGTATTGGTAAGCAAACAAAAATAGTCGGTAACTTACTACTCCCTTCGTGGGGATAAGAAAGACTTATTTCCAAACTGAAATATGTTTTTCTGTTTTGGGGAAATACAGTTTGTGCCTCCTGTGGAACTGAATCTGCATAGGGAGCTTTAAGGATCATTATTAGTTTCAAGGTACAAGTGCAGGAGGATAAAAATGTAATTTTCATACAGGCTTGAAGATTTAAAGGAAGATCTGGCAGATAACATGTATGTTATATCAAGATATGCAGTACCGCAAATAAAAGATTATTACTGCAAATGGTAAACAGAAGCATATGAAATTTCACAGAATGCAGAATGAAACGTCCGTGTTTCTCACTTTTTTGCTCATTTCTTGAGAACTGTGAAGAACATCTTGGCAGAGATCCTTCTTTCTTATTTTCACACAATAGTTGATGAAGCATTTAGTAGGCAAACTGTAGTAACAAGCCTGTATTTTATTCTACTTCATCCAGGATTCAAATCTTGTTCATCTGTAACAAGTTACCACAGATTTAAATTCAAAATCTTGCAGGCCTTGGATGCCTTGTTGTTTTCTGAATCCTCAAATTCATCCTGTGTTCACCATTTTTCTTTCTTGTGCAAAGAAAGATTAACTAGGAAATATAACCATCTTCATTAGAAAGGATAACAGGGTATCCATTTGGTGAGTGAAAAGATTAGTCTTAAGCACAAATCAGCATTGATTTTGTGTGTTTACCAGATGTGTTTGATTTCCTGGTGAAGTTGGAGGAAATATGAGAAAAGACAAGTAGAGCTGCACAGCCTTTTGAACTGCATGTTTCCGTGTGGGTTTCTCACTGTACTTCTCCTGTTTCCACTCTTCTCAATTGCTTGTTGGTGTTGTAGCCTTCTTATAGAGTTGGACATCAAGCAGGAGAGATGCCCACAATCTTCCTTTCATGGCTCAGAGTTGTAATACTGCTACTCTGAGTTTATCTTTGTTAATTTTTTTCTGAAAAGCACTGTATGTATTAAATTTTGATGAGTTCTATATAAACTCATGAAAACTGAGTAAGTTAAAGGACTTCTCCAGTCATCCAGCCAGCAAGGCTGCACACTTGAAGAAGATGTCCTGAGTGGGGCAAAGTAGCATTTCTGGGAGTGGATCAGCCCAGGGGAAGCAGGGAGTGATCAGCTCTGGATAGAGAGTAAGAAATAGTGGACTACTCAGGCCGTACTTCTTGCTCTCTTCCTTGCCGTATCTACATCCTAACCTGGGCTTCACTGGATCTGTATGAACACTTTTAACACAGAAGTAATCTTTTATAAATGGAAATTTTGTGGGGTTTTTTGCAGCTTTTGACCACTTTTTTCTCTCACTTCTCCTTTCCTTTTACCATATTAGTGTAGAAATCTTCTACTTGAAGAGGTTGAGACCCATGTTTATGTCCATGGATGCATGGATGCCCAATCCAAGGCCCACTGTAGCTTTAAGCTTTCCAGATGCTTTCATTAGTATTTTCTCAGTAGTATTCAGTCGTCTTCTTTATGAATTTACTGTGTCTAGATGTGTTACTTTGGTTTGCTGACGGCAAACCTTTTTATTCTAGATGATACCAGTCTATTATGTTGTCTCTAAATAAAATCTGTAATGATGGCCAAAATATTTAATAAGGATTTATACTTGGGAAGTAATTCTAGCTGGCATATTTATATACGTAATCTGTATGAATATTAAACCAATATTTCTCTAACAGCTTAGTAAGTTTCTTCACAGTTCGGTTCTGCTGTCTCATGCATCTGCTTAATCTGCAATCCAGTATCATCACCATGTTTCTTCATAATAACTTCCTGCCTCTAGCAGAAAAATATAGTGAGAAGTGATGAAAATGAGGTTCTGTCTGGGTTTTGGAGGTTCTACTGTGTACCGTTTTTTGTTTGTTTGATAATCTGTAAAATGCTATAGTAGCAAATAAACATCCAAAGTTAAGCAATTCATGATCATCTTCTCAGTGAAGTAGAAGGTGTAATACAGGCAATCTGAAAGACTTGCATAGGAATGAACATTAAGATAAAGATGAATTGAATGCTTAAACAGAAAATGAATGCTGCTTTTAAGTGTTTACCCAAGACCTACTTTATTCATCACATCCAGGTCTCTATTACATAGCATGCCAAAATTTGTCTGAAAAATTGTTAGTTTTGTAGCTCTCAATCTTAAGGAGGAGTGTTCTGGAACCTAATCTCAATTTTTTGAGTGTTACAGTCATGCCAAGTCCCAACTTTTACAATACTAACCATGAAAAAACATACTTGCTACCCTTTTCCTGGGAGTTCCCATTGATCTGGTTACAAAGAATAATCAAATCCCCATCATATCTGTTTTGTCATAATAAATAGTTGAAACTCTGCTAGTTGCATCACTTCATTCTTCTTGGCATCCTGCCTAGCCTTATCTTGAAATATTCCTGACTGAGTTTGTCTGTCTTGAATTTTGGTAATTAGAACTGTAGGTTGGCTGTTTTCTTAAATAGGATTTAAATAGGATTTATTAAGAAAGGAGGAGGAGGATGAGTTAGGAGACACAAACTGTCAAAGAAAAGAAAAAAAGTTTCTCTTGTTTTATCTTAATTTTCACAGTACTTTTGATATCACTGTTTCATGTCCCAGTCATCCATCTTCTAGCCTCTTGCATGAGGAAAATGATAGGCATCAGTTTGAACTGATCATGTACTTCATAAAGAAGCAGAAATTATATTTCTGAAAAATTATGAAAGATGTGGAGAGGGTCTTTTAATTATAGCTGGGATTTCTTCTTAGCTATTTTTTCACTGTTGTGTTCTGGGAAAAGATCAGGTCTGTGTGCAATTGACCATCCCAACACTGTTCTGTTTTCCTTCAACAGAAGATACAGTACCAAAGAAAGTGGTCTGCCACTTCAATGGAAAAACATACGCAGATGAGGAACGCTGGGACATTGACAGCTGCACACACTGCTACTGCCTGCAGGGCCAAACTCTCTGCTCCACTGTCAGCTGCCCACCCCTCCCCTGTGCTGAACCCATCAATGTGGAGGGAAGCTGCTGTCCCATGTGCCCAGGTAATATGATACGATGACTTAGGTTATTGCAATGTTCTTTTCCAGGACTGACAGTCAGGTTTTTTGCTTCTGCTGCTTGTTTGTGTACAAAGGTATGAAAATTAATGAAGTAGGAAAAGGAATAGTTTTGCACTTCTGCATATTTGGTCAGTAATTCACATTTCTGTCCCTTCTAGGTCACTACTTTTCAAACATTTCATTACTAACATATTTTAACTTGATATGTCTGTTCAATGAAATTGTCTTAGCTGCGGACGCAAGAGACTTAAGAATTGCAACTGCTTTTTAATGCTAGCCTTGACATATTTTTGCAGGTGCTTGCCCTTCTTATTGAGTCAGCTACTAACTACTTCGGCCAAGACAATTCAGCAGTAGCCTCTTTTTCACCTCTCCTACTTCGGGGGTTACAGCGGGGGAAGGAAAAAAGGAAAAAAGAAAGAAAGAAATTGTCAATTATGTATCAGCTTGGACGGATGTAGCACTGCCTTGGCATTTTTGATATTCAGTATCATAAAGCAAGGCTTAGTAAAGTATCCATTCTGAAAAGGTATTTTGAAAAGCAGGAAGTTGTTTACAGAACTGCATCATTCCTATTACATTAGTGTAGTCATTATGGCAACGCACATGTATCTTGTATACAGTGGAAGTTTTTTAACTCAAATTAAGGTTATTATGTCAAATTAAAACCAAATCCCATAGCTGTAATGGTGAAAATTCTAAAACAAATGGGAAGATTAATAGTGCAAGGCACTGCAGATAGCCAGACATATCTACTAAATTAAGAGCAACACCAGAAAGTTATGAAGCTCGTAATTTGTGAAAGACATTCATCTCATTTTGCAGAGATGTACGTACCTGAACCTACTAACATCCCTATTGAGAAGACAAATCATCGAGGAGATGTTGAACTAGAGGTGCCAAACTGGTCAACACCAAGTGAAAATGACATCATCCACATTCACAGAGGTGAGATATAAATGGGGCTAATTTAGGTCTGTGATTATTCCTTGTGTTTTAATGTGCTTATTTTTTTCAGTTCTGATAGCATCTGTGTAACGCTTTGAAAAAGATTGTTATCTGAGAATATTATTCAGAACTGTGGCTGCTACATGCATTCGTTTTGAGCAAAGATTACTCAGTCTTAAGCACTTTGATCTCTTTATCATTACATCTTCAGCATGGGAGAGACATCTGTGTTGGTATGATGGAGTTGTGTACAGTTAAGAATATGGTAAATTGGTGAATGAGGAGTGATTCTGCAGTGTCTTTTTCATACAAAAACTAGAAAGCAGGTTGCTATCATGCCAGTGGCATCAATGAACTTTGATTTGGTCCATCTGACATTCTTGTTTTGAAAGATACAAACAGAAGAACGTACAATACCTCCACAGAACTGTAGGAGTTGGAAGGGACCTCTCAAGTCCAACCCCCTGCTAAAGCAGGTCCCCCACAGTAGGTTGCACAGTAAAGTGCAGATGGGTCTTTATCTCCAGAGAAGGAGACTCTACAACCTCTATGGGCAACCTATTCCAGTGCTCTTATCACCCTAACACCAAAGTTCTTCCTCATGTTTGAATGGAACTTACGGTATTTCAGTTTTTGTCCATTGCCCCTTATCCTATTCTGCACACCAATAAAGAGTCTCACCCCATACACTCAAGTCCCAGATTTAATATATCATAGAAAAATGGCTGAGGAACAGAACGCTTCAGGTGCAATGACACAAGACTGTTAAAGTTGTTTAATGGTGTAAATCCATTTTAAAACTACACCACCCTACAGAGTAGAGGAAAACACTATGTGTCACACTCTTTGCTAACTTTTTCTAATTGAAGAACTATTTAAATTTGGATATACTTTTTCCATATCTGGTATCATATCATATAGCACGCTGCTACTACTTTGTGGCTAGGAGAATGGGTACCTGGAATATACCTATTTTACAAAACTGTGGAGTTACACTTCTTATAATTGCAACGTTTTCATGTTTTGTAGGCATTGGTAGTTGGCTTGTGTCTATCCTGGCTGAGTAAATGCACACTGAAAACTGTGTGGGAATACTGTCACTGAAAATGATCATGCTTTGAAATTACATGAAAAACTGGAGTCTGTTTGACTGCCAGTGGTCTGTTTTCATGGGCTAAGTGGTGCAAATGTTGTAATAATTTCTCAGCAAGTGAGAACAGACAGGACTGAACTGCTCTGCCAGCTAAAAGAAAAAGATTATAAATGATTTTTAAAAACTCTTTCATTGTAAGACTACCAGGTTTCCTGCTGCATGGAAACACAGCCTAATTTTTCTATGAATGGGAATTTGTCTGTGATCAGATAAGATGAAGCGAACACAACTGAGCTGTCACAGTTGCTTATTATTGCTCCTTTAGATTCCGTCCAATTTCCTCTTTTTGATGACCTTTTCCTGGCTAATACAGTCACTATACCGAGTGCTAGCTTTCAGTTATTCTCATTTGTACAAATAAAGGGACATTTCAGGAGAAAAAATACAAATTCATGAGAGTGACAAGGCTTGTGACTAAGACTTTTAAATTATTTATGGACGGGGCCCATTTATCATTACTAATGTCAAATGCCCACATTTGTCTCGCAGACATGAATCATCTCCAGGGAGAGTACAGAAGTGGAAGTGGACCACACCCCAGTGAAGATGCATCAGTTAGCTCTGTTGCCTTGGTGACAATTCCAATCACGATAGCGCTGTTACTAATCATCGTCTTTCTGCTCGTCAATCAGAAGAAGCAGTGGATTCCAGTGTCCTGCTACAAAGCTCCAACAAAGGTACCATATTTATGCCTATTTCCAGGCTCTTGCCTTTCTGAAACATGAGATTGACTGGAATATTCTGTGAGATGCATTGAATCCACATCATACTAACTCAGTTACTTTTAATTTACACCTGAATCCTTTTTATAGCATTCAGGGGGCTGGTATTTATTTAATCTCCTGAATAATTATTTTCATTATGAAATGAATGCCAGTAATTCCTTGCTTGATGCAGTAATGAGTGGAGATTGGATAGAAATCAAGTTCAGCAAAAAAATTCCCAGCTCTATATGTATGTACATAATTGCGAGCAATTCTCATCTGCAGTCAATCACTTGGGAGAAAGGTTTTGTTTTCTGAACTTCTATCCACTTTCAAAGTATTGTCCAACATCAGATTCTGTAAGTACTAGTAATGTTCATCACATTTGCTAGTAACTGCATCACGTTGGACATTTTTAATATGAAATCACTGCTTGATTGGAAAACATTTAATGAATTTGAAACCAATAAAGGTTTTTATTACAGATTTGTCCAGCTTATCCAGTGATAACACAGCCCCATGAAGTGGCACTTCTAATAGTCGTGTTGTGTTCTATTTCCAAGGATATATGTCACTTTTTCCAGAATTGTTACTGATATTATAAACCATTACTATATAGCTTTTCATCTCTTTTATCTTTCTGATGCTAATGGAATAAATAGATCAGCATTTAGAGCAAAAATATTCCCATGTTCAGTTGTTCGTAGGAGTTTTGGGGTTGGAACTACTTTTCAGAGGAGTACATGCTCCATTATACCCTTTAAGCTGTGTGCCATCAGGCTTCCTTTCTGCTTTCCCTATGAGGACTACAGGAGAAAGCTTTTGCAGCTTGTAGATGCTTAAATATGCTGAGAAAGCAGAAAAAATATATATTTGATGTTAATTTAAAAATCGGCACATAAGTGCTAAGCTATATAATAGTATACAGGATTAGATAATTTTATTGATGAGCTTTAGAAGTGATCTTTAAAGGACAATGATACGTAATATCCACTAGAAAATGTGGGTACATTGTTGAAGAAAACATACTGCTTGCTTCTCTGTCAGGTATGACGGGTTTTTCCACAATTCTGTGAGAGATTTTGCACTTCTGCTACACATTCTCAAATTTAGTCTAGGAAATAAATGGGAGATCTTGTCTACTGCTGGTTCTGCTCCTTCTTGTCACATAAAATAGCACTTTAATATTGTAAAATGTGGCCTTATTTTGTTTTTTTATTCCTTGTTTTGTTGTAAACTCTTTTCTTACCTGTGAGTCAACTGGTTTCCATAGAATTGCTGCTTAAGGTAACAGAATCTCACATTTAACAGAGGAGACAATCAACTTCAATTGCTTGAATAAAAATAAAAATAAAAGAAATCTCTCCCATTATTCTAGTGGTATTGTCTCCTAGAACAAAACGTTCTAGAAAATGATCAGCCATAAAGAGGCTATTAAAGTCTTGGAAACAACCTCCTGCATCTCTGAGGCAACAAGTTTAAGCCCTTGTGCAGTAGGAGACTAATAGATAACAGTTTCACTGGGAAAAGGGAATACCAAAACTTCACTGAGAAGATGAAAAACAGTGTTTGTAAGAGGCAGTTGGTTTGTTATTGTGCTTGGCATAAACCTTTACCAATCTTAGCAAGAGGCCAAACTGTTTCATTGCCAGTTTGACTTCTCCTTGTGTTTATGGGCCTGTACCACAAACATCTGCTAACTGTGGGTCAAATTCAGAAAAAAAAAATAATTAATTCAGCATTTTCTTTCTGTTTTAACAGCCATCTTGCCTAAACAATCAACTGGTATATGTGGACTGCAAGAAAGGTACCATGGTCCAGGTGGACAGTTCTCAGAGGATGCTAAGAATTGCAGACCCAGATTCAAGATACAGCGGATTTTACAGCATGCAGAAACAGAACAACCTACAGGCAGATAATTTCTATCAAACAGTTTGAAGAATTGCACCCTTACCAAGGATTTAAGAACTAGAGAGAGAGAGAGAGAGAGAGAGACTAAGTCTGCTATTAAAATAAAGCTAGAATTGTGCACTTGCTTAGTGGATTGTATTGGATTTGTGACTACATGTACAGCTCTAAGACCTTACTGGGATGAGCTCTGACTCCTGCAATGTGCCAGAAAAAGCATTCCCACTTTTCCTTGAGATAACTGACCAAGTGTTTTCTTAGAACCAAAGTTTTAAAACTTGTTAAGGTGTATTTGCTTGTAACATAGCTATAGAGGTTTTTTGGGAGGGGGAATCGGGGCTAGGGGTAGGCAATAAGGTAAAAGGAAGTTTCAGAGAAGAAAAGCTGGTCTTGCTTGGCTGGAGAAGAAAATGAATAAAGAATAACACCAAGCAGCAGGACAGTGGCTTTTCCTGTTATTCTGAAATTGCATCTGTTGCAGCAAATCCTAACCCCAGGTGAAAAAAAAAATAATAAAAATAAAAAAGGTCTGATGTTTTCTTTCCAGCTGTTGCTACAATAATATACTCATAGAACAGAATTTGTCACATCACAGATGTGGTGTAGCTGCAAATATTTTTCTATATGTTGAGAAGCTGCGGTAGTTAATAGCAAGGAAAAGGTTATAGCAGAAAATAAAGGGTGGGTTTATTAAGGATGTACAAAATTATACCTTGTGCTGCTTTTTGTTTTTTTTATTTTATTTTATTTTATTTTTGTTTTCTTCAAAAGCTGATTGGCTAGATTAGCCAGACTTTGACAGAGTTAGCAAATGACTGAGGCCTAAGTAATTCCTGAAATGAGCACTGGATCTTTTGACAGCAGTATTGAAGGAAGGAAGGAAAAGTCAAGAACACCATGCAGTTCCAGGGGCTTTTGTTTGTTTGTTTGTCTGTTGTGGTTTTGTTTTGTTATTTGATATCAATCTCTGGTTGTTCATACAGGAGAAGGAAAAATATTTTTTTGTTGGACAAAGCTCTTGCTTAAAAGAGAGTAAAAAAAGAGACTGTTTTAAGGTTGTTTTTGGTTTTTTTTCCTGTTGATGTTCTTATTTACTGGTATGCAGATTTAGAAACTACTTCCATGCTAGGAAGCTGCTTAATTTTAATTGTATATTACTCAAGCACCTTTTTTGAAGCTCAGAAAAAAAGGAGATCATGCTTCTTTAAACTTTAGCATTATAGGAATATTTATGTAAATATAATTATGCTAAAAACAACAAAAAGTATTTGTATGTTTGTGTATATATATGTATATACAAATGCATGTAGGTATACATACGTATATATACATGCATGTGTATGTACACTTATACGTATATATACTGTATATATAAAATACTATGTATACAGTATATATTTTTTTCTATTTTTTTTTCTTGTTGAATGTATTTTTATCTGAGAGAGATTTTACCCAGAGCAGAAACAGATAAACAGGCATTCCATATCAGTGCTTAATCACTTGTGAGTTTAGAAAAGACAAGAAAAGAGCATCTCATTCTACCTACAGTTTGATTTGATTTGAAAGTGTTTGTGTGCGTGTGTGTGTGTGTGTGTGCACTCTTGTGTTTGCGTGTGTACAGTACGTGCACGATTATAGCAGTAAGCGTTGCTCTTGCTACTTGCTACATTTCAGGGTGTTTCTTATTTTTCTTTTCCTGCTTAGCCTTAAAAAGGCTTTTTAATGAATGCATTGGCTAGAGACACTGATGACAATATACATGCAGCACTAATCAGCTCCACAGAATAACACCATCAGCTCCTGGATTTTCTGTTGTTTTTTTTCTTTCTTTTATTTTATTTTATTTTTTTCAAACAAATGTTTGAAACAACTACTGGAATATTGTCCACATTAAGCTGGAAGTTTGTTGTAGCTTGCCTCATTTATAACTCTGGCTGTATAATACAATGTTAACTTTCCAAACAGGTCTTGGCACTTTTATACTAATTACCCATTTGTGCATTGCCTTTTTTCTTTTACAAATGCTTGTCATAAGAGACACAGATACCCAGTATGCTTAATGTGAAAAGAAAATGTATTTTTTGTAAAGGAACTCTCAAGTATTGTTGTAAATACTTGGTCAGAGGTTGCTGAACTTTAAAAACTGAAAAGAAAAAAAAAAACCTAATTTATTATTATAATGACCTAATTTATTAATCTGAAGATTAACAATTTTTTTTGTTTGTTTTAGAATATCAAAAAGGTGTTCTAGCTGTTTGCATCAAAGAAAAAAATAGGTGTATCATTAAGGGTCAACATTTTTTCTGCTTATGTAACTTCTGTTTCCAACCACCAGTAAGAAAAGATGTGGTCTCCCCAGTGTTTTGTACACAATCTGATATCGAAACAGAGACATTTCTGTCCAGTTACTACAAAGATTTTGTCACAACAAGACATCCATTCCTTGCATAAGAGTAAGCAGTCTTTATCCAGAAATTGTAAATGCTTGCTTTTGTTTTACAATCAAGGCCATATTCTGAAAATATTAGCAGGATATAGGACATGGTGTAAAATGTTTTTTATTATTATTATTTTATTATTATTATTTTAAAGATATGATTTATCCTATGTGCTGTATCCATTACACTCTTTTACTTTGGTTCCTGTTGTGCTCTTGTAAGAGAAATGCAGATATAATTTTCTGAAAAATAGATGCATATGTGGCACTCGGAGTGCACTGCAGTTCAGCAGATTGCTTGTTTACTTTTTTAACTGTAAGGCGGTTTCTTGTAATTTGGCTCTTGGCAGCACAATAAAAAAAAATTTTAAACCTACTGATGTCTGTTTTCTTAAATCTTCATGTTTACTGCTTCCACACACTAGTCCTTGAAACTTTAGTTTATATCTTTATGTCATGATGAGTCATTTGTTGTCTTCGATCAGAACAGTTCAGAAAGTACTGTGGGTAAAGAATTGTTTGCAGTTACAGAAAGCTCTGTGTTCTACACTAAAGAATTTTCACACTGAAGGGACTTGTGGCATTCCAAATAGTTTCAGCATTCACTGAAGTGCAGTCTCTCAGAAGTTGAGTTCTGTCTCTGACGTCTCCATCTGGTCCAGCCACACATCCCACAGTCAGTCACACAAGACTGCAACATAAGGTCCTGTAGAAAGGTTGTGGGATCACAATCTGACTCTTCAAGGATTTCATAGAGTCAAAGAACTGAGTTGGAACGGACCCTTAAAGGCCTTCTGGTCCAACTCCCCTGCAGTGAACAAGGATACCTACAGCTACATCAGGTTGCTCACAGCCCCATCCAGCCTGACTGTGAATGCCTCCAGGGACGGGGCATCTAGCTCTCTGGGCAACCTATGCCAGTGCCTCACTGTAAAAAAAAACTTCTTCCTTATGTCCAACCTCGAACTCTTCTTTCAGTTTAAAACCACTTCCCCTTGTCCTATCACAACAGACCCCAGTAAAGAGGCTGTCTCCTTTCTTCTTATAACCCCACTTTAGATATTGAAAGGCTGCTCTCAGGTCTCCCTGGAGCACCCTTCTGCAGGCAGAATAGCCCCATCTCTCTCAGCCTGTCTTTATAGAGGAGGTGTTCCATCCCTTGGGTCATTCATTTACATATTTACCCAATACAGCATTTTTGCTCCTTCCTGACTACGTCTATGGAAGACTGTCTTCTAGAACAGCATCTTTAAATGCTGCTTGTGAAGATCTTGCTTTTTCATCTGCACAGAACAGGAAATAACTGTATGCTAATGTATAAACTGATGGTGCATCCATGTGTGAACACTCAAAGCAGTCCTGGCCTCCTTTGCAGTATGATCAGTATCTGAAAAGATTACATTTGGAATGCCTATGTACGGCAGTGATGCTTTGTCACTTTCTAAACACCAAGAGGAAAGAATGAAAAGAAAGAAGGCTCAAAACAAATAAAGTTAAGCAGAGAAACGTAGGAACATAGAATCACTGAGGTTGGAACAGACCTTCAAGAGTATCATGTCCAGCCATTCACCAAACCTACTGAGTCCCAACATTAAACCTTAGTGCCACATCCACACATGTCTTAAATGTTGACAGGGATGGAGACTCCACCACCTCCCTGGGCAGCCTGTTCCAATGCTTGTCCGCCCTCACCATGAAGAAATTCTTCCTGAGGTTCAACCTTACCCTCCTCTGGTTTAACTTGAGGCCATTGCCTCATATGCCCCCACTTGGCAGGTGGGAAGAGGCTGACACCCTCCTCACAGCAAGCTCCTTTTAGGCAGCTGGAGGGAGCAAGTTCTCTCCTCAGCCTTCTTTTTCTGAACAGCCCCAGTTTCCCTATCCGCTCCTAGGTTTTGTTTTCCAATCCCTTCACCAGCTTCACTGCTCTTCTCTGGACACACCTGACTCACTAAACACACTATACCGAGGGGCTCAAATCTGAACGCGCCATATCGCTTGGACAACACTCAGACGCAGGCTCTGAACTTCGGGTGGTGCTGAGCAGAGCCAGAGGTGGGACTCGGTGATCCTCCCCCGACTCGGCTTAACTGTGGCTGCTGCAGCGTCAGGCCTGCGGCCGCCACTTCGATTCAACAGCGTTGACGGATCTCCTATCGAGCGCCTGCGCTTCCAGAGCATCTTAGCCGCGATGCGGGCACCTCGGGCAGCCGCACGCTCCGGGGCGGGCAGCGAGGTGCAGCCTAACGCGCGGGCTGCCCCAGCAGTTCCCATCTCACAGTGAAGGCACCTCCCACCGACGCCGCAGCCCCAGCGCTCCGCCCGCCCGCCAAGAGCCCCGCCTTCCCCCCCTCCAACCCCGCGGAGCCGCCGGGAGCGCGCAGCACCGGGAGCCGTGTCCGGGGGCGCGCGGCCCGGCGTCTCCAGCTGCGGCCATGGCGGCGGCGGCCTCGCAGCGAGACCCGGGGGACTGGCAGGACTTCTCGGGTTTTCAGCCGCCGGCGGGGAGCGCTCCCGAGGCCGCCCGAAGCGACAGAGGCGGTTTGGATCTGGGGGCGAAGTTGTCTCTCTGCTTCGAGCCCCCCCAGGCCCGCGCTGCCGGTTGCGGCGAGAGCCGCGTTCCTCTGCGGCCCCTCACGGAGCAGAGCGCGCTGCAGGACGACGAGTGAGTGCAGGCCCGGGCTGCGGGGCGGCGGCGTTCCGGACGGAGCTGGAGGCCAGGCCCGGCCCGGCCCGGTCCATGCGGTGGCGGGGAGCGCGGTGACCCCGGTGCTGCACCGCTGGGCCTGCGGGTACGGACGGCACAGTGCTTCCGGGCTGCCCGGGATCTGAACCGCTGTACCGGAGCGGGACTGCGTGTTAGAGCCCCTTGGGTGTAGGAGTGATTAAGATGAAGAGTGATGGGCTGAGGTCAGCGAGAGTACTTCTGAGCAAAGCAGAATTCTTGTTAACTTTGTTATTCTGTGATAAACGGGGAAAAAAAGCTTTATGAAAGCTAAAGTGAGCTGTAAAAATAGATGTTTGACTCAGACGTTGCTCTCAGCCTCTGCTACTTCTTGACTTCAAATTGCAGGAGGCAAGGAAGGTATGAACAACTGCAGGGAACGAATTTCTAGCTGACCTC
This sequence comes from Odontophorus gujanensis, assembly GCA_013399175.1. Classification (NCBI taxonomy): domain Eukaryota; kingdom Metazoa; phylum Chordata; class Aves; order Galliformes; family Odontophoridae; genus Odontophorus; species Odontophorus gujanensis. The sequence continues at coordinate 42,077 of VXAB01008031.1, forward strand.
GAGTTTCAGTAGGGAAAGCTTGCCCACTCCCCAGCAAGATCTTGAGTGGGGTTATATCTGTAAACTGCAGGCGAATGTTTAGGGAGAAAAACTGATAGTCATTGGTAGAAAGATATTCTCATTGCATATGTGCTTACTGTATACGTTTTAATTCCTCTCTTCCTTTCTCCAGGATTTGGAATGCTTTGACTGATAATTATGGTAATGTAATGCCAGTTGACTGGAAATCTTCCCATACCAGAGCTTTGCACTTGCCAACTTTGAACCTTTCAGAAAAAGGGGTAAGTTCCAATCTGCAGAAGTGCCCTTGCTGGATTCCATACACTAAGCAGGGGAATAAAGCAATTTGGACTGTTGCTACTAAATAGGTTAAAATGTTTTGCTTGATGTTAGACGTGAGGCTGTTGGATATGAGAAGAGCCATGAGAAAAACAATTGGTGTATATTTGCTTCTGCTTGGGTTGGAGTGACACAGGGTTAAATGGATGTATTCTGGAGGCCAGTGCTACTTAGACCACAGCATGATGGACGAAGTTGTATAATATGAAAGTTTTTATCTGAAACACTTTCTCCTCTCTGTTTCATTTTGAAAAATATTCTGGATAAGGGGGAGAAAAAAGGAGTGTTCTGATTTAGTAAAGCTCACATGGACTTTTTCAAAGTCAGTCTCATTCTGCATTCATTTGGGGACTGAAGTGATTCTTTAATGGGAAAAGTGACCCAGGAGAACAGAAGTGCAACTTTGTTCTCATTTAGTTTTCTTTTTTTAACAAATGAATAGTTTCCTAGAGAAGGAAGAGCTTCAGTGAGGTGTATGGAAGAGGTTGTCCTCTGATCTTCTTACAAGTGGATTAAAACACTTGAGGAAGAACGCTAGGAAGAATTCTCATCTCTCAGGTCTTCTGAGGGAACACGTTGTTTAAGCATGGTGAAGTTGGATTACGTTGTAAAAATATCTCGGTGTGTAACCTGAGAATAGATTAATGCTTTGATTTCTGCCATCCGTTAAGGAATCCATAGCTACTTTTTACTCTGACAAGAGCAGTGATTGTTCTGGTGAAGAGGGTAGCAGAAAAAAAAGACAAAAAACCACTTGACCATCTTCCCCTGCAGAGTCTCTGTGTCTTTCTCTGTTTGAGTCTGATGATTATCTCTTTTGACTCATGTATATTCTAGATTTATTAAAAGCATGCTCAGACTTTCTAAGTGGTTTTAGAGTAATGAAATTCTTACATTTGAAGTTAAAAACAGTTGCATACCCCAGTGCTGTGTTTATGTTATGTGACTGAAGCAATGGACTGGAAGGCTGATTTCTTAAAAAGTAACCAGTTGCAATATACAAATATTTAATGGAATTTTTATAAGGAAATTATGGAGGGACTATGTAAAAGTGAAGTTGTGTTGCTGGGTTAGAAATAATCTTAGGTATGCTGGCAGTAGAGAGGAAATTAGTTATGAATTAAACATAGCTCAAGTTTTTCCAGCTTCCACTCCACCTGGCATGCCTTTGGATGTCTGAAGCCCATCTGTTTGGAGGCATTCAGCACCATTTTTTTTCCTGCTTCTCTGTTTCAGCAGTACTTCTGGATATGTGACAGCACATATGGACCAGCTAGTAGCTTGTTTTAACTTTCTTACAGTGAATGCTAATGGCTAAGCAACACTTCCTGGTGCGTTTGAAGCTTGTAATGTGCCACTGGATCTGTGCTTGAGGTATTTCTCTTCCTCTTCTGGGAGGAAAAAATGTCAAGTGGATGAGCTTGATTCATCAAATCTTTGTTGCTTTGACGTCACAGATCTCTGAATACTTCTATGTAGGTCTGATGGCAAAAGGAGAAGCTGGGAGGAAGTGTTGTGCAGTGGTACAAGGAGCAGGGTTGCGTAATTGCTTTTATTATATTATTGTTAGGTTACTTTTAGATATGTTGTTGCCTGAATTGATCTGTTCAGCAGGTGCAAAAGCCTCTAACTGCCAGTGCAATGAGTGGGACTGTGAGGGCAGAAATAGGCACGCAGTGTGACTGGGTGCAATACCAGGTGGTCCTTTCAGTGTCAGCTGTGCTTCGGGCTGTTTTAAGTGGTTTATTAGCCTAACCATCAGAATATATTCTGTGAGTCTCAGAGTGATGTTTGTGGGGATGTCAGGAAGGGGGAGCTAACCTCGTTCTGGATGTGCTGTTATCCTTGCTTACCATCTCATAGGTGTTGATTGTTTCAGAACTCCAGACGTGAAAGAGCATCATAACTGAGATGTGTCTGTGTGGAGGGTGAGCAGATGTTCCAAGTGGAGGCCTGTCACTGTGGGGTTAGTCCAGATTCTGGAAAAAACAGGGCACCTGCCTTCCTTCTGATTTCTGAAGAAATACAAATCATGTGTTTTCAGATTATTTTAGCTTTTCTAGATTGTTTTGGCTGGATTGTGATAACAGGCAGAATGCAGAAAATGAATTAACTTTGAAAATAAGCTATAGTATGTCAGAGTATGAGAGTAAAATATATATGACTGATGATGGAGAGGACTTAAGGAAACATTCCATTTTTATAGCAATGTTTTTGTTGCTTTCTTTATGTGAATAAGTAAAACTATAGAAGTACATAAAATAACGAGTGTGTAGTATTATTTATTTTCCACTTCACACTGAAAAACATCTATCTGCTTTAAGACAATTGCCTGTTTTAAATATCTGCATTGGACTGACAGCTTTCCCTACAGATACCTGTGTTGCATATGTGATCTTTAAATGCTGAGTTCTTCGTCTTTCATGAGTGACACCTCTCTTAACTTCCTACATTTATGGTTTTTTATTTCAGTGGTTAAGATGCTTCAGTTTCTGGGTGCTTGATTATTACGGGCAAGGAATGTGTTTCATTTGTGATACTCGATATTAGTTCCCCTTTTTTAATATAATTCTTCTGAATGTGTTTTTATGTGTGTGTGTTTAATTTTCATTCTTTCTAGGTGAACGATAACTTAAACCTTGACCTGTCGGATGATGAAGAGCTGAGAGAACAGTTGGATATGCATTCCATCATTGTTTCCTGCATCAATGATGAACCACTGTTCACAGCAGAGCAGGTACATTTTTCAGCACAGTGGTGATGTTGTAGTATTTTCACCTATAATTATTTTGTGGTGTTCTTCCTTGCTGTTTACAGGAGCTAGCTTACTTGATTGTTATTTTTGATGGGTTTTGGGTTTGGTTGTTTTTTGTTTGTTTTTTTTTTTGGGGGGGCGTGTTGAGTAATAATAATGTGTGAGATATTATTTATATCATTTGGATTTGTGAAAATATCCCACTGGTTCAGATGAGGTTGATAGTCGGGTCTTTGAAATCTTTATACCCTTCTTGTCATGAGTTAGTCAGAAGTACTACTGAATTAAATATATGGGCCAAGAAGCCAAAACGTTTTCAGTGTGTTTGTATTGCTGTAATGTTTGTAGTTTCCCAGCTTGGCAACGTGGGCATTCATATCTGCATATGGCTTATAGTATAATAGCAGGGGAAAAAAACAAACAAGCAAAAACAGGGTTGTGGTTTAGATGGCTCTGAGGCAATGATAGTACTACTTTTTCTGAGGAAATGTTAATATTATTTTCCCTGATACCATATCACGGGAATCTTCTGTTCTGATCCAAATGCTGGATTAACAGGAAAGCTTTGCCACATTAGCAGATATGCAGAGAAAAACATTCCGAATTGGAAGAGCTGAGAACACAGAATTCCATTTGCAGTAGATGACTTCGAGTGGTGTTTTTAAATGTCATCTTTGTTCTGTATGTGCTGAGTTTTCTCTAAAAGTGGCATCTGTAGAAGGACGAAAGAGTTTTGCTTAGAGAATTGTAGTGAAATTTCAGAGTATAAAAAGAAAACATCATTGATTTTGTTGCTGGTTTGTTTTCCTTTGACTGAATCCTCCAGAAGGATATTTCAGCAGACACTTCACTTCTCTTAAGCAGAGCTTTGTGTACCTTCATGTGGAAATAGCCTTGTGGTTTCAACACTCTGCTTGTATGGAGATCACCACACAGCTACCAGAGTGAGGTACCTTGAAAAAATGCACTTATTCTCAAAGAGTGAGGATGGAGAGGAAACTTCAGTGTGATTTTATTCATTCTGCTGAACCCAGTCTCAGTATTTGTTTCACTTAGCAACATCTGTATTACTACTTGAAAGTTTTTTAAAAAAAAAGAGAGAAATCTCTAAATAGATTTGCTTCAAATTGCAGCTGTTTCTCTTCTTGCAGTGAGAGTTTTCATAAGGATTGTCTTTTTTGAAGGTGATTGAAGAAATAGAAGAAATGATGCAGGAATCACCTGATCCCGAAGATGATGAAACACCTACTCAATCTGATCATCTCTCCATACTTTCCCAGGAAATTCAGACACTCAAGAGATCCAGTACAAACAACAGCTATGAGGAGAGTAAGTGATGTTTAGCATTTTGTTCTTAAAAAATAGTTACTAAAAATGATTTAATCTTATTGAAATAGGCTTGTTGAAAACAGTTTAATAGGTGCACTTGTCACGTACATTTATAGAATTATATAGCAGATATCATGAAATATCTGCAGCCAAAAGTATTTTGAAAGTATTGGATCTCTCCCAGCATGAGAGAGTACAATTAGAACACAAACAGAAAATGTATCTTTGTCATCTTTCCCATCTTAGAATGAAAATGAAACTGTATACAATTTTTGTGTTGGGGCTTGATACACTGTAATCAAGTCCTTTCATAGATAATGGATGCCTATTATTTTTATTTATTAAATTATATATTCTTAAATGAGATGCTTTCTTAGGCCATTGTGCTGCTCATTTTTAAGGAGATTAGATAAAGCTCTTGAAAGCAATGCAGTAGAAGAAGAAATAGTGTTTCTTTGGTACTGTTTCAGTCATTGCAATTGATCTTGATACACAGTAACGGAGAAGTAAGAAAACCATTGCTTTTTTTCCTACCCAAGGACCACAACCCTTTCTCTCTGCCTCTTCTATTCCCCTTCAAAAAACCTTAAAAGGAAAAATACTTCCTCTTTTACTGCTCGAAGGAAATTATTTGCACTTTTCTGTTTTGCACTTTTTTTTATACATGTATAGTTTAAGTAAACATCCATTTGCTTGTAAACATAAATCTGTAATTAATTAATTTCATGATGGAAATGTGAGTTATCTGCTAGTTTGTCTAATCTATACCTGAAAGTGATAGGAGCATAATGAGTATCTGCTAGCACATCTTTCTACTTTACTCCGTCTTAGAAGTTTGGTGCTTTCATTCTCTTAGTCTAGGTCAGCAGTATAAATTCTGCAGATGATTCAGAAAAATAGCTGACCTTTTGTGACATGCCTTACAGCTTCTGCTACATTTCAGATTTATGGAGGAGATTCCATTTTCATGGTTGGACTTGTAGCTGTCTTAAGACATAAATTTCAGGAATGTGAAAGCATAGCATATCCTGCTCAGCAGGGCTTCCTGCTCTTCTGACAGTTCCATATGTCCTTAGGTTTGGAACTAATCAAACTTGCTTTGTATTTCATACCATATTTATTTTACTTTGCCTCAAGAAAAGGAAAATAAACATCATCATCTCTGTTGCTTCTTTATGGATTAAAAATCAGCCTTGACCAAATAATTCCTTGAGTTACTCCTGTCACATAATTTAACTTTGCTTTACCAGTTCCTCTGGATCGGCTTTCACATCTTTCAGGTCGCTGTTTTACGTAAAGCTCTTGCTACCTCTTATTCATGTGCAAAACTGCTTCATAGTTATGTCAGCTTCTCTCTGAATTTGTTGAATTTTGCAGGTTGCAGGCTTTTCCTGGAAGCTTAGTCTGTCTTTTGTAGGATAAATCAGAGGTGTTGATCTTTAGGACTGTGAGCAAGAAATCATAGCTTGTATTTGTTCTCTTCTTGAATGGGAAATGCGTTGAATTGTTTAGTTCAAGCTACTTGAAACTTTGAGCCTTCACCATTCTGTACTGTGCTCTTACTGTACTGTTGAGGTCTTCTAGCAGAATTTAAGACCTAAGCTACTCTGAAAAAAAACTGAGGCTCATTGCTCTAACAGGTTTAATTGCGTCTTCTTTGGTAAATGAGAGGGAGCTTTCTCAAATCAATCCATTTCCCCACTCTAATTTAAGAGAGAAAATCATGTTTTGCCTACTACCTTTTGATACTCCTGAGAACTGTACTGCATTGTAGTTTGCAAATGTATCTGTATTTATTTTTCAGCACTTGCCTATGAGCACTTTCCTGCCTAACACTTTAGTAGACTAATAGAACATAACCAAGTAATTACAAACACATATGCAGTGTCTTTAAATGCATTGTACTCTCCATTGTAACAAGAACTGACTGTTTTAGAAATGACAGTTAGTGATGCTTTTTGATGTAGTACATGGGGCTCATTAGTTTAAGTGTGCCTGACCTTATTTTGAGTTTTGAAATGGAAAGCAGTCCTCAAAAAGCTTTCTTACATTGAGATTCTTTGTGACTGTAATTCATTGTCTGTAGCAGTAGTAATTTTAAAATGTAAATCTGCAGGGTTGGTTTAGTTTCTGAGTTGTCATTTTTAAAGGCTTCTGGTGTAGGTTTCACCAATTTAGACTTGTGCTTTCTCAAAACTATCAGTACTGTTTTTTGCTCAAAATGACCCTATCAGCTAGTTTTACTTCAGGCCTTTGTTTCAGGCAATACTTTTGATTACAGTCCCCAGACAAAGAAAACTTGGAAGTTAGTGGGTTAGTTTTCTTCCCTCTACTAAATGCGTCTTATCATAAAAACTTGTTGTTATTTTTATTAATATGCATGCATACCTTGCCAGTATCCCTAAGAGGATCCCCTCACTCAAAGCATACATAGTTTTTGTTTTATTACAAGTGGAAAAATCCAAGGATTCCCGCAATGCCAGTGCTGACTGCTTTGCAAGGAAAGATGGAGAAGTCTTCTTCAGAAGAATGAGTGCAGTGGGAAAGTAATAGTTAACAAAGATATCAGTATTCCAAGTTTAGTGGCTACTTTAGCTTCCTTAACTACAGCAGTGCCCCTTATATTAGTGGGTTATCTCAGATTTCTCAGAACTAAGCAAAAAGTTTAAAATTCACTTACTTCTGAGCTACTTTCTTCTATGATGAACTTACTCCTTTATGAAATTTGATTTGTTCTTATAGTTCTAGAATGTATTTTGTTGTTTTGGAAAAAAATATATTGTTCTCATGTCATCCTGCACATATTCTCATTAGAATCTTGACAGATTGCTTTTTCTATTAACTCTTCATAGGAGTAAAAAGGTTGTCTGTTGCTGAGTTAAATGAACTGCTGGAAGAAATTGAGACTGCTATTAAGGAATATTCTGAGGAGCTGGTACAGCAGTTGGCACTGCGAGATGAGTTGGAGTTTGAGAAGGAAGTGAAAAACAGCTTCATTTCTGTCCTCATTGAAGTACAAAATAAACAGAGAGAGCACAAAGAAACAGCAAAGAAGAAAAAGAAGCTGAAAAATGGCAGTCCTCAGAACGGGAAGCAAGAAAGAAGTCATATGCCCGGAACAGTAAGAATATATTTATAACTGTTTTTAAATTAAAAAAAATATATATATATTTTTGTCTGTGGAGAAGTGATAGTTCTTGATCAGATCATGATAAACTGGTACTTCCTTCATGCTTTTATTGACAAACAAGGCTCTTACACACTTCCTATTTATTTTTTTTATCTTTTTTCCATAAGCTGATATAATGTTTTACTCTTTTTATACTCAAAAAGAAATGTAGATGTTTGCACATTTGCCTGGAATCAGAATACCTTTTTTGCCAATACTGCTGTCTTTTGATGTAGTGCTGCATGTTCTGTTATTGGATTAGGCAAGCTCATCCATTTGTTTTGTTTGGTTTTATAGTGTGAATTTCAGTATGTTTACCCCAATCAGACTCGTCGGAAATACAGTATTATTGATGGAGTTGTTCGAATGTTTATTAATCATTTTGACCCCGGGCTAGAAAAAAGTAAATCTTTCCCCAGGTCTCTGAAACCTGTGACAGAGTTCTTATCTCCAGTAATAGACTGAGGTGAGGCTGATATTTAATGCAGATGTACAGGGAGGAACTTGGCTTATTCTTTACACAGCATAGCAACAGGAGGAAAAACATCTTTCAAACTGACTTGGAAAAATAGGAGGTAGACAATGAGAGAAATTAGGTCGTTATCTTGTCAGTGTAATTTTGTCTTATCTGTCCAGTGTAATTTGAGATGGGACGTTATTGTTAGAATGCCTGAGCTTCTCTTACAGGGTGCAGAAAATGTGTTTAATGTATTGTGGGTCTGGCTAGGCCCCAAAAAGTATGCTTCAGTTTTGCTTCAGAAGTTCATTTTTCAAACATAAATGAATAAACATTTGTCATGAAACATCTTCTCAGCAGTGTGTGGCAATAGGAAAGGAGGAATGGCCACAAACTGATGCACAGGAAGTTCCACACAAATGTGCATGGGAACTTCTTCACAGTGCAGTGACGGAGCACTGGCACGGGCTGCACAGAGAGGTGGTGGAGGCTCCTTCTCTGGAGATATTCAAGACCCACCTGGATGCCTACCTGTGCAACCTGGGCTAGGGAGCTGCTTTGGCAGGAGGTTGGATTTGATGATCTCTAGAGGTCCCTTCCAACCCCTGCAATTCTGTGATTCTGTGAGTAATTCTTCAAAATGCTATTATTATAAGTTCATAAGATAGATAACTTTGATATGATCCAAACATACTTGTACATCTAGTCCAAAAGGTGGCTCCTGGCAGAAAGCAGTTCTGATCTCCTGGCTGCTGTTGGACCAATAGATCTAATTTTGTCCCTGTTTTTCCCTTTCCACAAGTGAAAAAAACTGTGGACAAAGTTGCTAAGCCTTGTGTTAAGATCTAGACAATATTGCTAAATAAAGTAGTTAATTGATTGACTTGCATCTTTTCGTGGAATTGTGCTAATCTTTACCACTTATTCACATAAAATGCTCTTTTTATTTGGAAATCTTTACCAACCCAAGTGAAAAACCATCCTTTGTGTGAATAGCTAAGTTTTAATGAACTCAAAGAAAGTGGATGTCTGGAAAACAATATAGAATTTTTATCCCTTTGCAAGAGCAAATCAAAGAGTTCGGGTGTATTCCTTTTTGGCTCTCAGTCATGGACAAAGTGGTATTCTAACTAGAAAAAAAAAACTGATTTCTTGATCTTGAAACTTAACTCAGGTGATTCATTACCTATGCTGATTATTTTCAAGTTTAGAGGCTGGAATGGTGCTTTCAAGAACAAACGTATATAAAACATTCTCAGGTTTGGTTGCTTCAAGATGTACATATCAGATTGCTTCTTTAGATTAATTGAACTAACTATCTGCCAGATAGACTATAATTTCAGAGGAACCATACACTCAAAACAACTTCCACTATCAATTACAGATTTGGGAACCATCAGTCAGAAACAGAGGTCTAAGTTTCCTCCTTCAACTTTTTATTTTTGAAGGAAATGGGAAGAATACCTATATAAGTAGTATATTTGGGTTACTTTGTGAAGAGTGAGCTTTTGTTAATAAAATTAATAATGTCGATGTCTCATTTAAATACGAAGTTAGAAAATAGTATTATATTTTCGTATGCTGAAAAAATCAGTTCTTCCATAGATACATCATTTGAATTTTAATAAATACAGGTTGTAAATCTTTGTTGTTGGTACAGACTTTGGGTAAGTCATTTTCTCATACTTCCAATGCTTATTAGCACATAGTGGAGAGTAATTAAAAATACTCAGATTGTGAAGATACCAGTTACTTTAAGCAGAATATCTTGGAAGACTCGAGATGGCTTTGGTAACATCTGTGTCTTTATTTACTGACCCTTTTGCGCTTTGGAAAGCAAATGAACCCAGTATTCCAGCACATTTTTCTCCTCTCCCCTCAGATATATACATTTAGAAAAGCGTGCTCAGGTGTGCACATCATACTGCTTGCCCTCCGTCAACAGCTTGGCAGTTTCTTGTTTCATGTTCTTGCCAGTTGCTGAGTTTTATCTTGAATCCTAAATGTTGAAATTGTTCCAGTATTTTTTGTAATGATCTTTTCCTGCAAGCAAAAAGGATTACAATGTGCATGAGGAAAACTGTGGTTGGATTGTGTATTCCTTTTTCCTCACTTGGGTTCCATGTAATAGGGCTTGAAATTAAGATATGAATACTTTATTAACCAGTTTGTGTATTTTTTTGACCAAAAAAAAATTGGGAATGCTGGTGATAGCTAATTGTTGAAGTGGAAAAGAAAGCATAAAATGTTTTAAAGAGGTTGGAATGAAAATATTGCCTCTGAAAAATATTCCTAATAGATGCTTAAAATCTGTAAAACTGATACTGGGAGTGTGTCTATTGTCTCTAGAAATGTATTCCTTAAATAAGCTTTAAAGAGGATCTGTACTATGAACTAAACCTTAAAAAAGTCTTGTATGTTTAGAAATGAAACAGCAAACCTTTAATTTTTTTTTTGGAGACATATTTTAAGTACAAATTTTGGATCTGAAGCATGAAAGATTTTGTTTGATTAGATTTTTATATAGATATACTGTTCAGCTGATACCATAAGGTTTGCTTTCCATTAAGGAAAACTTAGTGGATGAATGAAAGAAGTAGAAATGTGCTGAAATACATCTTAGAGCTTGCCTTTGTCATTTGTCTTACTGTTACAGCTGTGATAGATGCTGATCAATGCTAGTCTTATGAACTTTTTTCTGTCCCTTTTTTTTCTCTACCTTGTTTTCACTACCTTTAGCGCTTCAGCATGGAAGGGATCTCAAATGTCATACAGAATGGCTTCCGCCACACGTTTGGAAACTCAGGTGGAGAAAAACAGGTGCTGGGCTATCCTCTCTCTTTTCCTCATTCTTTGTCTGAACCTTAAGTAGCAGCTGAGATCTTGAAAATTACCATAAGTTGAATGTATATGCCAAGACAGGAAAAAACAATAGGACAAAAATGTTGTCATCTGTAGTCTTTCTCTGCCTCAGGACTACAATCAGCCTACCGTCTCTCCTTCTTTCCTCAATGGATTGAGACAGCCAGGTCTTGATATCCTGATGCACTGAAATCATAGCTCTTATATCTTACCCCAGAATAAAAGTCTGATTTGACATAATGTGTGCTTTAGGTATGTTGCATGTCTGTGCAAATCAAATGTCCAATAGAAGAACATATACCGGATTTGCCATTCCGTTTCAGCCTTCAGCATTAAAGGACCTAGGGGGATGTCTACAATGTTGTGGTTTTTTTCCTTTCTTCCAGTGTTCACAGCTGATATGTCTTAAAAACTGAGTAGCACCTGCAAAATGCATGAACCATATTGTATGTCCTTTTGCCATTGAAAGCTGCATGATCTTAAAAGCAGTGGCAGTTTTTGTTGGTGTTGTTGTTGCTTCTATTTTTGCCACTCAATGTTATTTACTGTTGGTTTTAGCTATTTTAAGTACACAAACAGGCAGTTCAAGACTAATTTTCTCAGTGTATGATTATAAAAATACACCTTTTCTTCTCGATTTTAATCGTAAGTAGCTTAGTCATTTACTTCCAGTATCACTAATTGGGAAAGTTCTGATTATTTTTTTCCAGTTAATTTAATAATACTATTCTTCGTGATGATTGTACTTTTCTCCTGATTTATCTTGTACTATATCCTTGTTAGCTGGGATATATTTTGTTTTCCCTTCTTATATCCTAAAACCAGTCATGAAAATAAAAATCTTAAATTGAAAAAGAGGGGAGAAAGGAAAGTGTGATACTACCTTTTTCCTAGTGTAGTCCTGGAAGACATTTTCTATGGTATTTGTTTAAAGTCTGTTAACTGAAAGGATTTTCTCTGTAAATGCCTCCTAGGAAATGATATACAGCTTTTCTTACAGTGTCAGTCCTATTGTGTTCCTCGCTTGCTTGCTTTGCTTGTTGTTCCTTTGTCTTTTTACCAAGCTCTGGCCCTTCTTCTAAGACATTGATGTGTTTGTCTTACTGCAGTGAGTTAGAATGCAGAATAAGTATCATCATATACCCAGTGATAGTTGAGTTTAATCTAACTTTGCCTAGTGCTGCTTTCAGAACATTTGTTTGAGTCTTTTTTCAGAGCACGTTGTGTTTATAAACTGAAGTTTAGGTATTTTTTGGTGGCTGAAAAGAGTTATGCAACTCCCTGGGGTTGTACTTAAAAAAAAATAATAATAAGGCAAGAGTAAATGATTTATTGAATGCCTTACGAGGTAGAAGTTCATACCCATTCAATCACAGCATAAAGTTTCTGACATGTTTGTTCAGTTCTTTCTAAACTCCTGTCAGTTGTTAGTTTCAATGGTATTTGCCACCTTGACTGTTTTCAGGGTAGTGCTACTCTGAAAGCTAGGTAGGTACTTTTGAAAACTGTTGTCTTTTTTTATTTTTTTTGTCTTTGAGACATGAGTAAACACAACTTCAAATTTTTTCAGTGTCTTCACTGATGGTAAAACTTAAAGAGAAGTTTCCAATGGGAACCACCAGTTCCCATCTGATGAAGCAGCTGGGAAGATACAACGCCGAGAACAGCATGAAAAGCATCAAAATGCTGTCAGTTCTTTCTGTGATCTTATCTCCAGAAGGAATTGCAAGATATTTTCATTTCACTTATTATGCATATCAAACACTCTTTGTGACTACAAATTACAGTGGGGATTGCTGCTTATCATATTGTCAGATGTGTGTCAAAAATGTACAGGTCACAGTAGATTTAATGCCTGGGCATGTCAGTAAACTATACTTGAATCATTTTCATAATGTGTTCTTCATAGGGTAATTCAGGGAATGAGTTTTAATGGGACCATTATAGAGACTTGTTGTTAACAGCAAAGCAGTGATGGGAAAAACAAGGTGATTTTTGGAATGTAAGAAAACAATTACATGGTCACTGTTTTTGTCAGTTTCACTGTAAAGTGAAATTGGTAGGTAGAGGTTATAGGGCAAGGAAAACAGAGAACGTATATTTGGTCATTAAAATGTGTCTCAGTAATTTATTGTGTAGGTCACTAAAGGTAGAATGCCACTTGAATATTCTGAGGGCTAGAAAAGACAGCCTGAGACCTGATTTCTGAGTGAATAGATCTACTTTTGTCTCTGACACATGTAGATTTAACAGCTTTTTATCTAGCTATTGATTTTCTTGGTTTTAGGAATGATGCAAATCTCTGTGATATATCTGCTGGGAAATAAATTGAAAATTGACTCATGGGGTGGTTTCCTTGGAAGCACTGCATGCTTTCCTCTGCTGTGTTAAGTGGATGTGAGGAAAATGTTGAAATAATAGGGAAGGTTTTGGTGAGGTATCAATGCTTCCTATACAATGTTCTTTTAACTTATACAGAAGTGAGTCTCTGGCTTTTAAGCATAACGACGTAAGGTGCATCACCCCACTCTAATCATGGCAATGGTTATATCTGGTTTTGGCAACACCAGCTCTCCTGCAAAATAAACTTCTTCACCTGAGTAAGTTATAACTGACCCTTGCTAAAATGTTGCCTCTACTACACAAGGAGACGCTATGTAGAATGTATGAGGGCTGCTCTGAAAGTAATGCCTCCTATTTGATTATGTTGGCCGATGACATCAAAGGTGAATGTTGGTGGTGTGACAGTAGAGGCTGGGTCTTCCCACTCACATTCCATTACGTGTTGTTGCTGTGTGACAGATTGCAGCAGAAGGGCAGTACAGCAGATTGGCATCTGATATGGGAGTATGAATAAGGAAAAGGTGTGAAACTGAGTTCCTCTGTGGAGAAAAAGTGACACCCATTGACATTCATCAATGCTTGCTGAACATTTATGGAGACCAAACAATGGATGTGAGCACAGTGAGATGGTGCACAACGCATTTCAGTAATGGTGACAGCGATGCGAAGACAGGCTGTGTTCTGGACAGCCATGCGGATGTCTACAATCAGGGCATGCAGTCTTTTGTTCATAGCTGGTGAAAATGCATAGCTAGTGGTGGTGACTTTATTGAGAAATAGTATTTTGTAGCTGAGAATTTGCTTTGTCAAATAGTGTTACCGTGCTCTTTTTTCTGTTGTGGTTTCCATGGAAATAAATAGGAGATACTATTTTTGAAGTGACTTACTGTCACTGTTATGAAGAACTACGTCTCTGAAGTTGAATGAGAAATGGAATGTTGCTTCATCTACTGCCCTATACATAATTAACACCAAAAAAAATATTTAAATTAAATTCCTGAAAATGGAATTCAGGGAGATCTCAGGAAACTTTTTCATTAGAAAAAATCCCAGTGATTTTTAATTCATGTTATAAGTGTTTGAGCAACAGGGTTGCTTCAAGAGTTTGAAAGATCCAGATACTAAAATCCTGAAAGATTTAAGATTTCTTTTTTTATTTAAAGCTGATGAGTATGAAAGATTTCAGTGAAGAGTAAGATGAAGAGTAAGTAAAGCAAAAGTAGAGTTGGTTTGAAATAATCTACCAGCATACTTGACTAGTAAAACTGAGAGTTCAAATTAAAGTGCAAGTGACGGGCTCATGTTTGATTAGGTTTGCTTTGTCCTTTTGGTTGGAAACGTATAGGGTCAGAAGGTGAAAGCTGTCTGTTTTCATTTTCACCCAGCTGTAGAGCAGTCTAATTCTCTTTGTACAGAGGACTGAATAGATCACCTTCAGAGATGGGAATGGGCAGTGCTCTTTGATCTACCAAGATCTTTGGAATGTTTAATGCACTTAGGAGTTGAGCAGTCACTAGGAAAATCTCATGGCTGTTGAGATGGTTCTAATACAACATATAGCCAAATTTTATGAATACTTCTTAGCATGCTTGTATAAACATGAACATCTTATTTCATGCACCTCTCACAACCTGCATAAGATGTGTTCTGCAATCCTTTAAAGGCTGAGTGATATCAGTTTCCCAAATGATTTGAAGGAAACATAAATAAGAATTATCTGGACATATGTTTGTATTATTGTGAAATGGTTACTTTCTGATTTTTGATACAAGCGTCACTTAAATTTATATATTTATATGTTTTAGGAGCCCTTTTTAAAATTGTTTATCTGCATTTCATTGTTTGAAGTCAGATGGTGAGATGGTTGTTCTAGCTCTTGCTTCACTGTAAGAAGTACTTAAAATATATGAAGGGCTTGTTCTTGATATCTGGAAAGAGAAGAGATTTTAGGTTTTCCTAAGCCGTGCTTAGGCTCTGAGAAAGAATACCAGACTATCTACAAGTTCCATTTTTTGTCTTCATGTTTGTTAGTGTTTTGCTGCATGGGTTTTAAAGTGATGTCTGCGTAATTTGGAAAAGAAAAAGTTTAGTTTCTGTAATAATAGCTTTGACATGCAAGAAGTAGAATCTCAATCGTCTGTGAAATACGATTTTTTGAGGAGCTTTTATTTGTGGCTAGCAGTTTTAATAACTACAGTGTTCACAAAACGAATCCAGGTAACATACATAGTATTAAAGTATTGCCAAGTAACTCTGTTTTTTATTTGACAGTATTTAACAACCGTCATTCCTTACGAGAAGAAAAACGGACCCCCATCCGTTGAAGATCTTCAAACATTAACCAAAAGTAAGCATAAAGATGTTCTTCCAACTCATCCTGTCCTCCTTGAATGGAAGTGGTTGCTCACACCAATGAATCATTCATGCATGGTTGTCTATTTCTGTCTCATTCTATAATTCATGTAAACTTGCATTGTTTTAGCAGTGTGTTTTGGCCTCCTTTTCTGAGATCTTGAGTCTTTGCAGAATATTCGTTTTCTGGCTACTATCTGAAACTCTGTCTCTCTGCTACCTTTTAGTACCTGAAATCCGAGCTTTTTTTCAAATTTGCTGTTCCTTACTGATGTTACTGTAGTGACTTAGAGAAATTGAAATGAATGCAGGAACCCATAAAGTTGTCTCTTTGTACTTGCTTGCCTTTAAAACAGCCTACCTCTCTCTGCTGGTGGTTTTGGGGGTTGGGATTTTTGGTTAATAGATTTTGGTAATTATGGAGTGTAAAATAAACCTGAGTTTTGACAGTGTTCTAAATTCTCCTATCTATCTTCTTAGACTGGATCTTCAGAATTATTTTTAAGTTCTAAGTCCTCTATGGTCTACTCCAATTTGCATGATAATTAAGGTTGTATCTTAAAAAATAAAATAAAATAAAATTCTCATTATTAAGGTGATTTTAAATACAGCAGAGAATCTCAGGGAATCAATGGCGTCTCCTTTTTCTCAGATTTTTAGGAACAGTTTGATAGTAGGTAGTAAAATGCCTTGATGCATTTGATAGAATCGTGGAACAGTTTAGGTTGGAAGGGACTTCAGAGATCAAGTCCCATCACCCTGCCATGGGCTGGGACATATTTCAGTTCATAGAATCATAGAATGGCCTGGGTTGAAAAATGACCATAAAGATCATCAAGTTTCATCCCCCCTGCTGTGTGCAAGGTTGTCAGCCACTAGGCCAGGCTGCCCAGACCCACATCCAGTTGATCAGTTTGACCGAAGACTGATCAGATTGCAGAGCAGTGCTTGGAATCTAACAGTGCCCTAAGGTATTTTCCAGTTACACATCTGTTATTCCATAGGTGGCTGAAGGATAGTGAGAGGCTGGTTGGTTGTTTTCTGGAAAGAGAAAATAAATGTTGGACAAATTCTGAAGTAAATGAAATGTTTAAGTGGAAATTAGATTCCTTATGTCTTTCTGCAGTAAGCATAATATTTTGTGTTTTATATTTAGTCCTTCGGAGAAATTTTACCCTCTTGCCATATTTAAATTTTGCTTCAAAATATTGTCAAAAACTTGATATTAGAAGAGAGGTAAAAGCCTCCTGAAAATGGCTTCTATTGTTTTAATGGTTTATTAATAAAAAGCCTTAAAAAAAAAAAAAAGAAAAACCACTCTAAAGAGTATTAATAGTACAACCTTCTGTAGGCTGGTTGGAACTCTGACCCTCTGACTCTGTCAGATTCCTGATTCACTCTTTGTGCTCCTGTTAACACAGACCTTAAAGAAAGGTGGGGGGCTTTTTTGAGGGGGGGATGGTTCTTTTTCCCCAAATGCTTTGGATTATTCTATAGTTATAAACATTCATGACTTACTTCAACATAAAAGTTGAAATAAGAAACATTATATTTGAAGTAAAGTGTCACATAAGATATTTGAAGCTTATGGAATAATACTATTCCACGTGAAGATAAGACAAGTAGTGCAGCATGCTTTTCTTACTTAAGGTTTCCAACTCTCCAGCACCTGTTAGTGTATTTTGGTTTTGGATGTGGTGACTTTATTTTGTCAAGGCTTTTCGTTCTGAAGATGTGCCCAGGAAAGGGCAGCAAAGCTGTGAAGGAACAGATCATGAGTCTTACAAGGAGCAGCTGAGCGCACTGGGATCAGTGTGGAGAAGAGGAGGCTCAGGGAAGACCTTATCAGTCTCTTCAAATGCCTGAAAGGAGGTTGTGGTGAGATGGGGTTTGGCCTCTTCACTCACGTAACTATGTGAGGATGAGAGGCCGTGGCCTTAGATTGCACCAGGGGAGGTTCAGGTTGGATGTTAGGAAAAAATTTCTCCTCTGGAAAAGTAGTGAGGCACAGGCTGCCCAGGGGGATAGTGGAGACACCATCCCTGGAGGTGTTCATCCCAGTGGATGTGGCACTGATGGACATGGTTAGCAGGTATGATGAAGTTGGACTGGTAGTTGCACAAGATCATCTTAGAATCATTAAGGTTGGAAAAGACTGCTATGATTTTTTGCTGTCACAATTGGTAACATCTTACTGTGAATAATTAGCTGTCTAAAATGGGTCTCTTTCATCCACATATTGTGGAGTACAGTGAGAATTATACAAGTGAAGGGTGAAAATACTATGGGTCCTGTGAGTTTCTTCTTGTACTCCAGTTAAGAATTTTCTTGCTAGTAATATGTAATATCCCTATGAATAGTAGAAATGGCTTTGCTGTTTTTTTCATATTATCTTTAATTTATGACATAAACATCTGAATTCCTTGTTTGCTTGTTTTGTTTCCATACTTTAGTCCTTCATGCCATGAAAGAGGATAGCGAGAAAGTGCCAAGCTTGTTAACAGACTATATTTTAAAGGGTGAGTATTGTTTCCTAGCAAAGATATATATTTTAAAAAAAATTGTATTAACATGCTGAACATAAAATATGTATTAGAAAAGGGTAGCTGTGCAGCATACATGAGTTATGTTGGCTTTTTATTGTAGAAGGCTTTCATTCTCTCAGGGCCTTGTGAGCATATCATTAATGTTTATTTTGTTGGAGGTACGTATGTGTAGCCACATATGCTATTATGTATATTCACATAGTTGAATGACATCAGTGAGAGCAAAGCAGGCTGGCTCACAAAGTTACTTGTGTGTTACTAGGTTTTCAGAATTGGAACTCGAAGTACTTAATATTTGCAAAATGAAGTGCTTGTAACTGTTTAAAAATGTGTTACCTTCTGATCTACATTATTTTTAATATATTTTACATTTATTTATTGTACCTTCATCTTTTACGTGAAGTTTGTGTACTAATCATTTATTTTTCAGTCTTACGCATTGATTTTATTAGCAGAATGGCAGACTTCAAAAATCACTGCTAGCTTTAACTTTAAGGAGTTGTTCCAGGTAGTTCCCAGGTTGCTAAATTACTTCTAAACACTTCTTTGAGTTTGTTTTTGCCCACAGCCTTGTGGGTAAGTCTTAAGTCTCAGCATATACATCATCCTCACTTCTTTAGTGTTTAAATATTCATCAGTCTCTGATGATGACAAGCAGGTGTATTAAAGGGATGACAGATGCCATTTTATTTGTCATTCAAATGTAGGTTATATTCAGCTGTTCAGTTTCAAGTTTGTATACTTCTAAGTTATTAATTTTCTTTGGTATCAAGTTTTCCAGGTCTTGCTATTTTTTTTGTTTCAAATACGGTCATTTGACTATTTCTGTGTTTTTAGATTTTGTTTTTTTGTTGTTGTTTTTAAGGTTTTTGTATTTCTTACACATATTCTAACCACTCATCTCATAGAGATTTGAATACTTACATGGTTACAGCTGTAGATGAAAGTTAGCATGCTGTTGCTTCAGAGAAACTGAGAAGAGAACCACACAGCATTCTAGAAACTTCCACAGGCCTCTGAAAGAGGCTCATTTCTTATTTTCATGTAATGTTGCAGGACTACCACATACAGTAAGAATGCAAAGCTCCTTTTAGTTGATTCCTTTGATTGCCCCATTGTTTACTTATCTTTCTGAAAAGCTTTCTTATGGTAGAGTGATGTATTTGCTTGTGAGCTGAGGGTCACTTAAGCTGAAGATCAAGGGGTTTTTAATGATGTTTTATGAAGGAGAATTTTTGATCCGAGATGATGAACTGTTGTCAGTAATGAAAGCTATTTGCTTTTCATCATAATAGAAACTGAATGGATAATGTTCTTTACAACATCTCCCCTTCTTTTTAGACATAAGTGTTGAGAAATGCTTTTCCATTTCTTGGATGCTGAGAGGGAGCTGACTGCTGAGAGAAACAGGAATCTTCTGCAGAGAACTTATAAAAGCAGATTAGCTGAACATATGACAGGATGATCTAAGAATCTTTGGGGTTCCCTCCTACCTCTTCCTCTGCATGCTCGTGACTTCAAAGTCACCAGGGATGTTCTACCAGCTAGTTGCACCAATTATGAAAAAACTTTGTGCTCTCCTCAAATGTGTCAGATCAAACTTGCAGGGAAGCGTTGTGCCTCTTATTGTAAAAGACAAATTATGGGAGTTTGAAGGATAGCTTCTCTCTTACCTCACTCATACTTAAAAGAAAAGATGATTTCCCCTCAGATATCATGATTTCTGAACTAAGAAATTGTGGACTAAGACTTTCTCACTCTTCTGTTCGCACAATATACAAGTGAATGAGCATGGAGTTTTACTGTCTTAGTAGCCCTAACTGAGTTTCACATTGCTGTGTTTAGATGGTTCTAAATATTTCTGGCTTATCTGCCAGCATTGCATTGTAATGTAGATATTGTCAGCTACCACTGAAGATTTACTTTGATTGTTTAGAATCAAGAACTGACGAAAAAATATCAGTGGAAAGTGATTCTAATGATTTCCATAATATTATTGATATACTATAATGGAACAAAAAGTGTCATGAGGCTGGAAGGTTAAATGGAAGTCTAAGTCCAAGCATTAAGTGTTCATTTTACAGCAAGTCCTGCTGCTTCTGTTCTGATAGAAGCAAAAAGAAAGTTAAATAAGTTTGTGTCTTCTCTGAACCTCACAGTGTTTGGTAGAAATATCAGTATTTTGAATATCTTGAACTAAATGACAAAATTAATTGTGAAGCTTGTGAAAGACTAAATTTGGATCACGTAGGAAGACACCACCAACCCCACCATATGTATCATCTAATACTTGATATATTCATATAAGGATGATTGAGTAACTTTATTTTGGCAAGACAATTCAGTCAAGAGCTGGAGCGTGGGGCTGGGAAACACAAACACTGTCAGGAAAGATCTCAGAACATTGCTCTGCAGATGTAGTATAAGAAAGAAATGAAAAAGGCCAATGCAACTCAGAGCTCTCAGATATGTTTGCACAGGCATTATCCTTTTTTGTGTCAGGAAAAATGAAAACTCCATATGCATTTCTGAACAGGATTACTAGTTTTCAAATTATATTTTTTGTTATTTTTTTCCTTTAAAAAAAAAAAAATCTCATTACCCAATTTCTACTACTTTAAAAATGTTTCAAAAAATAATAGATGTCTTCACTTTATTTCATCCTCATATGTGATTCCCTCTTATGTGTGATGGCAAAAATAAAAGAGTATGGGGATGTCCTGCTGGGGAGGAGTTCACATCAAATTTAAATAGTAACTTAGGAAGGCATGGTGAGAAGTAAAATTAGCTAGTTTTACAGTTATGGAGGTTAGGAGAAATAATTAAGGTAGTCTGTAGGAAGCCAAGATTTCCTAATTTGGGTACTTAAGAAGCAAATCAATACATTTCATGCAGATCAAATAAACATTTTTAGGAATAGGTTGTCTGACGTCACATTTGACATGTTATTTCAGGATTACTGATTTTACTTTGCTTTTACAAAATTTAGAGTTTTAATTTCACTTAGTTGGGTAACTATTGGATAGAATATGTTACTGGTGCAGTACACGAATTGAATACATTTTTTCACTGCAAGATTGTTTTTTCCTCAATTCCAGTGTAAACATGAAATGTAAATAATTGTGACCTTTTTAAGGCATAATTGCTGTCTGTGTATGCATGAATGTATGTATGTACTTCTAGATAAAAACAAGTGACTCAGGAATGAGATGTATCCTGACAATAAGCTGTTTTAAAATATTTGTATTACTAAGCTCTGTGCTCTTGTCCAGTTGTTCTTAAACAGTAATTCTGACATATACTGCTAAAAAGTTATATACTATATATTTTTATTATCACTGAGTAAAGTTGGTGAAATATGTATAGTGTTATTTTCTCTTGGGCTTTTTTCTGAATGCAGGTGTCATAAAAGTAGAAATAATTTTCGTCTTGCAGCTTGCTTTCCTACTAGTTATCTGATCTTTTAGGCATCTGGTAAAGGCTAAACAAACAACAAAACATTTTTTATTGATGAAGCAAGATCTTAACTCTTATCCTACTAATAAAATATGCATTTAACATAACGAGAATATTCATCTTCTTGTCTTTGAAATTTTTGTTTCATTGTTACAGCTGACTTCTCTATTTGCTTTTGTGTTGTGCTAGCATTGGTTTGAAAGCTGGATTGCTCCGAGGTTTGTCTTGTATGTGAAACAGGAATGAGAAACATGTGAAGGACATGTCTTGTCTTCCCACTGTCTGTGATTCAAGTACATGCACCAGATTTAGAAAGTAGAATTAGAATCCCAAATTTTCAGTGCATATTTTAATACATAATTGCATGTGTCACCTTTTAGTTAGTGTTCTGTTCTCTAATATAGCACCACGAAAAGCACTGTTTAAGACATGACCTTTAGTTAACTCATTTCTGAATAACGTTAGTTAAAGGTAGCGGGTTGTGTCATTTAATCTTCTTTTGAGGGGAAGATGATATCTTAATTGCAAGTTTCAAATGATTTCTAGATCTTGCTGTGTTACTAATAGGGTAGAATTCAAGGTTTAATTATTTCTAGCATAAACAATGCATTTTTATGCAGTCTAACTTCATTGGTGTTTATTTAGATATATTTGTGATCTCTTGCAGTTCTGTGTCCTACATGAAGAGGGCTTCCTTTCAGAATTAACTTTCCTATGATGAGAAGCTTTCCATGGAAACAACTCATAGTATTTTCTTCCATTTGGTACTTTATGTAAACCAGTACCCGTTTACCTCCTCTGTGTGTGCGTGGATTTTCTGACCCTACATTAAGTCTTCTGGGCATGACAACTCATCTGTTTTAACCTAAATAGTGCAATGAACTGGAGCAGGGAACAAACGCTGTACAGTTTTACTCACATTGTTCTGGCTTTTTAAAGTCTCTTTTTACATTGTATAGCATGTAAATCCTCCTGCACATTTTGTTGTGGGAAGGAAAAGTAAACTTTGGATAGTGTAAATAACGTAAGCCTAATTGTAAGGAATCCATATTTAAAACATCCTTAGTTCCTAAAGCAAAAATGTAAAAAGAATCGTCGTTGTACAGACCTGACAAAAAGATTCAGATGAGTTTTTCAGGAAGCACTCCACGACAGTGCTGGTGGACGTTTGCTTTCAATGGTTCTTTTAAACATTAACTTATATTGAGCTATACAACAGTACTGTTCACAGAGTGAACAAATCCTTATTCTTTAGTGGTTTGGCATAAGTAATTGGTGTGTTACTTATCTTTGTTATCTAACATAAGCATCAGAGTAACGTAATTTCTCATATTTAATTGCTGTTTTTATTTTGTCAGTGTTCACGTGGCTCAGATATTCTCTCATATTGCTGCTATGATTTTACTGGTTTTAATATGTTTGATCTTAATATGCTTAAATATATAAACATTTTGAAAGGCTATATCTTTTTAAAAATACATGTACAGTTTGAAAAAACTTGCACCTGGGTTCCAAGTTAGGATTATATTGAGACTTGGCTCATTGTGTATCTCTAAACTTTACCACAAATCTTTCTTGTGTGCTCTGTCTCCTCTGTGATGATGTATTCACATTCAAACAGATGAGAATGTATTTTGCCAATCCTGTAAAAGCAACATACCCTGTAATCTCCTTATTAAATATTTGTCACAAATCAGTTTGCTGGTCTTAAAAATTACATTAGAAAATAAGGAATACTAGTAGAAACAGAGGATCTTGTTAGGCTGAATTTCTATTAATTCTATACTAGATTTGGTACTGTATATGTGAAAACAACTGGCAGATAAGGTTCTAGAGAGAGAAATGTCTTCACTTCAAACAGAAGTTTCTGTTTAAAATAGTCAAACTTTGTTTGAATTGGTTCATTTTGGTCACCTAAAAGAAAAAAGAAGTTGAAAGCTTTAACTTTTTTTTTTTACCTTAGCATTTTTTCTTTTGTATCTCTTTGTTGCTGAACTTCTCTGAGCTTAAAGTTCTTTCATCCCCCCCTTCTCCTCCTTTCTCTGCACCTGATGGCCATCAAATACTTGCATGAGGTATTCATCAGGAATAAGAGATCGTCTGCGTAAGTATGTAATGCATGGGGAAGGGGTTTTTTGTTGTTATACTTGATTAGTGGCTCCCATACCAAACAAGAGACCATTTATTTCTTTAGCTGACATGTTGTAAGGTCATAATGGCTGCTTCTTCTGTAGAAATGCTTACTTTAATTTATTGATAACTAGAAATTGACTAAGGGAGGGAGATGACCCCATTTCGTTACTTCTTTTTTAAAACGATGAAACTCATTTTGTCTCCAGATGGGATCTATTCCAACTAAACTCTAAAAGCTAAAACCAACTTCAGTGATCCAAGCATCTGCGTGGGTTTATTATGTCCTCCATTAGACTTATAATTAAGTACCTGTTCAGATTATGAAAAATTTACCGTATATGTAGGATGCTGGCATTAAACACCAATTCCCAAAGGTGGTAAATATTATATGTACATAGAAATCTTTATAAGTCTCAAGGCACATGTAAAAAGAACCATGCAACTCTGAAGTATGTGAAACTCATCAGAAAAGCAATTTCTCTTATTATACGTCCTTTTTCCTGTTCCAATATTGAATCTTGCATTCTTTGAGGGAGCTGGGCTTCACAATTCCTTTTGGTTTCTGTGAGACAGCAGTCAGATGGCCACCCAAGAGTAATTGCCAGCAAACACCTGCGTTTTTACCAAAGTCTGTTCAATTTTTAATATGAAACATCCTAGAAGTCTCCTGAGTGAATTCAGTGAATTAAAATCTGTGAATTGAAAGTCACTTAAAGGTAGGTATTTGTATAATTTACTTTAGAAACTCTTTTAAAAAAAATCAACTTTTTCTGTCGGTGTTCTGTAGGGTTCAACTGTTTTCTTTGATAAGATTATTCACTTGCTGCTGGAATCAAATGCTGAGTGAGGGGCTCTCTGGGTAGTGTGTCCCACGTTGGACAAGAATTCTTGAGGTATGTTTTATTGGTTAAGGAAATACTGCCATCAATTCCCCTAGTGTGAAAGGTAATAATCTAGTTATAGTCTCAGCAGTATAGATAACTGGTGGTGAAGAATATCTGCTGCTGACCTTGCCAGGTAATTGTATCCTTAATCTTGGTGTGGTGATTTTATAGCAGTAGTTCACATCTTTGTTGCTTCCAGACTAGATTACCTTGTCTGTTTTTCCTGCATGCATGTTGCTTGGAAACTGCAGCTAATGCAGAAGAAGACAGTACTGTGTGTGTTCAGCAACAGTGTTGGTTGTACACAGCACTGTTTGCAGCAGCTTCCTCCTCATTTCCAAAGGGTCGATTTAAGATGCAAGCTTTCATTCCTGAAGCTCCAGGTGGTACAAAGCCCACATGCAGCTTGCTTCTCCTGCTGTGTCACTAATGGTGAGTGGGAGTCAGGTCAGCAAAATAGCATCTCCCCTGTTCAATCAGGAAAGGCCTAGAAGCAAAGCTCTCTAGTGAAGCACTCTAAGCTCCGATGCATCCAAGCTTTAATTTATTGACTTGTTCTATCATTCTATTAAGTGTGCCCTTTTGGGTTATTTCTGTATTGTACTAACAACAATCTGTGTGGGATTGGAATTATTTTCTCATGTTGATAGCAGTGTAAATTTTTAATGTTTTATGCTTGACTCCAAATTATCACTGGATATGAAGTCACTCCAGAAAACATCAAAATTCTTGTCAGCTAGAAATGAAAATTCAGTGCAAAGTGGATAACATGGGTCTTGAATTATGTCAGATGAATTTTGTTTCCTGCCTGTCTTCAGGGCACAGCGTTACTTTAAGCCAAATGAGAAAGTGTTGTAAAGGAAAGCTACCTGTTGTAATACTAAGATAATTTATTTATAAGATGTCCACTGCAGAGAGCAGTGACTTTTAGTAAGGTTACACAGGACATGTCTAGTGATGGAGAAGTGTTAGACACCTTCCTTGTGGACAGTTTCTTATCACTGAAGAATGAAAAGGAATTACTTTGGTCTGTTTTGTAGGGTTTTACATTCATTTGTTTTAAGTGCCAGTGCTGATGAAATGAAGTACATAATTCCTTTGCTCTCGTTACTTTGACCAGGACCTAACTCAGAACTTATGTATTGATCAGTGATGATTCCCTGTTTCCTGATCACTGTGCAACCCTAACAAGAATTGGTGAAGAAGCTTCATGAATTCTGAGAATTAAATATTGAATTCTGTTACTGTTTTATTTTTCTGCCCCCTTCAACCTCTTCAGATATTGAATTGAATCCTCTCTTTGCTAATTCAAGCAGAGCTCATAGTTATTTCATTGTTCATTTTTAAACCAGACTGGTGTTTATTTTAACTTTATGAAATACAGAAGTAATTCTGATTTTCTCTAGTGTTGTATGCTCATGTTTCTTGGAAGCAGTGTGCTGTAACTGATGAGAAAACTGATGAAAAGCTCTGCAAAGAAGATAAAATGTTTCAGTTTCCTTGATGAGAAAATTGTCTGGAAAATGCCCACCTATTTTCAAAAATAGGGAATTGAAGTTATGATCCTATATATATTTCTCTTTATTAGGCAGACTGCACAAGTGTACGGCTTGATAATGTTCAGAGCACTATTTGTTTTGTTTGTTTATTTTTACTTAAAAACCAATCTAGATTTTCCCAGTGACTGCCTTTTTGGCCTTCAGAAATAGTCCATTGCACAGATCAAGCAGTACAGGAAATCTATTCAGTGAAATGATACTGTTGTTAAAATGTTGGGTTTTTTTTCTTCTTCTACAGACAAATCATTGACTGCTCTCAGGAATGTTTCTCCTGTTTATATTACACTTGTAATATATTACAAAAGTGTTGTGAAAAATTAGCCCCTTGTAAGTCATGCTGCTTATCTGTGTATTTTGGAAACTGGAGTTGGAAGATTACCTAATTAATATGGAATTCCTTCAGAATACTTTACAGCTGTCATTACAAAACATCTCCACTGTATTACCTACATTCACTTCTTTATGACCTGGGGAATAAAAAATTGCTTCAGATGAATTTGAGGAATAAGGAAATAAATGCAGATACTGTCATTTTCTGTTCCAGGAGTTGGTATTGTCTGCCAGCAATGATGTGAAAACCATTGAGTGTAGTGCTGCTTCCTTGTACATGCATTGGCTGCTGCCATTGATATGCGAAGTTATAGAGACTGCTGTAAGACTCATTGTCACTAGAAGCACTTGAAACTGCACAATTGCTTCCTCTAGTTTGCATGACTGAGGTTGCATAAGATTCTGCAACTAGTAAGTCTTCACCTTGGGTGTGGTACACTGAATGATTTTTCCCTGTGAAAATTGTGAGTGTTGAAGTCCCAAGGGGCATGGCAGTTGCCTGTTACATGTAAGAGCCTGAGAGTTCTGCTGCACCAGCACTTGGTATTGAAGGGTAGTCTTGCAGAAGCACTGTACTACCCAGTGCTGACAGCTTTAGTAGTAACTGGGCCCAGTCAAAATCCTATAGTGTCTGGTGTAATTGTAGAATACCTGTTGTCTAAGCCTGCGTGCCTGGGTTGGCAAACTTCTAGTGATCATTCTTTGTTGTGCACACACTGACACCAAAAATGGTTATTGATAGTGATGTTTTCTCTTGAAGTGTTGATCAAAAGCTCTGTTAGCTGCCTACAGGCAGTTCTGCGCTCTCTTAGAAATGGCTCCCAGAAAAAGGTTTGCCTATCTGGCCAGATTTTTTTTCAAAGGAGTGCTCCAGTTTGGAAAACCTATTTGAAAACCAAGTGTTTCAAGAGCACAGAATGAATTCCAATTCATTCCAATGCACTTTCCATTAGTTTTCTTCCTAAACAATTCACAAGTGTAGTTCAGTAGTGAGGCAGTATCAGGAACATCAGATGAGAACACACTACTTTGGAATGGGTGTCCATTCTGTTGTAAACATTTCGTTCCCTGCAAATGAGAAACAGTCCCCTTCTCACAGCTGAGAGTCTGAACATCACAGCATATCAGAAGATAATTGTTGTCTGCTACTATGAAGGTGCTCAGCCAGGACCATGTGCAGCTTACCTGTGGATGAGTGAAAGAAAGGTAAGACTGGATCCTCAGTGTTACCTTTGTAGTGACTTACTGATTCAGCAGATGAAGTAGCAGCACTGATAAAAAGATAACCTTTGTTTGTTTGTTTCTGTTTTGTGTTTTGTTTTGGCCTTGTACCTCTTTTCAGCCTATGTTTCCTGGGCCAGGCAGAGTATAAGTAGCTAAGATTCATGTTTTCAAAGGGAAATGCATGAGGGAGCTGGGCAAATTGTGTCTGAGTAAGTGAGAAGAGTTGCAGAGACTGAGCAAGTTTATGTTGTGGGTGCTGCTGCTCAGAGCAGAGCAGGCCAGGGTGGGCTGCTAGCATGGAGAAGCCCTGGCAGAGCTGCAGGCAGTGGGTGAGGCTGATGGGAAGAAGTGCAGCCTGCCTGGCTGCTGCAAGCTGTTGAGTAGCAAGCACAGAAGGGAAGGTCTGTTGAGAGTCAGAGATCTGCATTAAAGAGGAGGTTGTGGGTGACAGAGAGTAGTAGAGGGTGCTGGGGGGACTGAAATTCCCATTTGTCTGTGTTGGAGCAAACTGGTTTGTTTGTGGAGGTTGTTATCTAGTTCTCAGCTGGGTTAGAGGGTCTCAGGTGTTATTCTGCTTCTCCATCATCATGTGCTAAGGGAAAAGTTAAGTCTGGGCTGCGTTTTTATCTGTGGGCTGTCCTGTGTGTGGTGTACAGAATGGCTTCTCATCTTTTTTGTACAGGCTTCACACTTCAGAGATGATGGAGGTTGTACTAACTTTTCTAGAGTTCATCTCTCCTACAGGTTTAATAATTTGACTGACTCTACTGAGATCATGGGCAGCACAGGTGAAGTTAGCAGCAGGTGATATTTACTCTGCTCTGAATTGGCACTTAGATTTCCTCAGAGCCTGTTATCTTCAAGATGCTTCTGTACAAATCCTGCCTTTGATGCCAGAGTTGGAATCATAGAATGACAGAATGACTTGTTAGAAGGGACATCAAAGATCATCTAGTTTCAACCCTACTGCCACGGGCAGGGTTGCCAACTACTAGATCAAGCACTAGATAAGGCTACCCAGGGCCCCATCCAACCTGGCTTTGAGTACCTCCAGGGATGGGGCATCCACAGCCTTTCTGGGCAGCCTGTTCCAGCACCTTGCCAACCTCTCAGTGAAAACTTACCCCTGACATCCAATCTAAATCTTCCTTCCTTTAGTTTAAGACCATTCCCCTTTGTCCGATCACTATCAGACCATGTAAGAGATCAGCCTCCCTCCTGATTATAAGCTTTTAAGTTGCAGTGAGGTCTCCCTAGAACCTCCTCTTCTTCAGACTAAACAGCACAGCTCCCGCAGTCTGTCTTCCTAGAAGAGGTGCTCCAGCTTTCTGACCATCTCTGTGGCCCTCTAGATCTGCTTTAAGAGCTCTGTATGGGAACTGTTGAATCATGGCCTGAACCCCTGATTGGTCACCTGAGGCAAGCACTGAGTCAGCTGCAGGGGCACAGGGGAAGGCAATGTACCTGTGTGATTGGGAGGGGTGGAGAATGGCTCCACCTCTCCCAAACCCCATTTAAGGGCTGACCACCACCAGGGAAGGATCTCTTGTTGGAGATCCCTCCCCAGTGGAGTCATAGGTGAGCTACTCTTTGTTTACCAGTTGTCTGCGTACCATCTGTATTAGCCTAACAAAAATATACCATCCTCTATGCTATTCTTTCTGAGTACCATTCTTTGGGGTTATTTTCCCTACAAGCTTCTTGTCCTTTTTGTGCTGGGTGCCCCAGGCCTGGAGACAGTATTCCAGATAGGACATCAGGTGGTCAGAGTTGAGAGAAACAGTCACCTCCATTGCCCTGCTGGCTGCTACTCTTTTGATGCAGTCAGGGACGCTGTTGGCATTCTGGACTGCAAGCACACGCTGCTGGCTCATGTCCAGTTTTTCATCTATCGGGACCCCCAAGTCCTTCTCCTCAGAGCTGCTCTCCAGGAGCTCTCTTTGTGTCTACACATATTGAGGACTGGCCCTACCCAGGTGCAGCACCTTGCACCTGGCCTTATTGAACCTCATTGATTTCATATGGGCTCACTTCTCAAGGTTGTCCTAATCTCTTCTGATGTTGTTCCCTCCAAATATGTTGTGTTTGGATTCAGCTGTCTGTTGGCTCTCCTGATCGAGGGTGCCACTAGATTTTTTTCTATCAGAACCAGGAGCGCCAATTTTGGAATTGGCAGTCTGATGTGGATAGTGCCAGAGATGAGTTAGTGTTAACATTTCTGGAATTTAGAGCACTGAATGCTACAGTGCCTCTCTGTTTGAATGAGGGGCATAAGCTCCGGGTTGTCTGACCTTTACTTTCTGCCTGGGAGGGTCACTTCTGCTAGAATCGCTGTAATAACAGAATTGTAGGGGGAAGTAAGAACCTCTAGAGATCATCGAGTCTGACTTGATGGTTTGGGTTTTGAATAACTCCAGAGAAAAAGACTTCACAACCCTTATGGGTAGTAGCTCGTGGCTTTCTTAGATTTGAAAACTGCTGCTAACAGATAACTGTCGTTCCTTCTGAAGTATTTAAAAACATGAGTTGATAGCAGATCTTAGCAGTGTTTTTCCTCTGGTATTGAACTGAAATACATACATTTGCCACAGGATGGCAGCAATCGGCCAAGTTTGAAGCATTCTCTCACGGTTCTCAAACTGAATTTCAAGGGGGGAGGTGAAACATTCAAGCTAGATCGATTGGTCAGTAGTATGAAAAATACAGGCGAGCCTTTTTGCATTTTTGTCCATTATTAATGAAAACCGTGCTTATCAAAGAATTTATTACAATATAATAATTTGCTTAGCTCCAAGAGATTGCTCAGGACTAAACTCTAGGTATCATGTAGCTGTCCATATGTGATTTCATTTTGAGAGGGGTTAAATACTGAGAGAGGTGCATAATCTCTTCTTAATAAGTACCTGCTTTGTACTACTTTTAGACATGAGTTTACGGTGCCATGGGGTTGTCTAAATCATCCCATCACTGCAATGCAATGCCCTGCTGTGATACAACTTCAGTATTCCTGGAATTCAGTCTCTAAAACTGCCAGTCATTAGCTTGTTATAAAATGTATGTAAATTTGCTTAGGAATAATTTTCTGTCACCTCACCTACAATAATGGTTGAAATTAATTTTTCACAACCAGTGTTATTTTAAGTAGCTGGTGCTGGTCCCTTGTTGGTCCTGCCATCAATGTAAGCAACCAGCTGTGACCAGAGCAACTGCTGCAGCACTGAGTAGTAAACGCACTGCATTCAATAAGACTATGTGGAAGCTGAAGGGGGTTTAGAGCCATACACTTGTCACAGATTTCAGTAAAATGAAATTATTTCGTGGAAGTCTTACTGTGAGGAAGTCTGGCCTTTTTTGTTGGAAAACACAATTTTAAAAATGAAAGAAAGAAGTGCAGAGATGTGAAAAGGTATCTAATTAACAAGCTCTTTGCCCTGGCCTGGGCAACATTTCCTGCTGGGACCTGCACCACCACAGCTGTGTGCTTCAACTGTGCAGTGCAGTCTCTCTCTCCAGGCCTTGCAAGGTTCACAGGTGAAAGCTATTCTCATCAGGACAGCCCTGCTGCAGGCAGTGCACTTGGGGGGCTTGCAGAGTCAGCGGTGAAAGAGTCAGAGTTTTGTCCTTCTCTCCTGCTGCCAGCTAACTGCACTGAGAGGAGCAGGTTCTTGGCTTCTTCTGTCTTTTGGTGTCTTTGTAAGTCTCTTGTTTTCTTCTTTAGTTTGGAATAATTGGCAGGAATGTCCTGTAAATCCCTCCATGAATGGTTAGAAAGGCAGGAATCCCTGCAGTGGGACACAGTGTCACGGTGTGCAGCAGCACATAAAGTGCAGCTGAGATGAACAAGTCACGTCTGGGAACCTTGGAAGCAAGGGAGGCTTACCAGGCACTTAAGGAGCACCAGAAACTTCTCCAGCAGAGCACAAAGACAGAGTGAGTCAATCTGCACGGTGGCTGGTGTGAAAGGGGTGTGTGTGTGATAGTCAAGTCCCTTGATGCACTGCTAAATTTAATATTCTGCCCCCACTGGAGCAATCAGTCTGGGGCATCTATAAAACTGACCCAGGGCAGCTTTTGGTGGAGAACCTGACTGCCCCACCCTGGTAAGACCAGCTGCAGGAGGCAGGAGAGCCTCCTGCAAGAGCTGCTGTGCCAAGCTGGGGGACCAAGGAGAGCCGTGCAGTGTCAGGGAGGAGGAACAGGAATGTCCAACCAAAAGCAGCATCCTCTTTCTAAAATTTCACTTTTGTGGAAGGGTTGCAAAGCTATGCCCTGGATGTGAAGAAAACTAGCTTTGAATTGATGTTGAGAGCAAACTGGCTTATGTGGCTTCCTTATATTTCATACACGGGTATGCAGCTGGCATGTCAGGCCTTTTCTCAAATCCACAACTGGTCAACCTGGAGGAACACATACTGGTTTTACGTGAGGCTGAGAATTTCTTCTGTTTCTAGTTTTACAGGTCTGTGACTCCACTTTTCATTTCATATCCTAGAAACCTTGGCAATTTTCTGATGTCTTGGTCAGGACGTTAAATGGGGACTCTTAGCACTACTACTGTTTCTCACTCTGTTCTTAAAGGAAAAGAACTGATTAGGTTTTTAGTTGTCTTTTGTTTCAGGACAGAAGTAATGGTATTTTCCTTCCCTTTCAATCTCAGAAGAAGCTCTGCTCCACCCTGCATAGTGAAGTACATAGACAGGGATGTAATCTGATTTGGCTTGGCCTGTATTTTTGTTCTATTACTTAGTGTCTATGTCCCAGACCCTTTCTGTACCGAACTTGAAAAAGACAGATTATACAGATGTTTGTGTTCTCAAGCAGAGAAAACAGCTGAGATTTCTAAGGTGGGCTGGAATGGAGGTTTGACTGGGAAGTTCGGAGGTTTGGTGTTACTGTGTTCCCTTGACACTGCCTGTGAACTCTGTCAGAGGCAGTTTGCAACCAGGTGTATTTCTGAACTGAACTTCTCACAGCAACAATTCCTATAGCATTGCCTTTGATATCTTAGTGTCAGTACTGTTAGCTAGCTCCAGTGAACCTCTGTTCCTTGTCTACCAGTGTGTGGATTTATATTCCTCAGTATTCTGCTCAGCTGCAGTGGCAGTTGCAGCCCTGCACAATGAATGTGCCCATGGAAGATATTCTAACTGGAACATGAAGGGTGAGGACAGAGCTGGGCCAAGAGTAATATAAAATCACCACTAAGGCAGCAAGTAGAAATGAATTTAGAGCAATAAAAAGGGTAGAAGGGAAACAAGTTCAAACTGAGAAACTGAAGGCTAGTATACGTTGACATCGGGAGCTAATCTGAAATGCAGATATTCACTTGGAGAATAATGTGAAGGAAAACCTCAGCGACCACAATGAGTGAAGAATAGTGTTATAAATTTCAAGTACTTTGCTCATGTAACCAGCCGTTATGACTCAGTATTGCAGAGCCCAGCACTAGGCAAGCAAAAGGCTCTCAAAGCTGTTAACAGCACTCCAACAGGAAAACTCCCCTGACTTACTCCATGAACCCATATAACAATGTGTTTATTGTCATTCTGGAGCTATGGAAGGAGAGGGAACAACTAAGCCATTGACAAGGTCTGTATGGTCTTGTGTGGGGCAGAAATTCAGGTGTCTTACAGATGCCTACAGACTGTGGGGAATTACTCTGAATCATACTTGTTTGATGACAGTTTTCCACTCCTCGGTTCCTCCATGCCCATGCACTCCCAAGCAGCCAGCTGCAATGTGGAGATGGGCTCACAAAAACTTTGAAACATGCCTCCACTCAGTTGTTCAGTACACCAGAAGGTTTTCATTCTTGACTGACAGCATGGTTGTGGTCTTTGCATTCATACATGCTCAGTCTTCTCCTGGAAGTGATTTTTCTTCCTAGAAATCTCATATAGAAACACTGCATTTTTCACTCTACAACCATCTCAGCTGCTATGTTATGAATGATGTGGATGACTGTTTTGCTGCAGGGAGAGAAATTCACTCAGAGAAAGCAACGACCTTCCATCTATGACAAGTTGTTCTCATCTTTTTAAGTTACTGTCTGTCATTTGAAATAACCTCAGCATCTTTCAGTGTGGTTTTTTCTTGCTCTATGTGGAAGTGAATGTTGCTTTCTCAACAGTGTTTTCAAATCAAGAATTTTGCTTTGAGGAAAAGCATTTGGCCAACTCTTCAAAGGATTTCATGGGTTAGTGCATTTTCTTTTTATAACTCATCCAACCAAAACTCAGGACATGCTCATGTGTAGCCATACTGAAGTTGAAAGAACGAATGGCAAATCTTCATATTGTACTTATGGGGAGGGAAGGCAGGTTTGAACATGAAATAAATTTCTTTCTCCTATCCTACAGACAGATAGGATTTTTGCCATCATGAGACTGCTTCTTGTAGCCTTGAGTATCACCCTGGCCCCTCAAATTCAGGTGGGCTTTAAGGAGGTGAGGTGGCAGGACATTAGAAGGAGAAGGGTACATGCCTTCTGTTTAAGGTGTGAAAGCTTTCAGTCAGTGTTTGGGAGAAGAAGAAGAGTAGCACTGCCACAGTATGGATAGCATAACCAGTTCCTCATTCCTACCAGGCTGCTAAAGGGTCATTTTTTGGTAAGCTTTTAGAGAAAACTCTCAGCAGCCCTGAGCCTTACAGTTCTCTTTCCTGTTTGGGAACATTACAATGGAGAAAATGCATTTGATCTCAGACCTGGTGTGGGAAAGGATCTCTCAAGCTCGCCACAGGTGTGGAGGGGTCTCAGACCACTTCACTGAGACGTGACTATGCCATGAGCTTGGCAAGGATCTGTTGGGTTTGCCTGGGCAAATAAAACACTTTTTGTGAACACCTTGGCACCCTAATGGTGAAAAGTGCTGTTCAAATCTTAGGCTTTATTTTTCCAGTTAGCACCAGTGAAGTGACCTGAGGACTGGCTAACAGCATTTTGAAAGCTCATTTCTGTGTGTCAAAGAACAGTGATGGTCTCTGTTTTCCCCTCAGCAGACACAGCCCCAGCTGACCTCTCCAAGATTATGAATGGGAGTGGCAGTGCAGTGCAGCCCATGACTCCTCGGCTGTGTGTCAGCAGCTCTGATGTCAGTAACTCCTCACCTCTTCTGACCCTGCTTGGCAGCATATGCTCTTGCCCAAATAAGCAGCTTGTTCGCTTACATGCCGAGCAAACAACCCTGAAAAGTAGATTCTGCTTCTTTTGAAGTACTGAAAAACTTTGCTGTTCATTCGCAAGATCAGAGAGGCTGTGATTTTCAGGCAAGCCACTCTGAAATTCCTGTTGGAGCTGTTTACTCCTGTTTCTTCTCTGAGTTGCTTCCATTTTTTCCCTATGGTGCCTGAGCAGCACTGCAAACTGCACCAGTATTCTAAATCTTTCCAGGGTTGGGTGAGAGCATGTTTTCTGTAGGGCTTGTCTTCTATCCTTCTACTAATGCTAACTTCACTCAGACAGGATGTCATGTGGAAGAACTGCTTGTAGCCCCTTTCAATATCTGAAGGGGTGCAAGAAGAAGAAAGGGACAAATGCTTTGCAGAGTCTGCTGTGATAATACAAGGGGATGTTGTTACAAACTAATAGAGGAGAGATTTAGATTGGATATAAAGAGGTTTTTTACAATAAAGGCAGTGGATTGCTGAGGGCTAGTGCTTCAATCTCCAAGAACAGAGTCAACACAGATATAGCTCTTACTGTGTGTACTGCTTATGAAGGAAGTAAAGAAGTTAAGAAAACATGTTAGTAACACTCATTTGCCACTATTAAATACTGAGAAGGCTTGCTTTTTATTTTTTTATTTATTTTTATTTACAAAGCCAGGGAAAATTGACTTGTTATTAATGCTGATCCTGGAAATCGCTAAATAATTGCTTACTTTTCATCAGATACAGTGTAATGAGTTATGACAGGAGTTATTACAAATTCCCAGTGACACTCTTATGTGTATGCTTGCAGTTCAGAAAGCCAACAGTATCCTGGGCTGCTTCAAGATGGTTGGGGTGATTGTCCCCTCTGCTCTGCCCTTCTGAGGCCCCATCTGGAATATTATCTCCAGGCTGGGAACCCCAGCGCAGCAGGGATGTGGAGCTCTTGGAGTAGGTTCTGAGGAGGGCCTTGAAGGTGCTCAGAGGAATTTGGCCTTCTTCAGCTTGGAGAAGAGAAAGCACAGGGGAGACATACCAGATGTGGCCTTCTGGTACTTAAAAGGAACTTAAAATCAGGAGGGAGCCTGGCTTACTTGTGTGTGGTCTGATAGTGATAGAACAAGGGGAAATGGCTTTAAACTAAGAGGGGAGAGTTAAGTTGGTTTTTATGTGAAAATTTCTCACTCAGTGGTGAGAAACAGGCAGTTGTCCAGAGAAGCTGTGGGTGCCCCTTCCCTGGAGGCACCTGAGGCTGGGTTGGATGGGGCCCTGGCAGCTTGAGCTGGTGGATGGGTCCTGCCCATGACAGAGGTTTGGAATTGGGTGATCTTTAGGGTTTCCTCCAACCTAAGCCATTCTGTGATCAAAAAAAAAAAAAAGTAGCTTTTTAGTTCAGGGTCTTCATATGAATAAAAAGAAAAACCTATTTTAAGAAAAATAAATAAATAAATACATGACTGTGGTGTTTTGTTAAACCTCCTGTGCAAATGTTAAAATATCTTAGTCATAGTTACAGAAATTATCTTCCATTCTTGTGCTTCATGAGATGCAGTGTCTTGGAGAAGAGCAAAATTATAGAAAACCATTGTGATCAGAGTTGCCACCATGGATGATTTCTTCAGAGTTCATCCTCCTCCTGCTAGAATGATTTCAGCTGCGTTCTGCTTAGGTTCCCCCTTTTCCTGGGTGGAAAAAAACTGTAGGGACCATTGGCAGTCCTCCTTTGCTTCAGTTCAGTCATACATGAATGGGTAATTGTTCTTGTCTTAATTTCTATAGTGGTGAACAGAACAGGTATTAGACTTTTTGCCTCCCAGAGTATCCACCAGCACTTGGTGGATGCCCAGTCATACAGAAGGATTCCTCACAGTCAGAGGCAGTGTGTTGCTGTCGGTTGAGAAGCTGGTTCTTCATATTTTCCTTGCAATGGTGTCTCTGCCCACTGCTGTTTTACTGATTGAGCTCTCAGGAGGACCATGGCTGTTGCTCCTTGTAGCACGCTTTCAATAGCCAAAGATGGAAACCAGTGGTGGGTTGCAGAAATTAAGGACTATATAGCACAAATCTACAGGTGTCCTCTACTTGTTTTCTTGAAGCCTTGCTGATTGAATGCTGCTCACTGTCTGCAATCAGAGATGTGGCTGAGCTTTTCTGGTTTGTTAGCTTTGAGATAACAGTTCATGGTCTTGCCTCCCTACACAACACACAGTAATCCTGCCAGGCAAAAAGCAGTTCCTGCAAAACAGCACACGGGTGTGGGTGGCTGAAATCATGTTTGTGATTAGCAGCAGTAATTTGAGGCTCTGAGAGTGCTCATTATTGTGGCCAGAGAGACAGGTGCACTCAGCCTGAGTTTATTCAAAATTAATTTAAGCAGCATTTATCCACCTGAATCACCACAAAGGGCAGCTTTTAACCATAATGGTGGAAGGAGAGGCAGTGAAGCCACAGACCTTGGCAGATCTGGTAGCTGTGCCAGCTGGGAAGGGGAAGGAGCAGGCTGCAAGTCTGGAAAAGTGCTATCCTGAGGTAAAGCAATTTATGTGCTAGAAAGGAGTTTACAGTTTTCCTCTTTCTTGTGAGTTTAGACATTAAAAATATCAGCAGCCACTAAACTTTCTGTAAGAAGTGAGATTTGGTGTAAGAGAAAAGCAAATGGGTAATATATGATGGTAAGGAACAATGTAGAACAGTTAGGGAAAAGAGTCTCCATTAACAACTTTATATTTTCAACTTGCATCTTGTTATATGGCTTACGGGTGGTTCTCTGACCATTTGTAGTTGTTTTCAGTTGAGGTCATCTGCTAGATTCTTTCCAAGTTTTAGTTTCATTGAGTAACACTCTTGCTACCCTGGAAATCTCCGTTAGACCAGTTGGTCCATGGTAGGTGCAGGCACATGAATTAGACACCAGAAGAAAAAACACCTTTACTTTTCAGCATCCTGAGAGGATGTGTTATTTCAGATTTCTGAATTCAGAGAAATAAGTAAGTTCTATTACAAGAAGTTAAGAGCATAAGAAACCACTTTGTCTGGGGCTTCTCTGCTAGTCTCTCAGGGTGATCGCTATTATAACAGGCTTCTATTATCTGCTCCCACATCTACTCAAATACAGTATTAAAGACTTCACAGTAGTCTATGATATATAGTTTATAACAGCAACTGGCATCTGTAAACAATTGTGATATCAGCTGAAGGAAGCATAAGTTAGATTAAAGTTATTTAAATGTTCAGTGATTTCCTTCCCCTACATGGTATTCTTTTAATCCAGGATTAAATTCTAATTGTGGTTAAGTACTCAGAAAGCTCATCAATTTGAATGGAAATTTTAGGAATCCAATGTTTCTGAGGTTTGAATGGGAAACTGTGGAGTGTGATTATTACTAGGTTGTGACTTCTGGGGGGTCCTGTGTCAAGCAAGCACGAAGTCAGTAGAAGGTATCCTTTCCTCTGACACAATGGCAGACACAGAGTTTCAGAACAAAGTAGGGTGTAAAGCTTGAAGAAAAATGTATAAAAATAGTCCCAAATGCACAGTAGAATGAGAATGAGTAAATCAGCATCTTCAATATCATATTCCTCCTGGTAAAGAGAAAGGAGAAACATGTCCCACCATCGTCATACTTCTTCCAGCAAAAGCCTTGAATAATTGACAGTTCTCTCTGTGCATTTCTTGCCCTTTCCTGAAGTAAATAGCCTTAAGACTGAGAGAGGAAGTTGATGCATTACCAGGGAGAAGAGCAGGTGCTCAGAAGTATGTGTTTCAACTGAGTTATTATAGAGAAGGCCTTTTGTCACGTAAGCATTCCTTGTATCTTTTTAGCATAAATAAAATATATTTCAATGTATTTCCTATTTTTTTTCCTATATAATTCTCTAGTTTGCCAGTTTGTAACAGCTTGCTTAGTGTCTAGAATGCAATTTCAAGGTTCCACTGGCATTGGAGTCTTACTGCTATGTGGAATGTTATTATTACCTTGTTTTTGCCCTTGCTGCAGAATGATTTCTCCACGTCAAAGTGCCAGTCCATTTAGTACACCTGCTTCTTAGAGTATATGTTAGAGTTTGTTGAGCAGAAAAGAAACAGTATACTTGAACCAATACGTAAGGAGTTAATTTAATTTGGAGACAATATGTTTGGAGGTTAAAAAAAATCTGGAGGTTAAAATCTCATTCGCTACAAATAGACAGCAAGTAAGCTCCATGCTGAGCACTGATTGTGAAGAGCAGCTTGGGTTTTGATCCTGTTGGTAGTGGTGGTACCTCCTTTGGTTTCATGGTTCACAATGTTTGTAATGTCACAAACTCTGAGTGAAATTGCAGCACTGAACTGCTGCTGTGATGCTGTGCCAGTGCACCAAGACAGACGATGCTTTGAAGTGAGTTTGTCTATAGCTGCTACCATAATGAGCTCACAAAGAGTGACTGGAAAGCTTTTACAGACAAAATGACAGTTTTTGCTTGAGTGGGCACTACAATTTTTATTTTTAATACGTAAAACATTTGTGCAAATTACAATAGCAGGTTGGAAATATAAATGCTTAAATCTTTAATTACACCTGCCTGTGTCCCTCAGAGAGGCTCCTACCTTCCAGACAAAATTCTTCATCAGAGGCCTCTCTGCCTTATGACACTCTTCTGTCACCTCAGGAGCCTGGCGTCCTGCTCTTCCCCGCAACCTCTTGTGAACACATTTAGCTGCCTGCAGGGTTTTAGTTTTTTTTAGCACCACCTAACCTGCTCAGCATAAGTTCAGCTCAGAGCAGTTAAATTAATACAAAAGCCTTAGCTTCTTAATCTCCATGAGGCAGCCTTCCCTTCTGCTGAATCATCTTCCAGTATAAGAGTTATGTGCACTTGAAGCTGTAAGATTCATACCAGCACCAATTTAAATACAGTGCTCCCTGAGAAATGGTTGATTTCAAACTGTATCTCGGGGTAATAAGCTCTAATCAAGCATTTTTTTCCTGACAGGTAACTTTTCTTGTTTGTCACCAAGCTACAGGGACATTAGCTTTCAAGTTCAGTGAGAATAAGATTAAAGTACCAAGCAGAGCAGGTTAAACTTCATTAAGTTTGTGGCAGAAGCATGTATTCTACAGTATGTTAGTTATGTCATGCAATCACATTCTTAACTGAATTTGCCAGGTGACCTTGCATATAAATTGGAATGTGGTTTGGATATAAAGGTAGAGAATGCATCAAGTGTGTGGCTCTCGTGGCAAAACGTCACACAAAGGAAAGGTACGTTCTAAGACTCAGTGGACGTGTTTTAAAATGCATATGGTTCAGCATGTGTTGTATTGTCATCACTCTTCTGCTTAAAGATCCTAGATGTGTTCTTCAGCTACGTAGCCTAAGGTCACCACATTGCCACCAGTAGAAGCTCAGCAATGAAGAGGAAGATTTGGGTCTGCTTTCTTACAAGTAGATATTCTAAGCAGTGTGCAGCTAGCATGCTCATTCCCATTTATCTATTGGTGTGTTTTAAGCATTACTGGCCTGATTCAGTGTTTATGGGAACTAGGCACCGTGCTCATTGATGTGTCCATAAACCTGTAGGTTATGTGGTTGTCTTTTTGTCAGACACACACTCTTCATTCAAGATTTCTGTAAGTAGCAGCTGCAAGGATGTGAGGAAATCTACCTTCACCAGTCACAGGCTCACAGACTATACTAAGAGATAGGATTAGTGAGTAAGAACAGGTTGGAAGGCTACAAAGCTCCTGTCCCTTGCAATTTCCTTCTTTAGGTTGTTAGTCTCATTGCAGAACTTCCCTGAATAGTCCAAGCAGAAACAGAAGAAAAGGCTGGATTTATTTTATTTTTTGCTGGAGTTTGGGACAGACTGGGGAAAAGGCAAGTTCTGGGTGATAAGCTTTGCTGAAAAATGTCTGTCCAGTTGTCTCCACAGGCACCCTGGAGGAACAACAACATCAGTTTTCTGAGCAGGGAAGCTGCTGTCACAGAACAAGGGGAGACCATTATAGGTTTCTACCTACTGGCTTTAGGTACGTACTCTGTCTTTTAGTGAAATTGTACTCCTGGTAGAGTTTGGTATAAAGCTTGAAGTGATTCATTTGTTTTTCATCTGTAACAGAACAGGATGTTGTAATAGCTGAAGAAAAAAAGCTGCTCTTTATAAGATCAAAGAGGTACAGCCTTATTTTGCTAACAGATTAGTAATCAGAGCAAAATTTTCAAG
Source organism: Odontophorus gujanensis (assembly GCA_013399175.1). NCBI lineage: Eukaryota > Metazoa > Chordata > Aves > Galliformes > Odontophoridae > Odontophorus > Odontophorus gujanensis. The sequence goes on from VXAB01008031.1 coordinate 83,169, forward strand.
AGGAAAAAAAGCAATTTTGTAAACTTTTAAGTACTCTTTGCTGAATTTAACAAGTAGGAATATTTAAAAATAAAAAAAAAAAGGAAAAAAAAAAGAAGGAAAAGTACCTTATCAGATGCAAGTAATACTTCTCTGTCTTCTCAAGCCTCAGTAGCACTGTATTAATGTCCTTTGATTTCCAGAATTTTGACTGGTGCCAGTCAGCTGGCAACCTACAAGTATCTCCTACAGAAGCAGAAAATACAGTTCTACAGCCTTTGAATTTTTAAAATATTTGTACTGCTTTTACTTCAAATGTTCAGTGCCTGTAATAATTACTCCCTCAACCAGGATCTCTGGAAGGTGTAAGGACTGTAAAGCACTACCTCTTGTTGGCAGTTTCAGGACCATTTTGGTTCTCCTGCATGATGGCTTTATTAAGGGCACAGTAAGGATTTGAAAATGGAACCCAGTATGTACTCCCTTTGATCCCAGCACAACTTTGCATTTTGTTTTGTTTAAATGTTGTCTACTTGGGGCAGACTTGATGCAGGATATAAGCAAACGTTAGGAAATATCAAAGGATGCAGGTTTTGTGGGAAATCAGAATTTCCAATTGTAAAACCTCACAGGAAAATACAAAAATAATAACTTTTATTACATCAGTGAATGTTTCTCTTTTTGAATGGCTGACATAAGCAGATTTTTCTCTAAGCTATCACACATTGCAAGAAGCTTATTAGCCCTCAGCTAATGCTTGAAAAAGATCTGTGGATGTTACAATGTAAAATGTTAAGTATTTTAATATGTGTATATGAGACTATTACTTTTATTGGTAGGAAGTAGGGGTAGAGGGAAGTTGTTTGGTATAAAATAGTGGCCCTTATAATTAAGATAGAAGTCATATTTTTATGCTTAATTAGGGCAGTGTCTCTAAAGTAAAGCAGAGTTGTCCCAATTTATCCCTGATCTGCTCACATGTGTGCATCCCATCACAAATGGTTGCACCATCAGTTAATGAGTTAATCAGTTGAATTTAAGACTAGAAAGAACCTGGTGGGTCAGTGAGGCCATTCCCCTGCTGTGACAACATATAATCCCATTTACAAAGCTATCATGCTTCCGCTGATAATTGGCTAGGGGCTTTTTGTTGTTGATGATGCTGTCACTCCTCCAACTGACAGTTTGCTCCTGACTTGGTTTCTCTTTGCATAGGAACCTTTTCTTAAATCGTAAGCAGAAGTGATCACACCAACTTTATCCTTTTTGTCCCTCCTTTTAAATGAAATCATTTTTGTTGCTTGCAGTTATCACCTGCTGCCACTCCATATTCCTATATAGGTTATCTCATGGTCAAAATTGTATTACAGTTCATCATTAAGTAAATGATGGTTCTCTTTATCTCCTATTGTAATAGTGTTTCCACTGTCATCCTAGTCCATTGCCCTAGGAGCTTTTTGCTGTTCCAGTCTGGGCTCATTCTCTGATTGTATACCAAGGCCTAAACCAGGTCTCACTATGATCATTCATTAACATTAACACCTCTAGCTCTGCTAACCCCTGCTGGTGTTGCCTGTGCATAGCACTCATAGTGCACACTTTCCATCAATTGACCAACAGAGGTGTTTTTCCTCTGCTGCTTCCTAACATCTTGTAGTAAATACATTTTAAAGTATGTAAGTGCCTAATCTTTTATACTGTTGAATTGAATTTCATTAACTCATTATTATTGCAGTCTTCAAGGTCCCCTAGTTACTTTTTTATGCTATTTGGCCATCCTCTCAATTGCTGATAGTTCTTGTCAGCTTTCACCAGCAATGTCTAGAGTTGTTAGAGCTCCTTCTGGCTAGGCCAAGCCTCTCATGAACACAAACCTTATTCTGAGCTTGATCATGAAGGGAACGTATTATTAACTTCCATGCACGTATTGTGTATGCTCAGATCCATTTGCAGTATTTTTCTACTCTTCACCTATTTAAATTTAAAAAAACAAAAAATAAATTCCTATACAATAACACATATAATTTTTATTAAGGATAGCTTAGTATTTCTACACTATTTGTTTGGAAAAATATTTGTAGAGTATAAAGTACCGTTCAGAAACCCTTATTATCACATAATCATTTTATAACCAACTTCTTATGCCAAATTCTGTAGGGAAGATTAGAACCTGCAATAATCTTGTATGAAATATAAATAACTCTAGTTAAAAACTCTGTAAATAAGATCTCAAGGTCAGTAAGAAAATCTTGAAAGCTTCCAATTGGATGTGCTGTACGAGCCACCACAGTGTCTTCCAAAGGACTGTTTAGTGTTGCTGACAAGGAAAATCTTCCTTTGAAGAGGAGCAGGGAAAATTATCCATAGCAGAAAAATAATGGGGGGGAATTTCCTTTGTAATCATGTTAAAAGTTTGTTTTTCAGGATTTGACATTTGAATAGCACACAATTTTTTCCCCCTAACTATTAGTTAGAATTCTAAAATTAATTGTTCTTTTCTACATTTATACACAATTTGTTCTGTGTTCATTTTCCCTAGTTTCATAATTAACTGAGGCTGTTAGAATGAATGATTGACATAACAAGAAATGTCAAGTGATTATGACAGAATATTTAATAGAGAGCAAATTCTGACTTTGTGAGTACTCATATCATGTTGGCACGCTGAGGACGTTACCAGCCTGATCTGAAAACTGGAACAAACCACAAGGCCCAAACTTGCCTTTAAATGGCACACATTTCTGGATGGTGACAGTATACTGTTTGACAGGTGACAGAGTGAGTGTTATTTTTGAGATGTTATTTGGCAGCTAAATCTGAGAAGGTGGGAAAGGAAACAAGCTATTCACAAAGCATTCATCCACAAAATGCTCACATTTATTGAACAAATAATCTCTCCATGCCTTGTCGAGTTTAAAACATGATGACTCTTCTTGCCAAAAGTGTCAGTGTGCCCTGCATAAGATATTATATATGTGGTGAATTAAAAGTGTTGCAGTTTCATTTTCACAGTTAGAATAATTAATGACAGCTTTGCAAACTGTACATTTTCCCACTGTTTGAAATTAGAAAACTTTACAGCAAATCCTTCCACACAGATGTTTATGCCCATGTAAAGGTAGTTTGATCAGTGCTCATCTTCATTCAAGTCTGCTCCATACCTGAGTGTTCAATCCAGTTTCCTTCCTATGGATCGGGTCATTTGCCAAGGGAAAAGCACACTCTGTCCTGTGACACTGAGCCATCATCTTCTTTCCTTGAATCCTTGAGGAAGGATTTGTATAATTTTAACTGCAGATGGGTGAGGTGTAACCCTCTTGTTTTTCTATTTTTTTTCTTATTAAATTCTGTCATAGTATTTTACAAGTAAAGGCCACATAGCAATGTATGTCAAGTAAGAAAAAGGCTAAGGACAGAAACCTGTCTCAGCTGAGCATTGGTGCTGCCATCTACTGAAAACATGGATGATCAGAACAGAGCTATTTGTTCCCTTATACCAAACTTAACTCTGAAAAAACATAAATCTAACACAGGCAGTGTTGTTCACAGCCCTTCTCATGCACAATAGAGGGAAAAGAGGGCATGACTGCATGCTCAGACTTGGGTGATTTGGCAGGAACTTTTGTAGGATTGTTGCATTCTCCCTCGGCTGTTCCTCAGCTAAAACATGTTGCTGTTTTCTGTTGCTTTCAGCAGAAAGGTTTTCAGTGCCCCCAGTCATCCTGGTAGTCAGATTTCTGGGTGTACTTCTTGTGCTGGCTGGTGGACAGCAAGCTGATACAGGGCTTTGACTGGTAGGGTTTTGGTTCCTGACTTCTACCACATGCTTGGCAGCCTTGCTATTCCTCCCCTGTGAGTCATGGAAAGCAGCACCAGCCCCCTTTGTGGAGTGTGTTGATATACAAGGGCTAAAATGCTCCATTCTGAGGTATTAATCTGGGGAAAATGTTACTGCAGAATTATATAAGGGCAATACAATGTTTTTTAATATTGCTTCCCATCCTGTTTCTAATACTTCCCAGTGTTTGCAAATGTGAATACCAGCCGTGCTACTGTGGTTTGAGAAAAGTCCTACTCAGCATTGCCTGAGAAGTAAAGGTGACCCCATAACGGTTCAATATTTCGTGACTGTCAGCACTCATTTAGCTGTTTTTGTCTGATGCTGCTCATCTCATGGCAGCTGCTTACAGTCCTATCCTGTGTTAGAGAGCGTCAGTAATTTTGTTATCTGCTACTTCAGAATTGCCATCATCCCTCATCGATGAGCCCATATCAGACAGCATTCTTACAGAGAAATTGCACTGGCTCTACTCTGCACTGGGAGAAGTGCTCAGTTTCATCCTATCTGTTATTTCTCTCTCAGCTACTTATAGATCTTCACTGGAAACCATCCTTTCTTACCAGGAGAATTCTGGATTCCGAGGCTGGGTTTTGGTGTTTTGATTTGATTTGATTTTTTTCTTTTTTTCATATCCTCTTGTGAGAGAATATTGCTGGTATCCTGTAGAAGGCACAGCAGGTTCTTTCAGCTGAGTCTCTTCCATCCTCTGTGTTACTGAGAGGCCACCTGGTGACACCATGCCTCCTAACACTTCAGCATTCACAGTTTTCATTCTGGGATCTGGATTTGCCTACAGCCTGCCCTGAGGCACCTTCTGCCTGCAGAGCAGCTGAGGAAACTCCTACTCTCATCCAGAGTGCAGTGCCCAGCATTGCATCTTTAAACTTCAGGATCTGAACATAGTTTCAGAAGTGATCACATCTACCTTGTCACTGACATCTGTCATAACTGTATTGTTGTTTTAGGTCACTTCTTGCCCAGTCTCTTCCTTAAGATATTGAAACTGAAAGCTTCCATGCTCTACAGGCTAGAGGGAGCCTTCCTATCCATTACGTCATATTGATAAAATTGTATATGAAGGAGGTGAATTTTTTTTGTCTGCTGTTTTAGTGCTGTGCCTTACTACTGATAAGGAAAATTCTTTCCTACCTACATTCTTGAACACCACCTTACGTTAGGTGGAGACAGAGCAGACACACTCAACTATCATGGTTGCATTGCAAACTGTCTGTGTTCCCAAAGCAGTGGGTCCTCCCCTGCTTCTCTATGATTGTTTAGGATACCAAGACTCAGCAAAAACAAAAAGTTAGAAACAATTCCTGACTTGAGCCACACACTGGTGTTGGAAATGAGACTCTATTAAGAAACATTGTCACCTAGTGGCCAGAATAAGACATACGTACTGCTGTTGATCTTATATATATATCTGTATATATGCATATATGTCTGTGCGTGTGTATATACGCACACAGAAGGATCTTCATGTATCATTACATCAATGACTACTTCTGGTTAATGCCATATGTTGACACATCAGCTCTTCCCAATTCAAAGACTCTTTAGTGAACCAGTGTTTGCTAAGCAAGTGGCTTTTTTGGCAATTCTGCCAAGTTATTAGGAAGGAAATTAATCTGCAGAAAAGCTGTTCACAGTACAGTACCATGTCTGTCTCTCCCACTCCAGACTCAGGAGCACCTCACTGGGATCCACATAAGTATCCTCACTGTCTTTGCTCTCTGATATTTCAGCTTGTGATGCTCCCAGGTGGCCTGGACATATGGAGCCCAGCAGAGAAGCGCTGTGTTCCCACCATGCAGGCTTATTATGCTTCTTAAAAGAATTGTGGGTGTTCTCTGAATACCTAGAGGTGTTATGCAATGCCTTGAAGTTACGTCCTTCTTCAGTGTATGTATTATGTATGTATGTATCTTGCTGTGTCAACATACAGTACCAATGCTCCAAGATAGGTGCTGCTTGTGTCCAGATGGAGGAGCAACACTTTTATCCTTGACTTGGTTGCAACTTCAGTTTGTACCCTGGCAAAGCTGTGCAGAACAAGACCTTGAACTCCTGGGTTCCTAAGGTTTTGTTCAAAGCTGCCCATGCCCCAAAGAGGTGATTTTTTGCTCTGTATTGATGATCTGAGGTGCATCTATGTATGTAGCATTCACAAAGCAGGTTTTGGGGTGGAAGTGCTGGCTGATAGGAGACAGATGCTACTCATTCCCATTCCTGCAGCTGCCCTGGAGCCATCCCCTTTATCAGCTAATTGCCATCCCAACACTGAGCCTGATACTTATGAGTAAACTTCTTGTTAAATGCAATTCCTTTCTGCATGTCTACATCGGTTACAAAAGCCAAATGCAAACTACCCACGGAAACTCTAGGACTCTCCAGCTGAGTAGGTGACCAATTTTCCCCAGTTTCAGAATCATCTCCCTTATTTGTGATCTGTTCACTTAGACAAAATACTTCTCCAGACCTTCAAGTGGTGGTTCTTTGACAAACACACCAGCAGCATTTTGAGTATATTCCACTTTTTTGCCAGTTATTCACTTATATTTGCTTTCAAAATACACTTAGCTACTTAAAAATGCTTCAAGCCTACGTTTCCCAATGGCTAAAATAAACTGTTTCAATTCACTTCTAATGTAACAAAAGGATATTTAGAAGTGAGATCATACATTTAAACCTTAAACTGATGCTTGTTTTGTTAACGTTTGACTTCAAAGTGCTGTTTGCTTGTTTGTTTTTCAGGTTGGATGTCTTGGTTTGGAAACAGTGTTGTGATTTTTGTCCTGTATAAACAAAGACATCTTCTGCAGCCCACTGACTACCTGACATTTAACTTGGCTGTATCAGATGCCAGTATCTCTGTGTTTGGTTATTCACGGGGGATCATTGAAATATTCAACGTCTTCAGAGATGATGGATTCATTATCACATCGATATGGACTTGCCAGGTAAAACTGGATTACACTTAATTAGACAAAATATGCATAACTATTTCTGTGTTTGTGCTGTATATAAGCAACAGGGAAAAAATGCTGATTCACTTCCCAACAGGACAGTGTTCTCTTTTGTTACATCCATAAATCTGTGTTTGATCAGGTTTGGACAAATTCTCAATGTTTTTTTCCTACCACAAATGTCAACATTCCCAACCTGCCGGCTAATGCTATTGTTAAATGCTGCCCTTTGCCTTGCAAGAGGATTGCACGTGTTTGTAATTCAATATTTGCCATGTAGGACCAGGTCAAGGAATCTTAGAGAAGGTTTCAATACTGCAAGTTTCTCAGTTGTTGCACAAAAGCTGGCCTTCCTTTGTAGTTTTATTTCATGGTCATCTTGAGTGTGCATGAGAAAAACGTTGTTCAATCCACCAAATATCATAGAGAGGATGTATTAGTGACTAGAAACCACTCTGCTATTGCTTTCTTGCTTGGGTTAAATTTTTCCATATTGAGAAAAAATACTTATATTCTTTTATTTTTTCTCATTTATATCCTTCTATCTAATATTTATTTCTCTCTTATAATCTGTGCCTTATATCCTTTTTTCTCATCGGCATTTAGAGTGTTTCAGTACAAGGGACTTGGACTTCTTGTATAGATATATACAAGGTATTTTAGGGATTTAAATTGAAAGAAAACAAGATAGTGAGTTGACTGGGGGTTAGTGCTTCAGGAGGCAGACCTCACATTCTCTTCCTTTTCCCTTTCTTTCCTTCTACACTCACCAGATAATACTTTGTTCTTGGTAGGTAACAAGCCTTTCTTCCTCTCTACATAAGCAATTGGAGAGTATAGCTCTATCTGCAGTAGTTCCTTCTTCTTGGCTTTTTGATTTCATGTCATACCTCCCACTCATGTTGGAAAGTGAAGGCGTAGGCTCTGGTTCTCTTCAGCTCCTTGTAGTCAGCCTGGTTGTTGGCAGTTTACACAGCTTTAAGTTAACAGTTAGCTTCCTGCTTGACAAGGCATTCAGAGCATCCATACAGGTCTTGGGTATGCTCATAAATCACAGCTTGCAGCTACTTGTACTGAATTGGTTACGTTCTTACACCTAAAGTCTTTGTGGGTTTGGGGTCTGTGGTAGGATGAGTAACTTCTTTCTATGGCACAGTCACCCCTGAAATTGGAGGTAGGAAACTTGGAAAATGCTACTGAAGCTAATTCTGAAATATTCACACCTACATAGACAGAACATAAATATGTCCCATAGATAAATAAGCACAAGCCTGGCTCACTGGTGCTGTCGGAAATATCTATGGGAAAGATTATATTTAGTGTGTCTGTTTCATGAGGGAATCAAAAAGCTGAAACTGACAGAATAGCCTAAGGCAAGGTATAAAGAAGACCATGATGAAGGAAAAGAGAGAGAGAAATAAGCCTGTTTTCTTATCTTATGTATTTATTATTTTTACTTAAAGAGGAGGTTGAATCATTGTGCACTGCAGCTACGAATACTTTAACAACTTGTGTCTCTACTTGGGGAGTGAGACTTCCTGCAGAAGGCTCTGGGCAGCTTCATTGAAACAAGTATTTAATTTCTCGCTTCAAATGTATGTCTAAACCAATTTGACAGAAAAGATTTTGTTAAAATGAAGCTCATTATGTCCTCAGCAAAACCCATTATTTCTCTAATCAGAAAATCCACAATTTCATTTCAAAGTCTGTTGAGGATAAACTTCCAGGAAACCTGTTAATTTTCTGGATTACTGGAAGAGTTTCAATTCATCAGACAAACAAATGCATGCATACAAATTGTAAAATTCACACCAAAACTTAGAATTAAAGAGATGCCCATATTGTCGTGTGTTTTAAAGAAGGTTGTTGCTACAGTTAGGGAGTTGAGTGTGAAATCTGGGTCTCTGGGTCCAGTTCCAGCTTTGCTACAGACCTCTTCTGTAAGACAAAGTAAGCCATTTAGGCTGAAATCCTGAGCTGAGATCTGTGGCATAACAGAAAATTTGTAACCCAGCAGGTTGAAAGAAGTAACTTTAAGTGACCTTTCTGCTTCTTCCAACTCAACATCTTCCAGGAGCTGAGAAGTCCTTGATGTGTCTTGTATTGTTTAGAGCACAGTCTACACTGTGGCTGTTTTGGGAGGGGGTGCTTGTGTGTAAACACAGTAAACAGGAATCAGCACTGTGTCTGTACCTATTGATTTGCAAGGGAGTGCTCTTGACAGCACATTAACAACTTTCCTAAATAATCTGGCTTGCAAAATGCTACAGTTGCTTCTTTCAGAATTTACAGAGGATTAACAAAGTTTAAATTTACAATTTTCAAATAGGAAATGATTTTGTATTAATGCTAATTAAAAATTCGTGAACTTGGAAAAGTGTATTTTTTACTCCTAATGAATAGTTGGAACTGGTTGTGACTTGCTGAGTGAAGATAAGGATACGTTCAGCATCAAGTAGGGTTTGTGCTGAAAAAGTATTTGTTCTGATAATTTTTTCTTTCCAAATGTATTGTGGCTACCTTTTGGTATTTAGAAAGAGTATTGTACAGAAATAGCAAGAAGATTCTGCGTATTTATAAAAAATAATGTACATTTCTGTGCATGTGCGGACAGCCAGCACCTTCTTAAAATGTTTAGTGCTGAAGAGCAGTAGGGTCAGGCTGGATGCTAGGAAATACTATTCTGAAAGTGTGGTCAGGCACTGGAATAGACTGCCCAGGGAGGTGATGGAGTCACCAACCCTGGAGGTGTTCAAGGTACGTTTAGACGCTGTGTTGAGGGACATGGTTTAGTGAGAGCTATCAGTGATGGGTGAATGGCTGGACTGGGTGATCTAAAAGGTCTTTTCCAACCTTGGTGATTCTGTAATCAGATGCATTCATAGCCATCCAAGAATGGGTCTCACATCTGGAACATGGGGGAATAAAGACCATGGTGCCAGGCAGCTGAAGTCCATCCTTCTGTCACAGCCCTGTCTCACAAGCGTGCATCTCTTGGTCGCCTTGTCTCAGTTGGGCTCCTCAGGCAGTAGCTGGGATCACGGTGTGGGCTGTTACACACACCAACACAGTGTTAGCATGGCCCATGCATTTCCTTCCCCACCTTGGTTCGTGTTGCTGAGACCTGAGGATGGCCTTGCTTTGGCTTTCTGTTGCTGTCCATCTCACTGAACGCTTGCTCCTGTTTGATCAGTCAGCCTCTGCTGTCAGGTATACTTAGCAAAACTTTACTTTTCCAAGCTAGCCTGTCATTTCTGTTTATGAAGAAAATTCATGAGCTCACCGCACTTAATCCACATAGCTGTTTTCCTTTCCTCTGCCTTGAGCTCTCTTCAGTACCCTCAGGTGACATTTTTCAAACTGTAGGGTTCAACATTTTTGGCTGTCTCAGAAAGAGGGAGTGGGGAGAAGGCGGGTAGTTACTACTTCTCTTCCCCAACAGTCTGGTCTGTGAAAACTGTAACAAAAGATGACAGCCATTTTATCATGAGATACTAGCTTCATTCCTGCTGAATGGGCAAGACGTGTGTGCTCCTGTATATACATCTCTGTACAGAAGCTTCCCTCTTTACAGAAGAACCACTAATACTCTTCCTCATATCATAAGTTACTTTTGTTTCTTGAGGCTTGAACAAGCTCTGCTCTCAAGAATGAGGCTGCATGGCAGGTCTATATATGAATACTGCCCAGCTATATGCTCTGTGCAGATGTGGTTTTCTAAGGGTGGCCTTCTCTCACTGCTTGTTTATCACTTCCCTGCTGTGACCACTGTGTTTTAGTCCTGATCGAGACAGAGGAAAGAGAGTCTGACACATTCATTGTTTGCCTCTTGGCAAATGGTTGATAAGCAAACCAGTTCATCTAGTAAAGTTCAGGTCAGTGAATATAAACCAGTGACTAAGGCGTATCTGTTCCCCTACTGACCATGCTTACAGTTAGAAGCTACCTCAAGATATATTTTTCTATATGGTTTTTATTTATATGTTCTGCTGAATTGGAAGTTGCTACGGAACTTATAAATAATATTCCCTCACTTACATGTAGGAAGTAAAGGAATGTTAACTCTCAAATGTAAGCAACAGTTTCTCCTAGACCTTATTTTTCTGCCAACAGAAACCTTTTCATGTGTCTGTTAATCTTTTGGTGAACATAAAACATGCAGACTTTAGGGAGTCTTCATATAGAGGGGGAAGTGTTATAACCTATCAGATCCCTAGATGCATTGCAGTCACGACAGAGGCTGAAGATGGTCTGTGGGATGTCCTAGAGTTTGAAAAGCTTCATAATCCTCATATTTTGATTTAAACTTGCTTCCACTAATTGACTCTTACCATTTCTTTCTTTCTTTTTTTGTATGAGAGTACAGTGTAGTTATTCTGACATAAGTTTTATAAATACATAAGAATTGTATGAGGATCAAGAAGGCTGACTGCTCTTACATGTGCTTACTTTGTCATTATAGGTTTCTTAATTTATTTATTTTTTAAATTATTTATGACTGTTAGTGGAGACCTTGAGTGTATTTTCTCATGTGTAAGATATATCTTAAGTGTGCACAAAGAAGCCCAGGGCTCAAACAGTCTGGAGTAGAGAAGGCTCTGGGGGAGACCTCGTTGTGGCCTTCCAGGGCTCGAAGGGACCTTGTGAACAGGGGAGAGATTGGTATTTTACACGGGTAAATAGTGATAGGATAAGGGGGAATAGTTTTAAACTGAAAGTGAGGGTGGCTGGTCTTGCTCTATGGTTTGGTTTAGTTTGCTTTGCTTTGTAGCAGTGAGGAAATTTGTTTTGAATCCTGCACTGCTTTGTGTATTGGTGCTTTATACAGTGCTTCCATATTTCTGTGTGGCACACCTTGGACAGAAATAACCAGCAACCCAGTGAGCTACAGCAGACCCCACAAGGCATATATGTATTATTTGACTGTGCAGTGTCATCCTTAGTCTATCTGTGCACTGTTTGCCTGACAGCCTCAGCCCTGCAGCGTATGTGCATCCTGAAAGGATGCTACCTAGCCCAAAGCCCAACATTTTCTAGGTTTGGCACATTGCACTGAGGAGTGCATGGCCAACAGAAAATTCTATCACTTCTTGCACCTAAACAGAGTTTTTTGCATTGTGATGTTGTAGTTGAAGTCTCCAGCTGAAATCCCAGACAAACATGGACCTTTAAGAGAGTCTGGATTTTTGTTAGCCTTGAATTATTAACAATGCTGCTGTTGGGCTAAGACAGTTCCTCTCTCAGGACATACTCTTGGATGTCCTGACTATTAGTACATGATGTCCTTCTGCTATAGCTTCTCCTCTCTAGCCCTGGTATTTGCTTGTTCCAAGAACCATGAAGCATCCCGTTCAGCTTCCAGTCAGTACTTTCAGCTGACATTTAACATGTCCACTCAGAGGTCTAATCAGACATTTCTGAGAAGGAACAGTGGTCACCTTTTGTAGACATTAGAGGTGAGGATCTCAAACTCTGAACGGGAAATTGAAACAGTAGGAAATTCTGAGATCAGTAGCATGAAAATATATAGGCTCTTTTCATAAGTTCTGAGGCAAGGGTCTTTTAATCTTGAATAAATTATTTTATATTTTATTGATAGCATTTGCCTTCTCAGAATATGCATTTATCTTTTTTCCTGCACCGTAATTGTAAAACAAAAGATTAATACTTTTTCCTTTTCAACAAAGAATTCTGTAAATGGTCCCATAACCCGAAAGAAATGCATGCTCTTTTATGGGGAGCATTTGAAGGACATAGATTTCTGTCCATTTAATATAGCCAGTATTACCAACCAATCTGTTGACTTAGCTGGACTAGTGACTGCTGAGTCAGACTGTGATTTTTGTGCAAAAGCTGAGCCAGTGTTTCCATATTAGTGCATGTGGTGTGGTATTCCTCCACATTCTGGGTGGGATGACTGATCAGTGGTAATACCTCAGCAGTCAGTGCAACCAGGTGGTAAAGGCAATGACAAATGGAGAGGGTCAGAGTGAAAGGTCACAGACTTTCTTTCAACTCCTGGTAGGTGGGAAAAGAAAATAACAGGGAATTGTCTTCACTGGCAAAACTTGAGTGCACTGCCGCTCGTGGGGGGCCAGAATTCACACTGAAGGAGTACATCCATTCTCAGCATAGCTCTCTGCAGCTGGCTGGCTTGGACAGAGGATTCCCACCCAAGGACTGAGCTAGCTCAGCCCTGCTTGGAGTAAAGATCTGTATTCCATTATCCAAAAGCGTAGCTCTAGGACTGAAGCTGGGACAGAAGAAACCTGAATTTTTCTCTCAAATCCTAATGGTACAGGAATGTGACCCAGTGTCTGTTCATAAGTGCTCAGCTGTCCACCTATAAGACATAAAAGAAATTAAACCAAATGTAAAAACTGAGTGGAAAAAATAGCTATTGAATATCCTAGTGCAGCACTGTGGTGTGATATTGCTGGGATTTTATTTATATATCGCTTATCATTCGTGACATTTCAGTAAGATGAAAATAACCTGCAGTCAAATCATGGAACTGGCACTAAGAGCATTAAGAGATAAAATAGATGTTAAAGGTGCTGAAGAAAAGCTGTGTAACTTTTAGCTCTGTATGCAGCTCACCCTAACACACTGGTGCACGGTGAAAGGTGGGATGTGGAGATCAAACCATAAAGCAAATTCAGAAAGTGATCTCCTTTACTTTACTTGTACTGTGCTACACAATGCCTCTTCAGCACCAGATTATGTTCTTCTGCACTACTTTTAAATATAAAATATTATGAATATAGACTGTTACCTCGTTCTCTGAGCCTTTCTTTGCATTACTAAGATTTGAATATGGAGAAAAAATTGCACATGTATTGGCCTTCTCTACCTATTCATTTCTTGTGTGCCTTGATGTCTTCTGAAAAATGTGTACATTGCAGTCAAAGAGGTAAAGCAACTCATGTAGACATCTGTGAGCTAAATTTTAATGAGAAAAATACTTCACCTATAGGGAAGAGGGGAAAAAAATTGCCTTTGCACAAACAGAATCATTAGCAACATAGAAGATCGTTTCAGTGTAACTAATGTGACTGCAGGGAAGTTATGCCAGTTTTCATTAGCTATGAAATCTCCCTTGTTTTTTGTTGTAAATGATTCTTTCTGCAGCTAGTTGCAACAAATTAAGGAAGAAATATATTTGGTGCTTGAAAAAGGGTGACTGCTCAAACTATCAATTTTGGTGCTTAACAAGATAGGCACGGTCCCTCCTGCATCATCCAAGCACTGCGCTGCCTGGAAAAGGCACTCACTGTCTGAGAGTGAGCATACAGAGCTGGGAATTCCCAATGCCTGAATTCCTATTCCTGAGCCATCTTCCTCTCACAGGACCTTGAAACATCCTGTTCTTGTTTCTATTTCCCTATGGTGCAATTAGTGGCCTTCATCATTATTCTGTGCTGATATGCATTTTTAAGAGACTGAATGCTTTCTTTCAAAACCTTCTGCCCATGACTTATCTTCATCAATTAAGATCTTCTTACCACAGGATGAAGCAATTAAAGTTCTTCAGTTTCCTCCCTCTGCGCCACATCTTCTCACTGACTTTTAAGCAAAATTTCATGTGAAATTTTAATATAATGGATAAATTCTGAATGCCTTAAATCTCTTACCTCACGTATAGTCATAGTCATCATCTATTTGACAAATATACTTTGCAGAAAGTCAGTACGCTGCTCATGAGTTGAAAGCAAGCAATTCCTGCTCAGATCCTGACTGTGATCCCACTCTGGATCAGTAACCAGAGGACTGTTGCTCACCATAAGCATTGTATGATATGGCATCCAATACTCTAACATCTCTATACCAGCAGAAAAGATGAAGTTTCACCTGTTGGCTTTCCACATAGCTCTTCAAGATCAAGACTAATCTGTATCTTCTGCACTTGCTTCCAGGTTCTTCCTACACTAAGATTTTGTGTGCAACCTCCCCGGGAGGAGATATCAGGTCAAGCATATGCAGTTATCATGTGAAGAGCTTTACAGCCCTTACCTATTTTAGGATTAAAAGTATTTTCTTGGGATGAATCAGTTCTTTTTGTTTTCTCTGGTTATTTGAGTACAGGATTGGGAGTATCTGTGCTTACATCTCTAAGATCTCCATGTAGTCATTTTGCTTTTTCCTACTGTCAGGGACATGGCAAATTTTAGTCTCAGCCACTTCAATGCGGATTGGCACCACTACTCGCCTGCCCTGTGCCTAGGAGCTTTATGAACATAAGAATAGCTTCACTGGTAGGCATTCAGCCACCAGTCAGAGGTGACCTTGTATTAACCTGGTGACAGCTACGCAAGCAGATTCCTTCTTGCTGGGAAACAGCACAGGCAATTGTCCATTGGAGAACTTGGGGGGGTCACTTGTAATTTCTGGGCTGTGCTGGCAGAGCCTGTGAACAGTCTGCAAGACCTCCTCCCTTGAGAAGTGTAAGCCTTCAGAAACATTTACCATGACCTTTTGAGAAGGCAAAGCTAGTACTGTTTTACTTTGAAAATGAAAGTTTGACTTAATCTGTTGTTAAATGATCACAGTTATTAGGGCAGTGTTATTGTAGACCATTAAGCCAAGCTTTGCTTCCATGGAAATGTAAAGATGACAGCGGTGACTCATGAGGCTGTTTTCTTCTATTTGTTTGCATATGGTTGGATCTATGTGTTTATAATACTGGTGCTGCTAACAATAAGCCATTAGCCCCTGACTTCACACCACCAAAGTAGAGAGGAGTCTGGGCTCCTGAAATGACTACAAGCAAGCAAGTAGACTTATTTTGAATTATTTAATATTATAAAGACAAAATATGATCTGCATATATTAATAGCTAGCATCAGCTGTATATTAGTCCACCATCATTAATAAAATTATCTGTACTTCTATACCTGTAGCTGTGTAGCCTAACTAATGCGTTCATATTTTTCCTATCTTTAAAATATATGCCACCAATAGAAAGATTTAATCACTTGGTAATGAAAAATACTGGGCATCTGATGTTCTCACATAATGGTTTAAGCTATCTAATCCTGTTACATATTATTTCTCATTACCTATCAGAAAATTACCTGCTGTTTGTGACAGAGACACATAATGGATTGGATTAATGTAATCACCTCTAAATAGGGCTACCCTTGAATCCTGCTGAGACATTTTGAAAGGCAGAATGCAACCATAGCACAGCATTGTGATCAGAAGACTTTGTGGAATTTGTGGATTATAAATTGTTTCTATGTCTCATATTCGATTAAGTCTCAAATAATCAATTTGAGTACCGGGAGTTTTAAGCAGTCTACTGTAGAGAGTGATTTTTATCATGAACCTTGGCTGCTCTTCCATTTCACTGAAGTTACTGTAAGAAAAAATTGTCTGATTGATGTACTGAAGGGATGGGACAATAATATTGTCACTAGTCAGGTGAGGGTATTTTCTCACTTAATGCAAACTCTGAGAGATTTTTTAAGCTTCAAAGCATTCTCTGTTATAAATTCCCTCCAATTTTTTTTCAAGGTGTGTTTCTTAGAGATTTATGAGATGCTTTTTTGTCTTTTCATGCTGAAGGGGGTTTATTTTGACTATCTACTTACATTATGATCTTGGAATAATCTGATTTGTATTTATAAAGTTATTTTGAGAGATCTTATTGTGATTAATTTAAATATAGCGAGTGTAAAAATAATCCCTTTCAAAACCTTAATTTTTCCTTTAGTTATTAACTATCTCAAGTAGAAGGAAGAGTCTGTGGCTCTGAAGCGAAGCTGACGCACTAGGGAAATTCCAATGGATTCCCCAGTTGGCCAGAAGAGGGAGAGATGCAGCCGTTGCGGCTTGTGAGATCACCTTTTCAGCCTAAGTTGAAACGTCATAGCTACTTGAGCAAACTGCTTTTGTGCCGTCAAGCCTTGATTTATACAACAGCAGGCTGTATTTTACTCCGTCTGCTGTGAAGGAAAGCAACGCTTTTGAAGTAACTAGAGATACCTTACTCTTCAAGGCAGTAAAACTAGGGCACACTCAAGCTCATAGCTAAAAAATTTGATAGTGCACGGGGGATTCTTGGCTTTCCTTATGTTGACAGGAAGTTTAAGGAATTTGCATGCAAAATGACCTTTCTGTATTGTGTGTTGTAAATAGTATAACAAGAATATTAGTATAACTTTTTTTTTTTTTTGGTTGACACTTTTTTCAGTTGTGTCTTGGTTTCCAGGCAACATAATGAGCTAGCTCTGTGAATATCAGCATAACCAAAGGAGCAGTGTTGGTAAAGCACAGACAGAAAACCTTTTAAAACTGCTAATTTATTCCTATTTCTTAATTGGTATAAGGGACAGCTGATGTATCAAAATTATGATCAAATTTTTGAAATAATGTGAGAATTGCATCTAGTTCTGACACTAGCTTGGTCCTATGAACTGTAGTGACTTAAAGAAAACTGCATTTTGCACTTCAGAGAGAAGATTTTTGGCTCGTTCTTTCTTATAGTGATAGAACTTTATCTTAAAGGGTGAAGGGCAAGAGTGTGTTTCTAAACTCACTTTCCTTCCTTGTAAGTGTGCCCAAAGGCCATTTGAACTAGTGACTGAATGTAATGAATTGTCTTGTTTTGCTCTGACATCAGGGAATGGGGGAAGGAAGAGCTGTAGTCACATTTGAAGGTGACAAAACACAGCCTGATGTATTTCATTTTCCTGAGCAACCACCAGTTTCAGTACAGAAAGACTAATGGATGCACATTATGTTTGTCCTCCTACTGTATTAAATCTCATAGCCTTTTAGGTTTAATTTCAAAGTGCTTCTTTGAATCATTGCTGAAATACTGCTTCCTTTGTAAGCTAAAGCTAGTGTGATTGGTTAAGCTTATGCAGCATAGTTTTTCAGTAGCCCTTGGCAATGCTTTATTCTTCTGCTTTTATGATACATTGTTAGAGCACTTGGAGCAGTGACAGCTGTTTGCATTAATAAGGCTAATGAAATACAGAGCTCATTTTTGTATCCAGGTGTTTCACTAACCTCTACAACACACAGAGGGCAAAATTCAGCCAAGCGCTGCCTGTAGTATGTAACTGAAGCACCTAAGGATGTCTATTTTCTCCTGTTTGCGTTTATACACCAAGTAAGAGTCAATTGTAAGTGGAGCATAGGTAAGTTTGGCTTGTTGCAGTAGCAAGACTTATGTGCACTTCTTAAAATGTAAGTAAGTATACAGCATTGACATAAGGATGTTGATGGTAAGAAAAAACACCAGTGAAAGAAATAATGAACTTCACCCAGTTTAATTTATACAATCTGCCATGGCCTCAGCTTTGAGCCTGGATTAAAGCCCCAGATTCAGCTCTGGGGTAAATTAAATTCCATGGGAGTTGAGCCTATTCACACAAAGACAGTTTGTTCCTTTGGAATAATGATGTGCCTCCCCTCCAATGTTTCTACCACTTGAATGCCAAGTCAGCCTGGTGACACTTAGTCCCTGTTCCCATCTCCCTTGGCATACAACTGGTGCCTCCAAGAGCTCTTCTGCTCTGGCTGGTGTGGTACATTACTGCAAGGTTTCAGGAAAAGGACTACTTTCAGCATTTTGCCTGGATCATTTCCTAGTTCAGATCATATTCCCTAGCAGATGGTTATATCCATCTTTACCAGTCAGTGGCAACTCCACTCTTACACTTAGTACTTTGTAAATAGCATGTGGTCAGTAACACTGAGACTCAACCCATTTGGATGATATAGCTTTGGATGTTTTTATTTAATATTTGAAAAGCTTTTCTCACTCAGCCAAACCATAATCTCCTGTGTTCTTGTTTCTTTGGCCTTAAATTTGTGGGTTCAGTTTGTATTCTTTGCTCTACCTCAGTGTAGTGGTTGCATCCAGTGCCTTTTTGCACATTTGGGCTTTTAATTAATTTCAGTTCAACATTTTTCTCTTGTTTTTTTTTTTTTTTTTTTTTCATGGAACTGTGCATGTGAGGGTGCATTTGCATGTTTATTTGAAGCACATTACAGAGCACTTCTTTTCTAATTTCTGAACATTCAGTTGCTCATTGATCCTATAGAAGATGACTGCACCTGACATTCTGTATTTCTCTCCTGGTTGGGTTGCTGGATAAACATTTGAGAGCATTAAGCTGAAAATGACAGGAGCAATCCCTCTAGGCGCTCTGCAGTAAGAGAACACTCTGTACTGCTTTGTTTTTCAGGTTGATGGTTTCCTCACACTTCTGTTCGGCCTGGCTAGCATTAACACCCTCACAGTGATCAGTGTGACTCGCTACATAAAAGGCTGCCGTCCTGAGAGAGGTAAGGAATAAAAGCAGATCCAGCAGCATTTTCATTGAATTTGTTGTAAATCTACTCTCCTTTCAGTTACAGAATTTACTAGATATAAATTAGCTGCACTGGAAGACATACCATAGCATAGTCAGGTATCTGTTGCAGTTTCCATGGAAATAAATAGAAAGCATTACTTTCAGAGTGACCTATGCCCATATTCTATACATTTTCCCTAGTCTAGTTTTCACCATCCTTAGATAATGTATTATCAATTTTCATGCCCCTATTAGGACTGGATTGTACCACCTTACAAGCAAAAATCCATTAGTATTTGCATTTAAAGCTTGCATAAACAGTGGATACATCATATGAGTTTTCCTTTCCAGTAACATGAGGTGTATTAGGTTTGAAGAGATTCTTCATAGAGGTCTTCTTTTTCTTCTATAGGAGATTCTTTTGTAGTCTGTTGTAGCAATCGATTTGTTTAAGTAACTTCATTTCGGCATTAGAATTTGTCTGTGATTTATTCTCCATCTTATATTCATAGCATTATATGAAGCCATGTTTCTCTTTTGCTCTCCTGTATCACACATTCATCGTATGTAATTTATGTTTGCATGTTGAGAAAGTCTGACCAAGGACTCAGTGTACTGTTGCATAAATGTTAAGGAGCAGAGATTGGTGGCTGCATAAATATTTTCTGGGTAGACAAAGAAATAATCACAATGTAGGGCAACAGTGCAACAGACTGAATCGTTTGTACTGAGTGGCTAATGTAGTTTGATCAGATATTATTTTTTTGCTCTTACTTTAACAGTGACAATTTTGAAATGAATAAGAAAATAATGTGAATTTAGACTAACTTTGATTGTTTCTGCATAAAACTTAATTGTTTCCTGCCTTTTGCAAAATTGCAAAATATAGCTCCAACATAAAACTTTGTATTTCTGCAGTGGTGAGTAAACATTGTCTTTGATAAACAGCTGTCCAAGCCCCACTGTTCCACAAGTGATCTCAAACACAAGCATTTGCAAATTTAAGCTTTTCTTATAAATATATAGTTTTGTCTTAATCTTTTTCATAGAGAGCTGTGTTTTCTTCGTTAGTTGCTGTTCTAGTGGTGACTTCTGATTTCAGAGGTGTGAGCACATTCTTAGGTATTACTTTCAGTTAACTATGTCATTGCAGCTCACTGTATCAGCAATAGCAGTATGACGGTGGCTATGGTCCTCATCTGGATAGCAGCCTTTTTCTGGTCAGCAGCTCCACTGCTCGGCTGGGGCAGTTATACAGGTAACAGGTATCTTTTCATTGTACTTATTGGGCACCTCTCCACTGAACTGAACTAAGATACTTAACTTTCTTCCTCCTGTTTGTGATAATGCTGTTTGATTAGCAGCAGAACTGAGAAAAATCATTCATCACGCAAGATAGATGCACAGTGGTGC
This sequence comes from Odontophorus gujanensis, assembly GCA_013399175.1. Lineage (NCBI taxonomy): Eukaryota > Metazoa > Chordata > Aves > Galliformes > Odontophoridae > Odontophorus > Odontophorus gujanensis. The sequence continues at coordinate 103,679 of VXAB01008031.1, forward strand.
CGGCTTTGGTGTCAGTTATAAAGAGATTTCTCAAAGATAGCACAGGAAATACTTGGATCAAATGTGTATTACCCCTGGGGGAAAAAAAAAATGGGGCCATAAATATTTGGCATGGTTAAGCAATGAGATAAAGGAAATTATCAAAACACATCCTTCAAAAACTGTCAAGATTAGGAAGCTAGAAAATAACTCAAGTTCCAGCAAGTTAAATTCGAAGTTATTGTAAGGCAAGCCAGAAAGATCTGGTGAAACCGTTTAATTAAAGTACAAAAACTAACACAGCAGAGAAGGAAAATGATGCCAATCAGTCTAAGTGATTAAGGTGCAAGATAAGGCCATTAAAATTAAAAAAAAAAAATAGGAGAACAAAAAAGTGGAAAAAATTTTCTGAAGTCATACATCTGTGGGAATAAACAAACTCATGTATTTAAAATAGTGTTTACCAACTGGAAAAGAAAACATAGGCTGGGTTTTATAGTTCTATGAAGACATAAGCATAAGGCTTAGCGTGGAACAAATAGGGAGAAAACCAGGTATCAGGAAACAGATCAAAATATAAAATCCTAGTTCTTTGGTGTGGCTGAAAAGGGGTTGTAGAATGTCATGTAGGTGGAGATATTCCCATGAAGATATAACAACAGCAATATCAGGAAACAGAGGCTTGTAGACTCCAAGATGGAGGGCTAGGGAGAAATTCAGGACTGGGGAAGTGTTAGGAAAAGACTAAAACCAGCACTTAACATGTGAATATTTATTAAATAAGCTTTGAGGTATCGCTATACCTTTGAAAGATGCATGTGAGAAAGCACCTAGTTCTAACAGTGTTGAAGTCCTCTTCCCAAACCGAAGTGTTATCAGAGTACTCAGACTCAGCGTGTATTCTGTTTGAATCAGGATAGCTTTTCTAATTTTATCAAAGGTTTTCTGTTCTAACTTTGTGTAATGTTTTCTTGCACTCTAGATATATCTTAGAACTTGGGTGGTCTGGATTTGTCCTTTGTTTTGCATTTTCTAGCAACCTGGGCTTTTGTATTTACAAGAATCCGATTAGCTCTTCATCTTCAGAAGGTTTTCTTATATGCTTTTATGGCCTTATCTTGGATCCAGGGACCCCTCTCTAAGGGCACCTACATGCACCCCTGGATCCTGCCTGTAATTTGGATTTAACTCCCTAACAACAGTCTTCAAGACAGATTTTTCGAGTGCTTCTTGCTGGTGAGAAACGCAGCTGTTTCAAATTCCTGTTTTATCTGACTCAGCTCACATTTTCTGTAGAGGTACCCATGAAGACCTAGGAGGCCAACAGTGGCAAGTCTGGCAGCTGAGCACGATGGTGGCAGCAGACCACAGCATAAAATGCATTTCTGCCTCTGACCTGTCACTTCTGAACAGCAGCTGCAGAGGTCCCCAGGCCCACACTGACTTTCGGAAATGTCACTTGCTGGTGCCCCTGCAGAGCAAGGGAAACACAAAAACGCTGCAGGATTTTCACTTCATTTGGAAGATGCTTTATTCTCAGACAAAAGTTTTCAAAAACCAGAAATCAAGAATTAAGTCAGAAGTTACAGTTAGCCTTTTGCATACTATCTTGGGATTTACTCGTGAAAAAAAGGCAAAGGAAGAAAAAAAAATGTTTCTATTACTGAGCACATCCTGAGAGCACTGCCTAAAGCTTTTGGTGTTAAAAATATCGAGCTCTTTCCGAGGAGACTCAAAAGAGATCTTAATCTTTTGTTTCTTTAATTTATTCTATCTAAACCTCCTGTCACAGATGAGGAATTAAGAGATTTTTTTTCTTCAGAATTATTGCTGGATGTCAGCAAGAAAGCTGTTGTTAAATCACGCAGGCTTCACCTGTACCGCATTTCCAGGACTTGTTAATACCTGACTTACTTATGTAATTTTTGTCCATTCTTCAATTATTTATAATTCAGTTTATTTCCATGGCTGTCAGAGGGGAAAAAAAAAAAAAGCTGTCCCTCTAAAAACAAAAATCCGCTATTCACAAACTACAGACAATCCTTAATGCTGTCAAACTCAAGCTTTCTCTCAGGACACACTTACAAACACATCAAAGATCCTAGATAAGCCAACTGCAATTCATAAAGGCAGTTTAGCAGAGACTGCTCTTTATTCCCATTGCCTTTTCCTTAGCTACCTGATGATCAGCTACTGTCCTTTTGTAAAGGAGTTGGACAGTAGTTGCTGATCCTGCCATCTGCCTGATATTGTTTTCTTTTGTAGTTGCTTTCCATTTAGAAAGATGTGAAACATTTTGTTAAGTATTGATATGCTTCATTTTCCCATAATCCGTATTTGCTTTCATTTCTCCCACAGCAGTAAGACTTTTACAGCCTTTTTACTTCTATATTAAAAAAGCCCTACTCAATATTTTCACTTCTTTCTTACTTTACTATGTAAGTGGTGACTTTTTACATGTGGCATATTGTATCTTTACAATTGCTGTTTATGCTACCACGGTGCTCATCTTAGTCTTCTACAAGGTAGCTTTTTATGTCAACTAACAGAAGATAATACTCTATCGCATCAACATACTAAATTAATACCCATTTTTTTCCAGTGAAATGTCACCGTTTCCTGTCCTGAAACAACAGTTTATACATTACAGAGTTTCACTGGAAATCTAAACAAGACAGTGATAACATGTGTTAAAACTTGTAATGCTCTAGCAGGTCTTGAAATTTGGTCATCACAGCTCATTATATTAGAAAGACACAGTTTAAAAGATGAAAAAAATACAGCATTAAAAGTGATAAAATAACCATACAAAACCAGATAAATGTTCTAAAAATGTTAACCAACTTACCTTTGTCTTCCAGATCGCATGTATGGAACATGTGAGATAGACTGGGCTAAAGCCAACTTCTCTACAATCTACAAGTCCTACATTGTCTCCATTTTTATTTGCTGTTTCTTCCTACCCGTAACAGTCATGGTCTTCTCGTATGTGTCAATTATCAATACTGTTAAATTAAGCCATGCATTAACAGGACTCAGTGATCCCACAGACAGACAGAGGAGAATGGAGCGTGACGTCACCAGGGTAAGGCTGGGTTTCATATTGTGGGATTTATCTCAGAGAAATCCATTTTGTCCAAAAATTCAGTCTCAACTAGGACTGAAGTGAACAAAACCCATAACACATATTAAATTCATTTGTAATCACCACTGAGTCTGAGCTCAGTGAACATAAAGGTTGCTTAGAACTCCCTTGGTTGCCTAATAATTGTTTCTGCATCACAAGAGAAAAGTAATTTAACTATAATTGGAGTGGGTCATATAACACAAAAACAAAAGTTTGGTTTGGCATGTTCTCTTTCAGAAGAAATGTTAGTTCTGAGAATACACAGAAATTACAGGGGAGCTTTCAAATTACTTATCCTACATTGAAATCCACACCAAAACTCCTAAATTCATAAAAACCTACAGGGGATTGTGGCTGTTTTTGTTCCATTAGATGAGGCATTGCTCATGCATACCTCATACCAAAATGAGATATATAGCTTCTAGGCATGGTTGGCTCCATCAAAGAAAAGCTTTTACTTGTCTGTACAGTCCTGTAAGCCATTCCTTCAGGAGAACATGAATGTTTCCCTTCCAGTTCAGTTTCTTATCTGTTTTTCCCAGTGTGTTTCATCCCTGATGTAGTCTTTCAGAGTAGAGTGAAGGCTATTTTTCTTGTCTTTTAGGTCTCTATTGTTATTTGCACAGCCTTCATTATTGCATGGTCACCATATGCTGTCATCTCTATATGGTCTGCTTACGGTCACCCTGTGCCCAACCTTACCAGCATCCTTGCCAGTTTGTTTGCTAAGTCTGCCAGTTTCTACAATCCTATTATCTACTTTGGAATGAGCTCCAAATTTCGGAGGGACATTTTTATCTTGTTCCATTGTGCCAAGGAAGTCAAGGACCCTGTGAAGCTCAAACGTTTCAAAAACCTCAAGCAAAAACAAGAACCTACTCAGAAAGAAGAAAAGTATGCAGCAGAAATGCACCCTGCACCAAGCCCTGATTCTGGGGTGGGAAGTCCAACCAACACCCCACCTCCAGCAAACAGGGAAGAATATTTTGGTATTCTTGATACGCCATCTAATAACCCTGACATTGAATGTGATAGACTGTAAGTTCTGTGGTCACTTACCACATGTACCCACCTTGTGTTCAGGAAGACCCTCTTCAGACCACTGTCTGAGTGATTTCCCATCTCCCAATCCATCTGTTTCCTGTTATAGCACTGACAACTACACAACTCAGGTGATAAAGTGATACTTACCTTCTGCATAGGTCTGAAATGCTACAAAACACATTACAACATGGACAGCACACACAGTGCCCAAAACATTCAATTTTCACATGTATCAAGAAAAGAAGAGTCACTTGTGAAGAACAGGCATTAGCTAGCAAAAAAATTACTATTATCTTTCTACCTGAATTTTATTAATTATGAGATTACAATTCTAAATGTATTTTTTTTTTACTCTTCAACAGTCCTGACAGAGGATTTCTTTAGCTCTGTGGTGCAGTACAGTCCTCAGGGATAGGAGGTGGGCCTCCCTGAGATTCCTGTGGAGCTGCTGCTCTCTGAGTACAGGGTAGAATTGCCATGCTCACATAGGTATGCATCTGGCTGCCTGTGCACTCCCGACTCTACCTGCATCTATGCAGGTAAGTGCTAAGAGCTATAGCTCTTGGTATTTATCTTGGTCACTGTAAGTTTAACAGGTGCTTTATAATTGTCTTTTTCTAGAATTATTTCCATCTTCCCTGGCTTTTCCAGTGAGCAGGGCCTGGCTGTAGCATGCATGTGTCCAAAAAGCTGTCTTTAACTTTCCTGATGGGTGTCTCTATCTCAATTGGTTTTCTAGATGACTGTTAAGGGTTTTGCAGCCAATGAAAGTAACAGTATGAGTAAGACAATAAGAGTATTGAAAAAGTATGGCATCAGAGCTATTTACAAACTATAATCTAACACACTACTGCTGCTTTTAAATAAAGTTTTTGTACATATGTACTATGTGCAAAAAAAAAAAAAAAAGGACTTTTAGGTAAATGAAAATAAATAGCAACAAAGGATAGTGATTTAAGTAACAAAACTGTAGGATTAAATCAGCAGTGAGAATATCTGATACTATAATGCCCAATTATTCCATCAATTTTATTTTACAGAATGAAAGCAAGGAGCCACATGTTCATAATTCCTCATCTTATTAATTAACTGAGCACTCAGATTTCCATCATGTCTTTGTATTAACCTCGGATATTCTGTGGGTTCAATCAGTGCAATTTGCATTCTAAACAAGAATCTAAACAGGAAAAAAAAATTCTTGCTAACCTCAGTGATATTTATGACCTTGTGGAATCTTTCACCCTCAGGATATGATAAAATGTAGTTGTTTTCCAGCAGTTTGTAACAGCCCCAAGAAACACACTTGGAAAGTCAAAGAGAGCCCACCTTTATTTCCTCCATTACTATATTTGTTTTGAGAAAATCACTTGTGTTTTGAAGTTAAAAACAAATAAACATTATAAGCAACAGTTGGTAACTGTTTCCTTTCACAGCCACAAATCTGAACTTCAAGACTATTCAGCTGCACGGAAATTTTTGAGATATGGGTGCTATTTCATTATCATAATTAAAAGCAAATAAGTAAACTGTTGACTTCCAGATAAAAGCAGATGCCATAACTGCAGAAACAGATGAAGCCATTTAAGGCTAGCCCCTGTCACAGCTGGATGAAGGCAAGTTAGGTCAGCCAAAGCTGGCATGAAGTCTTAAAAGCTTCTATGTCTAACCTCAAATCCTCCTTGGCAGCCCCACTGGGCTGAGCTTAGCCACTGTTGCAGACACACAGAGGGTCACAGGGGGAAGAGTACCACACACCCCTTTGGGTGCAGCTCACACAGATACCCACAGCAAGAGGCACTCAGGGTACTGGCAGTAGCCACAGACACCTGGTTAGCATTTAATCTGCGTTTCTGCCAGTTAGTGGATGTCTAGGGAAAGTAGGTATGCTGTTACACATGTACACAGCAGCAAGGGAGAAACAAGGCTAGATAAATGAACCAGAGTAGAAACTGAGCAGAGGAGCAACATAAGAGAGGAAGAAGCAGATAAAGCAGGGAAGTGAGGGGTACAAGTCTGCCCAAAGAAAACTAGAAACTGGCAAAGAAGAGAAAGCCTTGACTGGATAGTGCACATCTCAATTCTGCCATGCCCAAGGCTACAGTCTTTGTAAATACAGGGTAGTACCATGAGACTTCATGACTGCAGAGCAGAACATCTGGTTTTGCAGGTTACTTGAGAGAAAAGAGGATAGATGCCTTTGCAGGCACCGACCCGTGCTCCAGGCCTCATAACAGCACATTTGTCACTGGAGTTACACAGGTTGCAAGGCTTCCAGCCCTAAAGCATCAGTGTTCTGTCACTGCATGCAAGACACCCACAAGTGCCTGAAGACAGGAAAAAAACATCCAAAACCCGTTAGCGCTCAAGTGCAAGTAAAGGGATACACTTCAGGGTTTCAAGTGTGAAAATCCGCACAGATGACCCTGTAAAGCAGTTGGCCTCCATCCCACTTTCCTCTTCTGTTTTTCTTCCCCTTTACTCTGGTGGCACATTTGCCTGGAGGAGACTGGGCCCTGCTCACTGAGCCCATGTCACCGGCCTCACAGAGCACGGGTTGAGAGCACCAACAAGGAGAAACATAATCTGGGTGTGCTAAAAGGGCATGACAGAGTCTCAGGCTCTGTTCCCTATGCTTTTATTTATTTATTTATTTATTTTAAATTTCGTTGTTTTACAATGAAACACGATGTAAAGGCACAGAGAAGCCAAGATTCAAGTTATTCCCCGGCCAACCCTGCTACTCCCCAAACCTTCAATTTTCTTTTACAGTGGATGAGCTTTGACAGAAGAGATGCTAGAGGGCTGTTGTCACGACTGATGCTCAGATGTTCCCAGTCTAAGATGGTCTTAGAGGGGAAGTCCCAAGCCCCTCACTGAAACAAAGACCTACCTGCTCCTGAGCTGTCTAGAAGTACTGAGTTTGTTCTGAATATGGTGGGACTAGAAATCCTTCCCTTTCCAAGGATACTCTCAGCATTTACTAGCTTGTTCCAGCAGGATCTGAGACATCCATTCACTCTCTTTCACTGCTAGATGCAAGGAACCCAGCCAGCAAACCCTGCTAGCCATTATTTGTTATCCATCTCTGTACTCTCATCCCTGTTGGCATCGCTGAAGCACTCTGGCAAAAATGACACACCTCAGCATAGAAGAAATCACCCTGCAAAAAACTTGAAACATTTAAACCACCTTTCAAATATGCCTTTACCTACTCTATAGTTTCATTTCTAAGCATCACCTAACGTTTCCGATCAGCTATTCGCTAATACACTCAGGTAAATCTTTAGATGGCTAGACAATTAATGTATTTACATGCGTATCAAAGCCTCATCAACCCTTATTTATCTATATTATTCATACTATTCAGTACACCAAGATTACACCATAATCATTGGAGTTATCACTATTTGCACAGGCACACTGGCCTAGCAGGTGGAACCCTGTTATCAACACAACCATTTTATTTAGGCTACACAACTCAAGCAATAATGTTAAGCCAGGATTACTTGTGTTCAGGTTCCACATGTTAGAACAGTTGCTTCAGGTTTGAGGAAAAAAATACAAAAATAAAGCTATCATTTGTTTATTTAAGACAAGAAAACCTTCAGGGCTCACATTTTCCCTGCTGACATAGTTACCAAGCTGAAAATCCCTTTGGGTGCCAGCACATTGAAGCACATTGCAACATTTCTTTATAGTATTGACGTTTCTAATGGTAACATGAATAATGTGAGTGCATAGTTGGAGGGACAGCACACTGCAGGCCTACCCCTGCTCTCAGTATTATTCATGCCTTACTATCTAATGACTCATTTAAAACATTTAATGTAGCAGAGACCAGACAACAGGAAATCTACCTTCACCTCTGTGAAGACAATGACTTCACTACAGCATGAACTACTAAGGATTGCACGCTCTTTTCAGGGTCCCTTTCCACCCCAATAAACTCTTCATTCTTCCCCATGGACTGACTAGATAAGGGGGATACAGACAAGCTGGCTTAGCAGATCAGGTTCTTCTGCAATGCCGTGTCTGGTCCTCTGCATCCCTCTCATATTGCCAAAGGCTTGGATTCTGAAACTTTTCAGTAGACCAACAAATGCAAAGTCCTTTGGGAACTCTGAGGACCAAAACAAAGTTGCCTGCAGGGTCAAATAGGCCTGTGTCTACTATTTGGTCCGAAGTGCCCAATTTCTGCTTGATGTGAAGGTCCTACAGTAGCCATTTCCTCATTCCTTCATATATTAATCTATGCAATATGGAAAAGCTACGATCAGATAAATAAAATGGCTCTAAGGGCTTCACAGTTAGCACACATTCCTGCTTTCTTGGAGAAGGCAATTCATGTGATTGCAAACGAAACAATCTTCTCCAGAAGAGCAGAGTACAGATACTACTGGACACAGATATACATAAATCTTGCAATACCTGGATGCCTCCAGTAAACCTAGATTAGACTGTGCCTACTTAATCAAACTCTCACAGTCTGAGTGTGGGTATCTAAATAGATTGCACTGACTACAGTAGAGGACAACAGCTTACCATCGACCCATGCTGTTATCTACAGTTTTGAATATATATGTATGTATTTAGTACATTTCTGAAACTTTGTTTTCTGGATTGGATATTTTTCATATGAGTAATCTAGTTATATAGCAATAGCTTGTCATAAAAGGGTGGCAAGAATACATTCTGCTTGAAGTGCAGATGAACAAGAATAAATTCAAGATTCAAAGGAGGCCCAATTAGTACTACAATAAAGAGACATCAGAAATTTACTAAATGGAAAGTAATAATAACCAAAAAAAGTCAGAGTCACATTGAAGTAATAAAAAGAGAACCATCTACCAGCTGTCTGTGCCAATAATCATCAACTTTAATGCTCAGTGAGTGAGACATAAGCCCCTTGGGGACAACAAACACATATCATTTAATTATGTAATAGGACATATCCTAGTAAAACAGAAGCAGAAGGGCTCAGAGATGGCTTCAATAACCCACTCCAACTTGGTGGTACATGACAGCCTCCAGTAGCCTTTGACACTGCACCAGCCAGCCTGACCACTGCAAGGAGATTGAGCAAAGTTCAGATGATTTTGGAGGGTGCATGCGTGGCTGAAGGCACACTCACTGAATCCACGGTCAGTGCAAGCTGCCCAAACAGTAGGTGCCTGTGGCCTATATTCACCATAGTATTCACAAAAAGAAATATCAAACCAAGAATAATGTCTGCCATTAAAAATGAGAGTACAAGCATGTCTTGGTAACATGACCTAGCAAACCCTCGCCACAGACTACAGATAAATTTCAAAGGGTATCTGTAACACTATAACATGATGGAAAGCACAGCAGTATTAGCAGGGTGGCAAAGCCTTTGGCTACAGTAAATGTGGACAAGCCTAAATGCAGTAGCCATGGAAATAAAAATGAAGGAAGAAAATTCGCTTACCTTCAGAAGACCTCAGATAGGCAGGGATCTCTAGAAAGATAATACCCTCATCTCCACTGCCAATGTTTAAATGAGGTCTGGGAAGGGGTGGATCCTGGTTCCACCCCTTCTAGAAACTCAGGTGCATTGCATGGAGCTGAGCTCCCCTGAGTTGGCCCTGCCTTCACACCAGGTGCTCAATCACCGGTTCTGGCTGTGACTTAGCATTTCCACTACAGCATTGCACTCTGTTCGTACAGGAAAGTGAGAGAAAAAGTGGATTCGCAGCATGCTTTACGCCGTGAGGAAATTGCTGCAGGAAACAAAACTAACTTAACCAAGTGCAGGCTAGACAATTCCCAAGGCAGCACGCAGTGTATGTGTGGATTTAAAGGGAGCGGAAAATGGACTTGTGCTTGTACTGGATTGTCACCATGCTACATGACAATCCAGTGCTCAACTTCACTTGCTGAAGGGCACTCACATACAGAGGCAACGTCAAACATTATTTCAGATAAAATTATTCCAAGTTAATGAACAGTTCAATAACTAAGTTTCAGAACCAGAGATGAGACCTATATCACCCTACAATTTGAGGGAGCTACTACCAGACCACCAGGAGTCAGGGCAATGGAAAACATTTATTTCCATGGTTCCTCAAATCCAGGATCCCACAGGTTTTTAAGATTAAGATGACATGCTTCAGTCACCTCTAACCTCGAAGAATCTGATGATTTGTTGCAAGAAGAGGATAGGAGAACATATCCACAGTAACAAGCTAACGCTGGGACTCTGGTGTACATTCTGTCCCATCTGGATAAAGCCAGTAAGGATTAAGTGCTCTTGACAGAGCCAAGAGGGAAAACATCCCAGTCCATGCCCAGCCGCCTGCACACAGCTATATGAGGACTTAAATACAGGGAATGTGCTGGCTGAATTTGGTTGGCAACAAGTTTATAAAAAACAAACAATGCAATTAATGAAAGGAAGTCTAAAAGTGCTTGGGAAAGCCAAGAGGAGCAAGCTGGCATGTTCCTTGTGGGATGACTCACCCAGACAATGGTGCACAGACATTCCCTGCAAGCACACCAGGGACAGCAGCGTGGCTGCTCTTTGGGCCCAGCAGTTCTCTGTACTGTGACATTTCACTGGGACTCACTGAAATGTCCCCCAGAAGTGGGGACAAGGCCTCTTGAACCATGCTGGCATTTAGTTTTGTGATTAAAGAAACTCCAGAGACAAATGCTAACATTTGCAACTGCTGCCCACTTCTGATCCTGCAATAAAGGCTCAGAAAATGCTTATATAACTCTTCTATATAGCCCATCAACCAGTCTTCATTAGGCAGCAACAAAGAAATGCCAGAAGTGATTGAAGAGTGTATCTCTGGCTCTGAAATGAGCGTTTGTGCTTAGGCTGAGGGGGGCGGGAAGGGAGGGAGTGAAGAGCTTTCACGATAGTGCACTGCGGTACGTGAATAATCTGTGTAGGTCTATTCATCTGAAATGTTGTACTCAGTAATGGCATTTAGCTCAAGAAATCCCTAAATGTCATTGAGAGAGAGAGCTAATTCCTCTGCCTCCGTGCGGTGCCGAAAATTCAGGGCTTCAGCCCACATTCCTTACACCACTACCATAGTACTGGCCCTTGCTGTGTAAAACCTTGTGATTAAGCCATGTGACTGTAGCAAACCCCACCACCCCTGCTTTCCTTCAGAAAGAGCCACCACAAACATTATCCTTTGCAAATCCAGAGGCAAATCCCCCAGTCCCTGCATAAAAGCACTGCTGCAATGTTCACAGTCGTGGCAGCTTTGAAACAGGACCAGGTTCAACAAGACAAAGTGCTGTGTCCTGCATTTCAGTCACAACAGGCTTGGGGCAGAGTGGCTGGAAAGCTGGGCAGAAGAAAAGGATCCAGGGTGTTAGCTGACAGCCAGTTGAGCACAAGCCAGCAGCATACCCAGGTGGCCAAGAAGGCCTATGGCATCCTGGCTTGTGTAAGAAACAGTGTAATCAGCAGGATCAGGGACATGATCCTCCCCTTGTTCTCAACCCTGGTGAGATCATACCTCAAGTACTGTGTTCAGTTTTGGACCCCTCACTACAGGAAAGACACTAAGGTTTTGGAGCATGTCCACAGAAGGGCATGCAAAGCTGTGGAGCGTCTGCAGCACAAGATTTGTGGGTAACAGCAGAAAGAACTGGGACTACTTAGTCTGGAGAAGAGGAGACTCAGGGGACGTCTTATCATTCTTTGCAGCTAACTGAAAAGAAGCGGTAGTGAGATGAGAATCAGTCTCTTCGCCCTGGTAACAGCAATAGGATGGGAGGTAATGGCCTCAGATTGCGCCAGGTGATGTTCAGGTTGGATATTAGGAAGAATTTCTTCTGCAAAGAAGTGGTAAGGTATTGAAACAGGCTACCCACAGAGGTGATGAAGTCACCATCCCTGGTGCCATTCAGAGAATGTGTAGATGTAGCCCTGAGGGACATGGTTAGTGGGCATGCAGAAGGTAGATTGATGGTTGGACTAGGTGATCTTAGTGGTGTTGTCCAGTCTTAGCAATTCTATGATACATTCCAAACGTGTGGCACAGAAGCTCATGAAACACAAATACACCTGTCTGCCAACCCGCTGATGCATTCTCTGTAAGACCTCTTGAACAAATCTCTTTATTTCCACTCCATATATTAGTTGATGATAGAGATGATGATGTTAAAAAATCTCATCTGAAATACTAGCCGAAGAATCATTAGTTACTCAGAACTATCTTCTTCATAGCAACTGACTGTATGGAGATTTTCTTGCACTGTCAGTTTCCTATAGATAAAACACCACAGACACCACTACAAAAACTTAAAAAAAGAGAGAGATGAAAACTATCATCATCGTCCTCAGTTCTAGGTGGTACTAGTTTAATGGACCTCTTGACCATCCATTTTCTGCTAAACAGTACTAGCTTTCATATTATATACATGTACTGTCCTTGTAGAAAAGCAGATGTGATAATGCAGAAAGCATGCGTGCAGAGGACAAGTTTTCCCTTGAGCTTCATTTGTCTGCTGACTTTCACTTCTTGTATCTCTCAAACATCAACCTAATTTTATGCCCTTGACTTTATTGCCTTTAGGAAGCCTAGCCTCAGATGTGTGAAACTAAGTAATCTGTGAACTGACTCAAAACTTCCCATAACTAGAATGCAGTTTGCCAAACAGCTCTGCCTTCATAATACCATTTTTCACCTCACATATGAAAAGAAATAGACAGAACAACAAACCAAAAGCTAGTACTTGCTTCAAGTACATCTAATTTACCTTATGAAATCAGTACCTAATTTTTATTCATTCTTGCAAAGTGTTTTTTTACTAGATTATTAAACGTGTTCACATATTGGAAGAAAGAAAGAAAGAAAGAAAGAAAGAAAACAGAATGATGGGATGTCCATCCTCCCAACAGAATTTTGTTTGCATCAGTCTTGGAGAGGTTCCCTACAGAAAAGTGAAAAAATGTGCTTACAAGGCAGGGGGGGGGGGGGCTAAATTCTTCTGTCTTAATTCACTGCAACTGGTCTGCTAATCCTGTAGCACTGTTTCTCCAGAAGAGAATGAATAAAATGTTGTCATCAGATAACACTGCATAGTCATTTGAGAACAGGATATAATCTCAAATTGCCAGATCAAGCTCTGTTTGATGCCAGGCATGTTCTGGCAAAGTACCCAGAAAGAGATCTCATGCCAGTTCTGCCAGCAGGCCAGGAACTCTCAGGTAAATTTCCTGTATTTCATAAAAGACTGGATTTTCTATTTTACCTGAGTCTAGGCTGGGCTATGAAGTATTAATTTTATGAAGGCCAAGGAAATTCACTTTGGAGGAGCAGAAGCTTTAAGGTGTAATATTCGCCTCCTAAAAATCAATGTCTGCTTAAATGGACAAAAATGGCTGGAGGGAAATTGTCAGCACTCACAGCTTTCTTCACAGGTTTTCCCCTACAGCGGCACAAAGGAGAGAGATCTCAGTTTCCTTAAGTTTCAGTACAAAGAAAATATACAGATTATCCCAATTCATGGCAAAGATGGCTCAATGGCATAGAGCCCCACATATAGTAGAGGCACTGAAAGGGGTATTCAGCAAACACAGCTGGGGCTGAATACAGACGCACTGCACGATGCACCAGTGGCCTCAACAGTGAATATTTACAACTCATTTGGGCTGTTAGCACACCATCAGCAGCAGCTCTGCCACCCCATGGAACCAAAGCAAACAGCCAAAGCTCTCAGTGAGCTGTAACATAGGATAGCGCATAATATTTAACATCACAGCTGACACTGCTTCTTTTTGTCCTTTATTAGCTCACTGAGGAGGGGAACATAACATTTCACAGAGCTCTACAGGCCACATGCCTCCTCTTACACTAGGCTAAATCAGGATTGTCTCTTCTGTTCCCACCACAACTACATTACAAAAGCACAACACACAATTCACGTTCCTCACCGATATAAATACCTTTTCATTTGATAGTAAGGGACACACAGATACCATTACCAGAATTTAACAGCCTACATTAAGTTCACAATGGAGATTTTAAACCAGCTGTGTACTGCTCTGCTTCTGGGAGAAATCGCAGAAGCTAAACTTGGATCTGTACACACTCAGCAAAATGAACACAGCAGATGCCTCATCCACTCTCCTATGGCACTCCCAGCCTCCTACCCAGGTGCAGCAGAAACCTCCAGCACTTTGCAAACTACATTACAAGAACTGACTTGAGCATACAACATAGTACCAAAGATCTGCAGGAGCTGCAACATGCATCGATTCCCTTTTGCTAAGTCCTGTGCACCTTCCATCCCCTCACACTTTCTTTTGCACCACCTATTTGCAGTACCCCATTTCTCTCAGGGAGACATGAAAATCACATGAATCTCTTGTGAGGTTGTGAAACCCCATTAATCTGTCCATGATTCTGTTTCATTCATAGATTTAAAATAATAACAATACAAAAAACAAACAAACAACAATTCCCACACAAATTCCTACCTCTTCAGACAGAGGTCACTATATTTCAACATCACCACCTGAGTCATCCTCACGTGGAAGCACCCCCATCAACGTAAAGAGTCCAAAGCTCTGCTCCACAAGCTCCGTGTGGGGCTAGCCCTATTACAAAAGGGCTGGATTAGGCCAGCTGGGTATGGCAGGTGGGGCTGGCACCAAACAGCTGTGGGTAGTAATATGCCTTTGGTGGAGCAAGCCCTGGGAGACAGGTTCTAGAGTTTTCTGTAGGTAGCTGTTCTCACCTGCATCGTCAGTAATTCAAACACCTTTCCCAATTCTCTGTGAGCACTGTGCTTTTCAGATTTCTCTCTGTAGAAGCTGCTTGCTTCTCTTTTCCTTCTGTTATTTTGTAAGAACATGAGTGTAATTTAATTTTCTCTCTCCCAAAAGCATTTTTCACATTCTTTCACTGTTTGCCTTTCTTTGCAAAGGGCCTTGAGAACTTAAGGTGGGAAATGCCAGTTATTGAAGTTTGAAAGCACTGACAGTATATTTCATAATATAAAAAACCCAAAGAAATTAGAAAGCTCAAAAAATGTGGGGGTTTTCCTCTTGCAGTTCTCATGAAGATTTGATGCAGGCAATTATAAGAATGCACACAGTATTGCCAATTTAACTGTGCTTGTGACAAAGCAATTTGTTAAAAGGAATTTACTTTATTTGGGGTTCGAAACACAGAGCTTACCCTATAATATATAATTGTGGTAATGGACACAGGGAACAGAGGAAAGAGCTTATTCAGAGAGATTAGCTTTTCTAATAAGATTTTAAAGTTCATTTTTTTCTTATAAGTACAACAAGACAGCATCCTTTCTTCCCAAGTCTTGATACCAAAGAAGCATTTAAAATTGCATTGAATCCTTCTGCAGCCTTTAAGGCTTCATCAAAGAAAGAGACACGACTCTTCCTTGCCATTCTATTTCTACATCACAGAGTTTATAATTAACTGAATTGCTACAGCATGGAGTGATATTCATGCATTGTTTTCCTTTTTTTTTTCTAAGTTGAAAAGAATCCTGGGAAATTACTGACTTACAGAAAGCATAAATGCAGGCAGGCACACTGCGGAAATCTGTGTTTGTATCTTTTGCCCCTTGCAGCACACCCTGTTGCTCTGTAGGGCTCGAAATGCCCCAAGCAACTTGGTGCTTAGACAAAATGGTAGAAAAGGTAAGGCTGCTCATGAACACTTTGCTAATGTACTGAGCAGCTGACTGTGGCCGCGTGCTGAAGGAGACCAGCTGTTGGGTCATGAACAGTGCTCACTTCGTGCTCATGGTGGATAGCAAATGTTTTTATCTCCTTCCTGTGATCTTGGTCTTCAGGAAGCAAAGAATAAGGAATTGTCTGCACATACAGAAGGGCAGCAAAAAGGGTCACAGAGGTTCTTCCTCCATGTAGGGCCTGCACTCCCCAGGCCTGACCTGTTTGCACATATATTGGAATAAATGCTTAGTAGCAAACATCCAGAACACAGGGAAGGAGTCTGAGTTTTCTGTATTCAACCCTGTCGTGTATGGACAACAAACAGCATTTCCAGTGTCAGGCTGGTTCAAACACATCAAAAAAATTTTTGAATGTGTTTTAGTGAGTGACAGTAGTCCAGATCTTCAATACTTTTCAAGGCAATGAGATCCTTAGCAGAAGCACCAGGACACCATCTCTCCCACCCTACTTCAGCTGAGAGGGATGGGGCAGGGAGGGCAAGAAGGGTTGGTAAATGCAATCATTTTTGTCAGTCCATAGGAACCTGCATGCTAAGGGCAGCTCATTCATCCCTACAAAATCTTCTTGTATCCACATCACATGGAGTCCTCCCGCTGCTCTGTCCCTCCAGTGGGACTCCATTTTCCCCTCCTGCTTCTCTGCTGCCTTTGCCCTCTCCCCCACCTCCAGGACCCTATAAACTGTCTCCTTCCCATCCGAGTTCCATCTTGCTGAAACACAGGACAGTCTGTCTCCATAGTGCATACCATTCCTCAAAGAAGGTGTTGCCAGCACCTGGATCCACACAGTAAGAGGTTTATATGGATGCAGCACCACACAAAAGGTGAGGGGATTCCCCAGGCTGATATCTCCCCACCTTCCCACTCAGGAACGCGGGCTTACCAACCTATGCTCCCATTCACTAGATGAGTTCATTGTGGAAATTCTGCCTTCTTGAAGGCAAATGAACCTCCACAAGCCTAGCAGGCTTCAGAGGCACGGAAACCCTGGAGGGAACCGAGCTCCCACTAGACTGGTAACAGTGATTTCAGCCCTTACATGCTGAGCCCTTGCACAAGGACTGCATGCAGACGGGCTTTTCATGAACTCTGGCAAATACCTGTTTTGAAAGATGCATACAAGCAAAGCAAATACATTAATCTACCCATTAAACACACTGGCAGTTCTGGCCCTGCTGCATGTTTGAACACTTCTGCGTGCCAGAGCAGCACTATGATTTCTGCATGCTGCCTCCAGAAAAAACCTGCATTTTGAATAGTCTTCAGTGCCGAGAGCCAAAGCTGGAGAAGACAAGGATAAGGGCACCACAGAGGGGATGCATTCAGGTTCTGGGAGGCAGCCACGAGCTCTCTACTGTGAAGTGGCTTTTACTGGCATCACCTACTTGCTCTGACACCTGATGCCCTACAGAGCGTAAACAGAAAACACATCAGGAAAACAGTCAGAAAGAACAGATAGAAGACTGTTACAGCATTTACATTTTCCAGGCCCGATTTGCAGTGAATGGTTGAGCTTTACTGCCAAGGTAAGGGGCACCAGGATCCAGAGTGAGACCTGGTATTCTTGGCAAAGTGAATTAACAGTGGCAGTGATAGCACATGGCTCACACTGAAAGCACTTAGATAGGGAAAGCCATTGAACAAGCCACTGAAAAAGCCATTTGTATTTAGAGAGCTGTCATCCTCACCTGCAGGCTCCAGCACTGAATTCAGCAGTGCTGAAACTTCTCATCAACAAAGAGCACTCTCCTAAACAGATGACTTTACTTTTCATACAAGGATTTTTATGCCAATGAATCAGTTTTTATATGAAGTTGTACCGCTATAGAATATATCCCACTTACTCTGGGAAGACTCAATCCCCACCTACACTGGATTCGAGATGAACAAAATCCATATGCTAGGCTTCCTACAGACCTGGTTCTGTTCAGTTACTATGCATTTTTGTTTGCCATAACTGGAAGTGCTGCCAAAAAGCCCTGATCTTTTAAATGGGATTCCATTATGGTGACTGCTTGGTTTCTGATAGCAGGCTGCTGAGATACAAACATTACACTAACCCTCCATACTGTAACAACTTTTAAAGCTGGCTGTGCCACTTCAGATTCAAAGGCTATCATCAGTGCAGACTCCTCTTGTACAATAGCCTAGGGAGTTTCTTCACCCAAGATGTGCTGGGTGCTGTTCCAGCCCTGGCATTCACTGCTCACTTCAGCTAAGTTTCAATACAGCATTTGTGGCAGCCTCAGGAATAAATCTGGCAATACAGGGGATGGAAGGTAGGGGTAGAATATTCAGCAGCATGGTGAAATCATGAACATTTCTCAATGGCCTGATAACTCTCTGTTGTATCCCAATTACAAGGGTATCTTCTGACTGTTTTCCTTCTTTTCCTACAGAGAAAGACCTTGAAATAATTAAAGGAAAACAATATTGTGAGCATTGGTTTTTTTCTGCTTCAGATTTGTAAGCAAACCTAGCTGATATCTTGGTCCTGTTATTGCCTGCTTGCCAGTAGCTAATGCACTCCACATTGAATCTCTCTTAAAGTACACAAACACTCTTTAAAGATAATAGTAATTTCTGAGTTTGCTCAAACTCCATATCATACTCTCTGTCCAGACCTGAGTTCACTTTTTGTTATGTCTTTTGATTATCATAGAAACCAATAAGATCAATAGTTTCCACAGTGACTGCCTGGAACTTAAAAGAATGATTCAACACTGTGACAGTTAAAATGGTTTGGACTGGAAGAAACCTTAAAGACTACCTGGTTCCAGCTCTCTGCCATGTACAGAGACTCCTTCCACTACTCCAGGCTGTCCAAAACTGCATCCAACTTGGCCTTGAGCACTTTCAGAGATGGGAAGCCCACATTTCCTTTGGGCAACATGTGCCAGTGCCTCATCATTTAAGAGATGCTCAAGTCATTCATGTATCAGCACAATACATGATCAGAGTCTGTTTTATATTTGTTGCTGTGAATCTCAGTTTCTGAGCTTGTTCCATGAGAACAGTGGGCTGCCAGGCAGGTCCCATTTCCACAGTTCAGGGGATCCAGAGTAAAGGACTTGACAGCTCTCATATTAATATTAACATTAATATAACTCCTGGCACACCTGAAAAGGCTAATTTGGGCATCTCCTGTCTTCAGCTTCTTTGTGGAGAGTGCAAATGAAACTGGACCTTGGGGCTTACTGATGGAGCCCTGTTTCTTTGACTCAAGAAATATGACCGTTGCCATCTTCACTGAGAAACACCCACTGAGACCAATTGACACTCTGTGAATTTGGTACCCATCCATTTAAACCGGGTAAGCCAACATTATGGATTCATTTGGCCCATGATGTCTCCCCATTCATAAAAAGAAAAAACAGATGCTTGGCTACCCAGTTTCTCTAATTATTTAAAGAAGTTTCTGATGCTGGCAGCAGCTCTAGCATACATAATTCAGCCTTCGTACCTTTCTCAAGCGCAAGACAAACACATCAGTGTATTTTATATAAGCCTTCCAGGACATTGGTTATTTTATTTACCTGAGGTCAATTTAGATGTAAGTGCTTTAAGCAGCTAAAACCAAACAATGTTAACTCATTAGTTGCCCTGCTACCCCAATTACACTTTTAACTTTATACTACATACTTGTGCCTTATTTTCTTAATGTAGAAATGGTCTTAAAGCACACCTACCTCAAGTTCAGGAGTGTAGAAGTTAACATTTTATTTCATAGAGTATCAGGAGCTCAGCGCTGCCATGTGCTGCTGTGCCAGCAGGTCTGCCAGGCTGTGCAGGCTACCCAGGGGGCTGTAACATAGAGAACAGTCTGCTCTGTGGTTCCTGCAGTAGTATTTGGTGGAAAAGACTTGTGGGAGATTGTTTGAGAGCAGAAAACTTGCTCCTTACTGCTTAAGTACTTGGATGGGATTTGATGTCACATAGCTACATGTGATCTTGCAGAAATCATTTTGTTTGCCCGTGTTTCTGTCCTTTCATGCAGACAGGACTCTGACTGTGCTTTCTTAGCTTGCCAGCAGTCACTGAAAAGGTTCCTACAACAGTTTCTGCACAATGATCACAGTCCAGTGAGCCCAGCCATGGAACACTGTGATTCCTTACACATCTCCTATCTACAGCCTCATGAGTAAATGACTCGTTTTAGAATGTGGCCATAGCTCCACATCAGAAGAACATCATGTGCTCTGGGCCTGCAGGTGGGATAGAGGAATGGTGGACTTTTGGCCTTTCTCCTAAAAGTTACCTATCTGAGTTTAGGTATGTCCAGGGCTGTACAGCGACCTTTTAAAAGATTTTCTATGACAAACCATCCATGCTGAGCCAATAGTCTCACAGTATGAGGGGGGATGGAAATGGGGAAGGGAGGTGTCCCCAGGCAGGCACAGACAAGCCAGCACAGTGCTCTCTGGACAGAGAGAAGTGCCTGTGCAGTGCAACAGAGAGGAAAACACGGTGTGATGTATGGAACATCACGACCTGCCTCGACCCAGGGACATACTACTTGGTGAGCATCAGACCTGGAAGAGGTGAATTTATTTACCACTTCCAAATAGACGAGGTTCTTCCTCTTTCATTTTCCAGTACATCTCTGCAGAGAGGAGACACGAGGGTCTCTACATTTCTGTGTTGCCTGAAATATGTAAACTCTCAAACTGTGTTATGAATAAAAACTTCAGGAAAAAATTGGAACATACCTCCCTCCTAAACCTTGGCTGAATTGTCTTCTTCCACACCAGTATTGCCTGCACACATCACGACATCGCCATCTGTTTTCTCTTTATCTTCCAGTGTGTTGGTTATCTCTGAGTAGATTCAGTGTGGTCATTAGATTTTCCTCAAAAATGAAGAATATTCCAAATTCTCTTTGAAACTGAAGTATTTAGGCTTAAGTGCTTCATTAAGACTTTGAGATCTGACATCTTTTGCTTTCAAAGCTTCATATTACAGTGGAAACAAAGCCATTCCACATATCAGTGCCACCTGCTTGAAAAGGAATAAAGCAGTGATTTTGGTAAAATGTTTTACTGAAGGGAGTAGCTGAGCCGCTGCTGTGGGGGAGTGAGGCTGTGATATGCCTCAGCCTTACTTACTAGGTATATATGAGTATATATATATGTATGTATCTCTGTATATGTAATTCAGCAGAAAGATTACATCACCTGAAATCCTTCTTTAATTGAACAAACAAAAACACAATATAGCAAAACTTTACTACCAGTTAATAGAAAACTCAAATGAAGTCCTCTGATTAGAACTGATGGTTGGAGGCAAGAACACACAGACACCAAACATTTTTCCAACCCCTCAACAATAGTGTTCAACAGCTACTGTCTTCAAACTAGTGGGTTTCTGACGGCACACTCACCTCTTTCATGAGCAGATCCTTTCCTGTGCAAATCCCCACACCAAAGTGGGACCACACATCAGGTTTCACCTCTTGCTCCTGCACTTAATGTTGCCAGCTCTTGGATGGCTGGGAGCTAGCTACTTCTGTCAGGAAAGAGCACAGATGGCAGCACTAGGAAATGATATGACAGACAGCCAATGGCCTCTACAGCATTTTGTTTTGATGCTCTTCAGCTCTCCATTACACATGACAATGAGATGGTGAATAATGATGAACTTCAGGAGTTTCTCTTTTTTCTGCCCACTCAGTCTTTCTGCTCCGTATTTCCCAAGATGCTCATTTCCAGGATGCAGGGTTAGCTCTTACACCACAACACAGAAATGTGCCAGCCCTACAGCAGCATCCTTGTCCCTAAGCCTGGAGCGTAGCTCAGATGGGTGTAGCACAAATGGATTTTGCCAGTGCTGGCTTTCTGGAAGCAATAAAACGATGTTCACACAATATTGTATTTGAGCTACATCCTGTCAGGTCCAATCTGGCTTTTTGCACTGGGTACCAGTTATCCATAAATTAGGTAATCCAGCCATGGAAAATGGATCAGATATTCCTCTTGTCTACAACCCCGTAATAGGAGCAGAGATGGAACATAGCCTACCATGTAGACAAAGTAACTATCACTTTAACACCTTATCAGTCTTGTTCGGCTTGTCTATGTCCACAGCCCTGAACAAACTAATACAAGTACCAGAAAGAGAACGTCAGGAGAACTTTTTGTATGTATATCCCACTCATTCACTTCTTCTCATGACTCCATAGTACAGCACCAGTCTGATTATTTCTGTGCTCTGCCAGCACAACCTGAGCCTTTTGCTGCCTAAGTCTTGATTTGCCAGGGCCTTGCTCATCAGCACTCTCATCACCATATTTCTTTTGTTCTCATTCCTTGATATATAGCCTTTTTTCAAAGTCAGTTTAGAGTTTAATCAATTTGACCTCAAGAAACTTCTTAGATAACTACTGACCTACTACTATGAAGCTATGTAGGCTATAGATGCTTATGGATTTCTGAAAATAGTCTTCTTAAGTGGAAAATAAGTGGCTAAATACCGCTGAAGGTATATGTACAAATACTTGAGAGTATTTCTAGCAACATCTGTAGGTAAGAGATTATCACTTCATCCAGAAGTGCTGGAAAATAACACAGCCACTTAGCTGTAAAACTTGTCTTTGGATGCGTGGCCTTCAAGACCTCTAAAATTCCTGAAGTCTCAATCTTGTTGCCTAGTATTATTTGAATAAATGAACCTTACAACACATTATGAAAAGGCTGATGAGGATATTCTGAAAGTTTTAACTGGAATTAGTAAGTCTTTGGGTGTTGTTTTTTTGCTTTTTTTTTAGTAGATCTGATAGTAAGTCTGCTAGTAGATTTGGTATCAGAACAAATTTTTTGTCAGTACACTTCTTTCTGCCTCACAAGGAGTCGCAATGGCAAGCCTAGATTTCTATTTTAAGAGCATAATTGAGAGAATCAAGTGATTGTGGATGATTATAAGTTATTAAAACAGTTGGAACTTCTAGATAAACCTCTGCTGCCATACTGTTTATTGGTATGCTGAACTGTCTTACGGTTTCCATAAATACTGGTCAAGAGAATCACAAGCAAATGTTAATTGCTTTCACTGAAGCCAAACATGTTTATGGGACTGTTACATCAGAAGTAGCCAAGAACTACATATCTCTTCCAACTGCCTCTTCAGTTCCATCTCCTATATTTATTCTAGATTTTTGTGTGTGAATTTTCACTTATAATGATCTTAGATATAACTGTTTCTGTTCATTCATATGGGTTACCTACAAACTTCTGAATACTTAGCAGGAATTGCAAATTACACTTTACATTACACTTCGCATACGCTTCAACGTTGTGAATGCTGTGATCTTGATACTCTGAATAAAATTTTCCTCTTAAAGTTACCTGAGTAATTTAGGAGATCCATGTACAGATACTTCAGAAAAATAATCATTTTGTGCATCATCTCATTTGACCAGGTCACACGAAACAAGTGCTGGCTTAGAAGCCTCTGACAACCTTTTGTTAAATTCCCACACACAGCCCGACCAGAAAGGAGTCCATGCTAATTCTTATTTCATACTTCTGCTTCTCTGTGTTCAGACTCATGGATTTGCTTTTACTAATCCCCCAACTCCAGGGTGGCTGTTTACAAAATAAGATGCTATAAACTCAAGTAAAGGCATCACAGTCTGTCTCTTCAGAAGCTATTTGCCTCTTTAAATTTGAGTCTAAGCAATCTGATACTTATGATATCTAGAGCTGATGAATTCACTTCAGGTTAGTACATATAGTCTTAATACAGTGCTGAACTGCATGGGGAAATGAAAGAAGTTGAACCAGAACATCAGACAAATAAAACTTCTCTTTCCAAAAGAGAAAAACCTGATGCATCTGACAGGCTACTGCAAAAGAAGCATAGAAATCCCTACCAAAAACATGTGGGAGGGAACATATATTTAAAATAGGACCGCCTAATTCAGCTGCTAAATCACTGTAAGGAGCTCTGTACGACTGTGTGTGCGGGAGGGAGAGACAGAGGGAGAAAGGAGCAGAGGGAGGAGGGAGGGAGGGCAACGTGCCTTTCACAGAGCTGGGAGCTCGATGGGAATGTTTGATTAGCTCCTCTTTGAAAGAGAAAAAGGTGTCCAGGCCTCCCTTCGCCGCCTGCCTCTGATTCTTTAGAATAATGTTGGCTGGAGTTTGTGGTACAGAAAAACTGGGAAAAAAAAGCACTTTCATACTGTGTGGAGAAAAGGAATAAAAAGTTGCACACCTCAAACAAGGTAATTCTGATGTCATTTCTCTGCTATATTCATTTTCTGGGGACAGAGGGAATTGGTTTTTTTATGTGTGTGTGGATGGTAGTTAAATATTTTCACTGCTAAGAAACTGTAGGGATATAATTTTTTGTTTAAACTTCCAGCTGTGTGTGTAAGATCACAGACCCAGGAAGATGAAGACATAGATGTAAAATGAAACTGTACTTTGTATATTTCATTAAGCATTTATAAAAGCATTAAACCCCTGCTGTTGAAGCGGACACATATACTCACTGCCTCAATAGCAAGGGCTTAACTGCTTCATAAAGCTTAGTATATATTAGTCACACACCAATAGACACATATATGGCTGTTGTTCAAATAGTGTGCAGTAGGCAATGTGACCTGTTCCTTATGTTTAAAGTGGTTTTGCTTTCAAAACCTTTTCTTTGCCTCTTTGATCAATAGGAAGGTATGTGCTGTATCATTAATTAGCACTACAGATCTCTGGAGACATTGATCTCCAAGACACCAAATGGAAAATTATATTATTCCAGTGATGTGTACTTGTATGGTGTGAACTCCCTTGCTAGTTGGATAGATGTAGACATATAAACAGTACAGTAGCCTAGACTTTATGTATACTTTTGTGCCGAGTGCTTATTTTGCTTCTGTGGGTCCAAAAATGAATAGCATTGTCAAGCCTGCCACAGCAATTCAGCTCTCTGTAGAGATTAGAGTCCTGATAAGTCTCTTCAAAATGTGATTTCTGTCAGACTAGTACAAACATGAACCAAATGCCCCAAGCAAACTTTCAACCCTACTTGATATTATGTTCCTAGAGTTTATGTGAACTATGCCATAACCAGAGGAAAACAGGAGCTACAGGTTGAAGAGGCAGACCCCACTTAGCATACATCTCCGAAATTTAAAGAGAGGACCTAAAACAAGAAAGAATACATGAAGAAAAATTTAGTTCAGTTTTGATGGCTTACGAAATCTATTTGACTTAGAATAGCAATGGAGTCACATGTTTATAAAATGTTTTGCTGTATGCGTGCTAAAGTTAAAAACACCTTGTATTTTACTATGGTAAAGACTGGCTTTTTTTTTCTGTATCTGTAGTACCATGTCCTTCAGTCTTTACTCAGATCATCACTTGAATTAAAGTGATGACCATAAGGCCAGTCTCTTTAGGAAACACAGACAGAGCTCAAGTAGAAGTAACTGCATTGCACATACACAATACTTTCTGAATATTGAATCAATACCTTACTGCAGACAGACTTACTTTGCTCCCATATTTTATCTATTGCTTTAAGTTGCTGGGCTGACAAAAAAATAATGTCCTGAGCTTCTGTTATTCAAGATAAACAAAATATTTAATAAATAACCAGAAGAGAAACTCTCATACCAATAGAATTGCCATGTCAGTGTTCTTGCACAAGTCTTGGTTGTTGAACCAAGTGGCTCTATAAGCAACACCACCAAGGAAACACGTTTCCTCATACTTGGGATCCAAGAAAGAGACTATATGTTGGTTCTGTAATGCCCAATAATGGACACTACTGAAGTCTCTCCTTTAGTGGGAATATTAATAAGGTACTCAACTCTTCACCCAGCTACTTACTTCAACGTAAGTAGGAAATTAATTTTTATACTCCCTTGAGTCAAACTTGATTAAAATGAGTATTTCTAAAAGAGGACTGCTTGAGAAAGCATGAACACAGAAGATGGGAAAACAAACTAATTACTTATGGTGAAAGAACAGAATTATTATTTCTGGCCATTCCTTTTTAGAAAACACTATTAAAAAAAAAAAAAAAGGAGGTTTATGTAAAAGTGACATCAAAGACTTGACTGTAACTGGTTTATGTGGGGATTTTTTATAATTTTTCCTTTTCTCAGAGCTTCAAATACAGCTCTAGAAAGAAAATACTGTCCAGTAGCTCAACATGCTAACCCAGCAACTAAGGCTGTACTTCTCCAGTGTCTTGAGGCTGAACACAGAGAAAAACAGCTCTACCATACAGTCAAGAATACTCTGTACAGAGGGATAGGCAGGTGCCGGATCAATGAGGTGCATATTGCCCCACTGCAGTGGGGTATTTTCTGGAAAAGTGGCCCAGAGTTTCCTGAGAGCCCTGGGAAATATTCTGGCCTCTTGGAGCTCTAGGTCCAGTGTGCATTCATGGACTCAGAAACTGAATACTGATCACTGAGCATTCCCTTCTTTCTGAAAGCCCGTCCATCATAGAGGGCAAATTGATCTGCATTAGAAAATAGAAATACAGAACAAAATAGAAATAAATGCAAAACTGAAGTTTGAGCTGTTTTCTTTTGTTTGTTTTTGTTTTTCTTTTTTCACATTGCCCACCTAGAGTAGTTTTAAGGCCAGTCATAGGGAGGTTTAGGTGCTTAGCACCTACTTAAGCACTTCAGTCACTTTTTTTAACACTCTGGTGCACAAGGAGCCCCGTTGTTCCCAGTGCTGCTGGCCTTGGGTGCCTGTGCTGGGATTCAGCTGGGGAGTGAAACAATGCAGCCACTGTTTGGGGCCAATTGTCACACTGAGTCTATAATTATCTCTCTTCTAATGACCAGCCAAGCAAGATAACAGTTTTTATTCTATGTTTAGAAAACAATGTCTTACTACAAATTGGTGGTTCATTCGCCTGTAAAAGAGCCTCTCTAATAGCCTTGGAGCAGATGTCATTCTTTTGCATCCCAGTTCGTTTATTTATTGCACACTTCACACTTGGAAAACTTGCGTGAATGCTACAGAAGCAGCTCAAGTGGTGTAGAAGTGACCAGAAAAGCTGCAACCGTTTAGGCTCTGTCTAGCTCATGACAGCCTGCGTCATGTGGGTGAACTTTTTTAGCTCCCAGCCCTCAGGGGCTGCACGTGTGGCTGCAAGTGCTACAGGAGGGAGCAGTGAAACTGGCTCCCTCCAAGCTGCAGCAAAAAGGATGGTGTGAAGGGGTTTGTTGCAGGTAACACAAGGCTGTATGACAGAAGAGATTTTCTGCGGTACTGTGGCCCACAGATATGTTGGGGAGACTTCAGATGTAGGCTCCAAAGGCATTTATGGGGGTAGCTATACTCACCAGCAGTGACTGCAGCCTGCATGAGTATGTCTGACCCTTGCAGACAGTGGGATGAATCAGAAGCGGGTAGTCAGGACAGCACAGCACTCATGGTTCAGCTACCTGAGTGTTGGCTCAGATCTCTGCAAACATTTAGCTCCAAGCTATGTGCTGGGGCAGCCGCACTGTGTGTGGTGTTTGAGGGCTACACCCAAATCCCCTGCAGTGTACCTTGCCAGCAGAGCAGTAAAGCCACCATTCCCTCTCTCCATGGCCTTTTCATCCTCACCTTTTGCCACCTTCCTCTGAGCTGACACCTCTGTTTTCCATCCCAGCAGGACATGACTACACCATTTTTTCAGCAGATGAGCCCTGGAAAAAGCCAAAAAATGCTGGTCAGAATGAATATTTGCTGGAGATTTGGAACCAGCATTTTAAGTTGGAACTGCATTTTAGTTAAAATAATAATACCATCTGCGCTGCCACTTTGCTTTTGCTATTGAAGAAAAGCACTCAGATCCATAGCTCATCCCCCAGATTGGCAACACATCTGGATTCAGAAGAATATTCATAACCACATTTTCTTAATTCTCATTGCTTAGATTTAAACAGTTCTTAACACGACAAGCTTTACTGTCATGACTGACATGGCTTTCCAGCATTTGTTAAGCCCATTCTACCTCTGCTTCATCTCCAGAGCTGAGAATATGTTAAAAGTTCATTGGTACATCCATAATGTATCTCATTACACAGGGCATGCTACAAATACAGATATTAGAAAAAGATTTAAGTATGCCAACTATATTTGCAAACTGCATTTTGTTCTGCCACCTTATAAAATAGCTTTGTAAATGCAACACATGTTACACAGCAGCCAACAGTTTCTCAGTTGGCATTTGGTTTCCTATGAAAAAAACCATAATTACCAATTGACAGCTTGACACGAGCCAAAATTTCTGCAAAAATTCTGAATGATCTCTGTGTAGCTTCTTGCGGTCCTTTAATGTCCCCACCAGGATGCATTGGGGATTTCCAGTGCCTGAAGGCTTGTACATAAAACTGTGGAAATTTTTACCTCTCCAAGATCACTTGTTTACAGAAAGTTTGAATGTGACCACGTCTGTACTTCTCAATCTCCCTGCCAGGTTCCTTTAAGGTTTCAGAAGGCTCCATTCTTTCCATTTGCACCAAATGTGTAGCTTGCTCTGGAACTTCTAGAACAAGAGTGATACATAGAGGAAAGCTGGCAGCAATGCTGTGTACCCTGGCCTTAGACACCTCTAGAGAATCTGAGTGATGCAAGGGTAAGTCTCCATGATTCTGGTGGCAATAGGTATTGCTGCCAGCCAGCTGAAGACGATAGAAGCCTCTCTTGCTCACCACTCTGACAATACATCTGTGGCACACCAGCATTTTGTTCTTCTGGGCTTGGTGGAAGAAGTGTTTGAATGTGAAGAGTAGGAAGAGAGGCTGCTTGGAGAGGAGGATAACCAGGAAGAAGGAGAAGAGTGTCCAAATGAGAGAGGGAAAGGGTTATAAAGTTTAGAGTAATTGCACTGGAATAATCTGGTGCAAACAGCACCACTCGCAAGGTCAAATATAGGTATCAAACATGCACCTATGAATCTACAAGGAATAAATGTAGACACCTGCCCTTTTCCTCAAGTATGTCAGACAAATCTTTCACCCTGCTCTGGGGACAGTCTCTCTACCAAATTGACTCTCAAAATTTGTGGTTATTTTGGATATAGAATCTCAGGCTTCCACAAGCTACATCTTCTATTCTGACTGGTGAAATCTATGCATTAAAAGAAATATGTATGTTAGGTGATAACTAGAAGTAGAAGCTCATATCTTCAAGCCAAAGATCAGAATAAATTTCCTAAGCATGAAAATCTATTATACAGTACTGAGATTTGCAGGCTTCATTTTGGATTTAAAACAGAGCTTTGACCATCAGCTACAACTTCCTGCTGTGTGACTGTTCCCAGTTTGTGCAATAAACACAGTTTTCCTTTTTGATCTTGGATTCTCAGAAACAGAATCCTGTGATTCACCTCTGTGTTGAAACTGCAGGTTTTAAGAGTTTCTGATAGGCAAAATTAGTAAATCAATATCAGTCTGTTCCTGAGAATTACTTCTCAACAATTTTTGCCTGCACCTCCACTGTCACAGTATCCATGTGAGGCTCTGAAGGCTTTGCTCCCTGACACCGCCTTCTTTAGATCTTCAGGTGCCTCCAGGGCACTCATACATAAGGGGATATGGTTTTGGAAGCAAAATCTCATGTCACATTTCCTGCATTTTCAGTATTGTGAGAAGCTCATGCCCACCAGTTGCCATGGGTTACCAACATGCATACCATAATGCTGCGCAGCATCACCTGCGCGATGCCAAGTCTGACCAGCAACACCTTTTCAGAGATCCAGCGCTACCCTAAATTGTACATTATAAATACTAGTACTCATGCAAACCTGTAGATCATCCCAAAAGCAGAAAGGAGTCTCAAAATGTCTTCTTGAGCCATTAAATTGGAAGCAGTACTCACAGGAGTACAGTTTTCCAGACTCCCTGTCCATGTCTAGTGATAACATTCAGCTTGAACGCGCCCGCTGGATTACAGGTGGGCTGCACACTGACACCAGAGAGATGAAAACAACTGAGTCTCCCTGTAGAAAAACCAAAGTGGGAACAACCACTTGCTGAGCAGGTCAGCCTGCTTCAGTGCAAGGAGTAAGGCTCAACTGGCACTGCAGCCTTGCACCATGAGCCCTTGATGAGCAGGACTCACCTCCAACCCATGAAGTGGAGAGGTGTCAGACATTCCAACCTTAAGAACCCTCTGTAGAGTGAGTGAAATACATGCAATTTGTCTACATAAGTATGGGCAGACTCTGCTCAAAGAATAAAGACTAACCTTTGCCATCCTCTATGAGGAAAATGAGAAAGCACAAGCTAGCAAGTGACCTGCAGAGCTGCTTGTGGCCCATATCTTCAGGACATGAGCCTGCAGGAGATTCACTGACATGCCTTTTGCACCTGGCTACTGCAACAGCATGCATCTCCTCTGAGCATGCTGGTGCCCCCTGTATATCCTATGCATACTGAAGGGAGATCAGGAGGGATGGATGGTTGGCCTGGGGTGGTTGCCAGTGCAGGAGCTGCTTAGTTTTCCAAAACACTTTCTGCAGCTTTCTAATTTCCTGAAGATATTTTGATTTTCTTGTTCAAGTCACCATCACTCAATTCAATCACTTACTGCTTTTTTAAAACCAGTGCTACATGCCAGAATAGTTCCAGGTAGTTTTTTTCATCTGTATAGGTTTTGTGAGTCCTTATCCAAGAAGTCTATGACTTTGGCATGAGGCAGCGGTAGTTGTACTGACTGAACCAATGCAGCTTCCATTCTATTTTTCTGTAAGATGATGTATAAATTTATCAGCATGATTAAGAATCAGTTTTACTTTCAGTCAAGAGATACAACTCACCTTTGTAGCAAAGAGATACATGTACCTTTAATAAGCAGAACATAGACATACTAACGTTCCTCTAAATTTCTGCACAAAAAGGTGTTAAGCTTTGTCTGAACATGCCATAAAAATTTCAAAAGCCATTTCCAGAGTGATGTGCAGTTTCTTCAGTGCCTTTTTCACAGATTCTTCACTTTTAGACCAAATATGTACCTTCAGGGGAATTCTGACACACTACAATAATTCTTAGTTTGCAGGCAGTGCAATAGCACAGTTATTTAGTGACTTCTGTGTGTGAGTGTGTGTGCATCCAACCTGAGAAACCATTAACTTTAAAAAGTCCTTTTGACTTTTTATAAGTAGGTGTTTTGTTGAAAGTAGAAAACTGTGCTTTACAGAGAGCAAAGGAAATGTAGCCACAACTCTTATGCTCCGTACCTAGCACAGCCCTTAGGTCCTACTGGATTGCAGGTCTTTCCATTTCTTTTGTGTCACCCCTTTCACTTCAGTTTCTTGGGAACACAATAGTGCAAGGAACCTAGCTGGGGCCTGGCTGGTGTTAAACAGAAGTCATTACACTAGGAAAGGGAATGAGTTTGCCTCCAACAATGATCAAGTTCCAGTGCACAGAGGGAGAAAGACTCAAGCCTAGGAGAAATGGGAACACGTACATGAGACACAAGAACTCCGAGAGACAGGCGGATAAAAGTACTTATCTGGACAGGGGTTCACTGACTGCGTGTAGCAATTCTCAATGAACCAGGAAAGCTGTGCATCAAAATGAAAAGATGTAACATCTGATGATTTAGTAGAAAAATAGAAAGCACATTGTAATGACCCTCATACAAACAGTCATCTGGATATTCCAAGTTATGCTTTCTCTGTGAGTGGGTGACATATTCTAAATGTATTTCTTCCTGTGCTGGGAGGGACAGGTCAGACCAGTGTAATTGGTGGTTACCTCAGTGAAGCAGATGAGAAAGTATAATCACTATAGCTATATTTAGGCCCTGAGAAAGGTCTGGTACGATAAATCACACTATAGTTTTAAATAAATTACCTTCTTCTGAAAGAGCTCTGCGGGATGCAGAGAAAGCAATCAGCCCTGTTACTTCAACCTTACATTGGTTGAATTTCAGATCCTTGCATGAATATAAAATGAGTAGCACAGGGCTGCTTGGGTGTTTTTATTTGGCTATGGATTGCTGGGTATAGCATCTTTTCTTTTTACTTGTCTGACTGGAGCTATTTCATACTAAATTGTTCTTGAAAATCTGTACAAACATTCCTTAAAGTGGCATTAAAAAAAAAAAAAGGATTTGTCCAAAGTGCAACTTAGTACTGGGACATCTGAGTACAGCAACCCAGTGGGTACTGGGTATCAGCAGCCCTGCTGGCTCTCTTCTAAGATGGGGACATCACAGAGCACAGCAGACTCCATTTAAAGCATGACACAGCAGTCAATCAAAGCATCTATAATGGGAGGCAAGTGGTGACAACCCTTGATCGGGAAGGACTGTATTCAGGGTTCTCTGCAACCTCAGAGTTTCAGCTCACATTTCTATCACCAAATTGATCTCCGTTGCCAGGCTATGGACCATTAAAGATTGCGATATTCTCAATTCTCTGCTATAAAGCAGGACTCTGCGTAACTGGCAATACTAGAAATATGGGATCAAAAAACAAGTGAGAAGCAGTGCTTGCCTGCTTGCTTTCCTGATAGCAGAGCAGAAACAGAGCCTCTGGTGCAGGGAAGGTCCCAGAACCCTACATCTTCCTCCCCATGTGAATGTCCCAGACGCACAGCCACAAGCCAGTCAGCTGAATTTATCTGAAAAACAAAGCTAACACTCATCTCCGTGTAACAATACAGGGGAAGCCATCACTTCAGGCTGCACTATTCAGGCAACAGAGCAGTGTCAAAGCCCCTGCTCCCATTTCTGAAGCAAAAGGCCTAAACACCAAGCAAGAACAGCTGCAAACACCACCCTGCTTTGAGGGTGTGATGACCCACAGTGGGGAGGACCACTGTAGACGACCTTGAGATTCATGTGGTTACAGAAGGGGATGACAAAGAGCCTGCTTATGTACTAAAGGCTTTCTACTCAAAATTAATAGCCCTGCCTGTAATCCTAATGCTAGCTGTAGTGTTAAAAAAGACACTTATAAGAGTATATTTTCCACAGGCTTAGAAATTCATCCAGCAGTGGTTTGCAGGGCAATCTTAGCTTCTAGAATCAAATATAGTTATTGACTCTGTTTGTTTTTTTTTCAGTAAAATTCATACCTGCTTTTTTAAAATAAACAATTATTTTGATTTTATTTTTTTTTTTTTAATGCACAGACTCTCAGATCAACTCAGTGCACTGAGTTTACATTGTTATATCCCTCTGAGAAGAAAGGAGGGGAAACAAAATTGCAGGTATTAGCCCTTAACCTAGTTTGCACCAGAATGCACAGCTATTATGCTGGTAAGCTAGGGGACAGAATGTGAGCATGAAACAAAGAAAGATGGAAACAGAATGGCAATCAAAAAAAGAAATGATTTTTTAAAACATCTGACATTTTTTATCCTGTAAGATGACAGTCAGCTCTTGTTTATCTGAACCAGTGTACTCATACATACACCAAACCCACCTGATTTTCCTGTAAGGAGCTCATATTTAACTCCACCCACAGTGCTTAAAGTTAGCCCTGTTGACTCCAAGATACTTGTTTAAATAGCTTTCAAACAAAGTCCGCTTTTTTTTAAGTGCCAGTGCTGCTGCTGTATTACAGCCCCTTGAGAAGGAGAACAATAGTACACACTACTGTGGTACAAAGGGAGTACAGAAATTAATTTCTGCTGCACAGGAGATTACAGGAAATAAACTGCTTATGCCTGCAGAGACAAAGCATGTGACACCAGCAAAAAATTTGTGTTTTCACACATTATGGACAGTATTGCCTTACAGCAAGCATCAAGGACTAATTTTAATCCTCCAGTTCCATCATTAAATGTATAGTTTTCCATTCAGTGACAGTTTAGAGTGATAAAAAAAACATCTGTCTGTTTGCAGAGGTTATTTCATGTAGTAGCTCTCTTGGAGAGCCTTATAAAAGCCAAGCTGATATAACGAAAGGTCAGTGTTAAACTCTGACTTTATGTGCTGGAAGACTGGCTTGCTAATTCAGTCTTTTCTCTGATATTCAAGCTTTTCAAATTTTTGCAGTAGATTGAAAGGAATCAACATTTTTTCAAATAGAAATGTGATTTCAAAAAGTTAGGGCAGTACTTACACTTGGAAAAACTGAAGCTGCACCTCCTTGCTGGATTTGTGCCTGATTTGACTGAGATTTTAGCAGTGTTAATATAATGCATATACACTGCTTTCCTGGTATAGGAGTAATGTATGGTATTGCAGTTGGGAGGATACAGATGAGGAAATGTACTCAGACAGAAGAGATTTAATGCTGAATGGTCACTTGCTGTAAATAATTAATGGAATTCTGCTAAGCATAGCCGCATTTTGGCTCATAAGGAGTCTCAGAAAAGTGATGGAAGATGCCAGTGAATCAGGGCTTACAAAATATCTTCCAGATCATCCATTGTTTTGGTTCACTAATGAGACACAAACTCAGAAGGCACCTTAGCATCTCAGTGCTGGGAGTGACAGGATCCACAGCAAATGGATATATCAAACAAAAAACAGAGCTCTGGGCATTAGAACTTTTTTTTTCCCCCACTTTGTGTGTGTGACAAGAATTTCATCAAGCTGGAAAAATAAAAATATGTAAAATCCAGTTTACACCAGAGACAGCATAGCTCAGAGAATAAAGCACCTTATTCAGGATAAGTGGCTCCTTCCCCTGCTTTGGTGACCATCTGGGATTTGGGTGGAATTTGTCATAGCTACGAAGCCATAACAGGCACACTCCTCTTAAACATAAGATTTCTCATTTTGGCTTTTGTAAGGTTAATTACAACGTGGATTATTTTCTTTCATATCCATGTGGCCCCTTGCATTACATTTCTGGAATACAGGTGGTTTGGCCAAGTGTACTTCAGTAGCAGGGAGACTTCAGGAAAAGAATGGCAGAACAATGATGTGTAAATTCATGCAGCCACATAATGGTGCTAACACATTTGTGCTTACCTCAGTGGAGAACTCCATGATCAGTTATTCCCCAGAGTGCAGACTGGATTACATATAGTGCATATTTGAAAGATGCAAGTTTCAAATAATCTTCAAAATAAAAATAAGATCTGGAAGCAAAAGGGTGCACACCTATAACAAGGGGAGATCAATATGAGACCCACATAAACCACATCCGACTTCAGAAGAAAACAAATTAAATCAGGTGAACTGGACACTTCCTATATGTTCAGTAAAGCTCATAGCATAGTCTAACTTCAAGCAGAAACTTTTGGTTTTGTCTTAATGGGATCTGTTAATGTTGTAAATTTATAAAAGAACAGTATCTCCGGTTAAAGTGCGAAGCGTCATTTTTGATCTTCCGCATATAAAACATCCCCAGATTTGCCACTGAATCTCCAAGGACTACAAAGCCTGTTGCATGCACAGGTCCATTTGCAGGATCAGAGCCCTAGCTTCCCTTTCCTTTCCAGAGAAACAATAAATTACCATTTTACTTCACACTTTTCTTCTCTTTAAGATTCTGTAGTAGTGGATGCCATACTAGCACACAGTATGTCCAGGACCTAAATCAGGTGATCCCTAGGCCCCAAATACCATGACTGCAACCAGACTCTCCTGGAGCCTGTAGCCCGGCACTAACTGCCCTGCAACGTAAATCCTCATGTGCTTTCCCACACGTGACAGGCAAAAGTCTGAGGGCCCTGACCACAATAGAGAAGTAAAAATCATAGATGTAGCTGGCCTGTATAAAAATGGTTATAAATTATAGAGGTCTGCAGCTGGCTGAACCCAACTTAGTCTAACATGCTGTTTTCATCATTCTCGCTCAAAAAAACATGTGACTTGCTCAGAAATAGGAGACATTAAAATGAAAAATATGGAAACATTGCCTATGATGGCAGATTGCATATTTCAACTTGCTTCAAGAATGAGCTGACTTATTTTTTCCTTACATTTGTGAGATTACAGGATGCAGTTGAATATGCAAATCTGTGAGCACTCCCTAGAAAACTTCCCTTAACGCGACCAATGGCATGACCATGTCTGTCGTGTCCTCTGCTATGACCAGTTTCAGAAATAAACCTTGAAACCAAGAAAACCTTGGGTTTGCTGATATAAAAGTCAAAGTTTGACAGAAGTAAGAAATGAGTGCTTGGTTGTTCTAGACTCCTAGTGTCATCTCTGGGGATACCAGTCTCACTGCAAAGCAAATGCAGCCCAGGAGAAAAGAGCACAGGGTATGAGGCCTGTGATATGCTGATGAATGCTACACATTCCCTCTTCCCTTACCATTCCAATATCATCTAAATGCAACCTGATGTACTCATGTTTTACTTTCCAGTGTTTCTTACTGATTCAGACTTTGCTTCAGTCACTATGAAGGCCTCTGTCTTTGCAACCTTCTTTGGTAAGTACAGCTGATGTGCTGCAATCAGTTAGTAGGCTTGGACTTCCCTGTCCTGGTTAATCAGTGGCTGTTGATGGAGTAAGCCTTGGCACAGCTTTTCAGAAATGGGCTCCTGACTTTTGCTTAGAAATACATAATGCTAATTACTTGAAGAGATTTCTAAGTGCCTGACCATAGCTACACACAGTCTGCATCTGATGTATCACCAAGGCTGAATATATCTGTAACTTAAAGATTCCTTACAAAGGAAAATCGGGTATTAATTTTGTATTGTGGGAGCAACCTGTTTACCTCTGAGTTCTATAAGAACACAATGTTTTCTCCAATCAAGAAATGCCAAAGCAAAATGGTTATAAAAGTGTCCTCTTTTCTTTTTCCTAGTCTTTTTCTCTCCCCAACTTCATAATTACTTCATGCACAGAGATGTTGATCTACTGGTATTTATCATACCAGTTGCAGTTTCCACCACTCATGGAAACAGTTTACCTTTTTGCTGTTTCCTGGATCATTTAGACTCAATGATATCTTTTAACAGTGAGTTTCACGGACTAATGTGTGACCAATTGTTCTTAACTCCCCTTCAGAAAATTCCCCATTGTCACTACACAAGTTAACCAACAAGCAGAAACTTAGAAGAGTCATCTTTAAATATTTCTATTTCATTTTTTCAACCAGTTGATTAAAACTTGGGAAATCCCACCCAGAGTAGCTTATGGTGACTTATGCTGGTAGTCCACTTTTTCCTGAAACTATATTTTCTTTGTTCTAGGTGTATTTCTTACATGTACATTTGCAGCTAAGGAAGCCACAAAGAGGACCAAGAAGGCTAAGCCATGTAAGTGATCCCATTAGTATGCTTGGCTGCTTTACAGCAAGCAAGACTGATGCATAAAAATGTCTGAAGTGATATTCTGGTAACTCTTCACAGTTCATGCAGAGTCAAGGGAAACATATATTAAGTAACAAATTATTCTACTGAAATCAGATCACTAAAATGTGTGCTACCTTCCGTGAATAAAGGGGATATTGTGTATTTCAGTACTAAAATGTATCTTCATTTGTCCCCACACACCATACAAGGATCATCAAAAGGTTTTTGAAAGAGATCTAAATATATGAAATGAACCTGCTGTAACATAAAGCATACATAGTTATTTAGCATGAGAGAGGCTGTGTATGTCTTATGCACTGGGATGTGTAACTTTCAGTCCTACTCTATAAAAGAGTATTTCTCTCCACTGACTATTTTCCTTATTTAGTTGAATACAAGTATGCTGGGAGGTAATGATTTATACTTAACTGCCTGTGCAAAGTAAATTGTACCCAGCAAATAATTTTAAAACTAAAGGGAAGACAATGGGATGTGGCTGCAGCCTAGCATTACAGGTGGCACAGAATTCCAAGAGCACAGGGGAAACTTGGGAAGCATCATTTCTAACCCCTACAATTCTGTGATTCTGTGAATATCCTCAGACTTCTTCATTCCATCCTTACAGCCACAGTTCTTGGTAAAAGTTAGTTAAGCGTTATGTTGCAGATTCAGAGAACACAGATATCTTTTGTATCACAAAAGCATTGGTGTAAGAGCGTAAGAGGAGGGCATCCCTTTCATTCAGTTACTCATTCTTTTATGACAAGATCATTCAGCTGTGAAAACATTCAACCTGACTTTACCAAGATTTTGCCCTCACAGACATACCTCAGATCGACTGCGATGTCAAGGCTGGGAAGATAATAAATCCAGAATTCATTGCAAAATGCCCTCCAGGATGTCAAGATGTAAAATACCGTGTTTATGGCACAGACATTTACGCTTCTTTTTCCAGTGTCTGTAGTGCTGCAATTCACAGGTGAGTGGGTTTAACTGAGCCAGGCACCCAGAGAGAATCGTGGCTTTTCGGGTCCTTCAGAGTTCCCAGAGCATTGTAGGTCTGATTGCAGACTTCTGGTAGAAAGCACATGAGAAAGACCATAAGTGTTACTATGGATCCAGTGCTGCTGATTCTCTATTCCTACTGAAGTCAACTTTGTTTGGAGGTGTTCCTTAGCCGTAGAAGTGTCTTGAGATTTGCATATCTCAGACTATTGAACTATTCTTATTCGAGTGGGATGAAACTGCTGCTACTAATATGGTTTCAGAAAAAAAGATGAAGACATCACTGGCAATGAATACGTACAGCTCACATGCTTCTGGGACTGCTTTTAATTCTGAGGATTTTAATTCAACTGACCTTGATATCGAAGGCTGACTAATGTGCCTTTCTGCCACAGAAGGAAATACTGGACAAATAAATAGCTAATTAAGATCTTATAGTACTAATTTTGCCAAATTTAATTTGCCATGAAAAAAATGCACAGATATTTTTCATGGAGAATCACTTCACAGCCAAAACACTGTAATTGCAGGCAAGATGCAAAGGCAAGATGCATTCAGATAAAAGCACAGAAAGAACTTGTAGAGTCTGATTGACATCTTGGCTTCATTCAAAGAGTTATCACATTGCTTCCAGTTCTGAGAAATATCTGGGAACTTGAGTAAGTTTGAATAGTTAAGACTTGGAGACTTTGTACCTTATTTGAAAAACAATTTCCCTTGATATTGTGTTAGGGAACTGTAGCAGCAGTGAGAAAGTAAAAGTGCTCGTGAACCTTGGTGACATCAGCTGCTCCACTGCTGGGAATTCTCTGCCCTCCTTCCTTTCCCAGTCCCATCCTATGAATTGCCATGGCCCTGTAACAGCCATAGTTCGATACAACCTGCAGTGATGGAAAATTGTGTTGATGGGTTAATGTGAAGCTTTTAATTGCCATGGAAAACTGCCTCTAAATGAACATAAAATGCAAAGCATTTAGCACTCTTGACTCAATCTGCCTGGTATGAATCGTCACTTGAACACGTAAGAAGACAAAAGCTCTGCTATAAGGGGTAATGCTTACAAGGGGACAGCAGAGCCCTCTCTGTGCTGAGGCACTCTGCCCAAGGAAGGACTGCAAGGAAGTGAGTTCCACTACAAGGCTGCACCCCTGGATGCCACTGGGCCCAGCACTGCCATATCTTGGCTACAGCAGCCACTGCTCAACCCTTTGCTCTCGCAATGACCTTCAAGGGGCTGGTTTTCACACAACAAATTCTTCCTTTGGATATTAGTGCACAGTGAAGACTGCGCATCTCTACAGAACCTGTCCCAGTGGGAAGGTACAAAATACTGATGGTGAACTCCAATTCTGCTGTAGTTCAAATGCTGGTTCCCTGTATTATTGGGGTGAAGGTTTCAGTTTTCCCCATTTGCCGGTTTGAGTTTGGCTTTCTTAGTTTACATGGTGCACCTCCACAGCTTCCAGTAACATTTTGTTCAGCTGATTCTGGGCTGAAGTCAGAACCAGGCTCAGTTTTCTGTGGATAACAGACACTGAAAATCAAAGAAGATATTAGTTTTTGCAAAAGAAAAGGCAAATGGGAGCTTTGCCTTGGATACGTCCAAATTATTGCTGTTGCATGGCTGGCCCTCCAACTCTTACAGTGCATCTCCACATGTTGTGAGTCGTGCAGTCATGCTTGTAGAAATTGCAAGGAGGGCAGAAACTTATCCTTCAGTGCAACTCAGTCAGCCTTAAACACTGACCCTGTAGATCAATGGCAAGAAAAAAAGAGAGACTGACAGTGCTGCGTAGCTGACTGCTCTTCTGTGTTGATGAAGTACGATTTTTTCTTAGCCACAGATCTAGTGGTAGCTGTGTAGCTTCACTGCAACCCCCGGCTTAAAGATGGAAGTGAGCACCTCCTACCTCTTACACTGTTAAACAGTTTCATTTGGTTTGGGGAAGAATTCTCACCTTTAGTTACTATGTTTTCCCTTGCAGTGGTGCAATAGACAACGCAGGTGGGAAGATACTCGTTCAGAAGGTGGCTGGCCATGCTGGGTACCGGGGGAGCTTC
This sequence comes from Odontophorus gujanensis, assembly GCA_013399175.1. Lineage (NCBI taxonomy): Eukaryota > Metazoa > Chordata > Aves > Galliformes > Odontophoridae > Odontophorus > Odontophorus gujanensis. The sequence goes on from VXAB01008031.1 coordinate 143,779, forward strand.
TCTAATGGAGTCCGGTCACTGTCGTTGCCACGCTGGAGAGAGTCCTTCCTTGTCTCAGGTACCATGCTGAAGCACTTTGGTTAGTCTTAATCCTGGGCTTCCTATGGAGAGAGCAAAGAGAAATACGCCCCACTGGAGCTGTGCACTGCCCACTTTGAGTCTGCCTAAAGTGACAGGTCTGCACTGACTACATTGACTGCCTGAGGGCAGCCCAACTGCATAAAATCCAAGCTTTGGGAATGATTGGTCGGTCTCCCCTTGCATTTGCTCCCCTGAAAAATATTGTAGCCAAGCAAGCTAAGACCCCTCAGTGTGAGTCTACATCCATGTCTTCTGAACTTACTTGTTTCAGTGCTGCTATTCAGGGTCTGCAGTGAAGACACATAGTCTGTCTTGCTCTGGGATGTGTTCCTTCATGAGTAAAGCAACACATTTTCACTATACCTGTTGGACACAATGACCAAGGTTCTCCAAGTTCCAAAATAAAGTACACATAGTTTAGTGATATATACATTTAAAATAAAAAAACTGTCAACCCATCTCAAATCACATATAACTGTATTGCATTTCTACAAAATGCTGCATTAAGGATTTATATTGCTGTATCCCAAATACATTATGAAATGCTTCCTCCTCTCTAAGCTAAAATGTTATGATATCTATCCAGTACAAGAAAGTCTATTTTAATTTAATACTAATTCCTTCTTCTCCCCAGTACATACAACAGCTCACTTAGATTCAGTGATGAAAGTCACAGACGTTTTTATAGGTTAGATCCTCTTTGCACCAGTTTCATATTATTTCAAACCTGTCTGAACTCATTCTGCCCATACAAAAACAGGGTCTAATTTACATTACTTAACATGCAATTTGTAAATCTAACTTCTTGCTTCATGCAGACAAAGGCCCATCTCTTGTTGGTCCACAAATCCAAAGGTTTGGGATAGGTATGGCCTATTGATATTAGTTTACATCATTTCTGGAAAAATCAACAGCTCAAGCAATGGAAAATCCGCTAAAAATGAAGAAGTGCTTTCATGTGAAAATTTGTGGATAGTAAAGGAAGTCTTAGAATCTGACCAAAATGAACTGCCATCTGGAGTTTGCATTAATATATTTGGATGCTCTTTTTACAGCATTTTACCATGGTACACCACACTATGGGGAGGATTTATTTTGGATGAGTACGGCTTTCCTGGAATAGCTGAATTGCTACTTGTACTTCTTGCTGTTTTTTTCCAACAAACAGCACACTGTAATTCTGCTTCATAAATGGGAAATACAATCTTTTTACCTCAGCAGCTGCTCACTTATCCTATAAAACTGCAGGAATTTTTGATTTGTAGTAACATATCTTTACTCTTAATTAATGAATCACTAAGACAGATGATGCAAGAGAAAGTTAGAAATACGGGTAAAGAGAAGATGAAACATCTGCATACATGTAGATATGGTGAGATTTGTCTTTCACAAGTTATTTTCAAGCATGTTGAATTGTTCTAATGCAGTGGCACTACATTATAAACTGCCTCAAGCATACACCTAACATAAGATAGTATGTTTGATACCACATGTCATACACAGATAGGAAGGAAATTCTTACCAACCATACCTGCAGAAAATGTGACAATTTTAGAGAGAAATTCGGAAGACTAAACTCTCAAGAAGGCTGTGCCAACAGTTCACTTCCAGTTCGGATGTTGACATCAATAGTTTGTGATGTTTAAATTACAAATAAACATCTACACAAAAGAGCGTGGAGGAAGAATCCTTGGGAGAGCCAAGCAATGAGGTGGCGTGATTTAGGAGCAGTGGGGAACAAGGTCTGTCCCCTGGGATTAAAGCAGCCAGCTGCACCAGGAGGTATGCAAATGCACTAGTATTCACTTTCAAGCATTGAAATGTGTTGGCACTCAGCTGAATGGCTCCATTCAGTTTAGGAGGAGTTTGAAGCTAGTGGGTTAAGAAAATAAGAGTCCTAAACCTCTGGGTTTGCTAATTGCAAATAGACACAAGAGGGTGAGCGGTCACCACCCCACGGCTTGTACTTCAAGCAGTCAGAAGCTGAGGTTTTCAACTCATATGTAAACTCATTTTTAAGTATGTTAAGGAAACTCTGACCTAGATTCAACTTTTTCCAGATGACATATCAATGGAAAAGGCAAATTACCATAGATCCAGAAAGCAGGGTCACCTTCAGGCCAGGCTTCAGATCTACCATTTGACAACACATAGGACGCAAGCTGATGTTTGTCAAAAAGCAGAGCCCAGAAGTAGCCAGCTTCCTCTTGGCAGATAGCTTGTTTGCACAGTGAAGGCCTTCAGTTTTTCATTACAAATCAGATTAGATTTACATTAAGATTATTCTGCTATTGCCACATCTGTGTACCAACAACTTACTTGACAATTCTGCACTGTTGGGGATAAAGAAATGCATTCAGATATCACCTGCAATTATAAATCTTTTTCACCATTCTCCCAATTTTTCAAAAGAATTCCCTACTCCCATTTAGCTCCAGAGGCCAGTTTTGCCTCAGGGAGAAGTGGAACTGAAGATCTGCTGTCCTTCACTTAGTCCAGCTTCCGTGAGAAACCCAAGGGAAAAAAAAAGCTCTTTCCAGCTTGTCCATGCATGTAAGTTGCTGACTCGGTCTTTGTGGGAGCTGTGATGACTTCAGTGGAGCTAATATCAAATTATACCAATGTAAATGAGAGATGAAATAGATTCTTACAGCACTGCCTCATTAGAAACTCAAAGTAACTTCTTTGTTGATATCTGATATTTCAGAGAGGAGTAAAATGAAGGGGTTAGAGACACAGAAAGGGACATGAGAGGAACAGCCTGCTGCAGCACTCAGTCTGTACTGATGAGTTCTGTTGACTGCTGTTGGTCTCTAAAAAGTCAGGATGACAGCTGAATGTTCATCTAAAAGAACCACTGAGGACATTAAAAAAAAGCAATCTTATCATCAAGATTCAGGTTTTTCAGGAAGTGGAGGTAGGTCTAACTTGAAGTGGTCCAGACACGTGAGGTATCACATCATTTTATAGAGAGTCAGCAGGAACTGGAAGTCCTTATCTATCATCACACCCAAGCTTGCACAGTTATGGTTTTTCCAGCTCCTAGAGAGCAGAGCAGTCTTACCTATACTGAGGTTCTCTGCAGCATCTTTCATTCAGTGATATAGATATGCATTGAGAATATAAAACTCCCAAGAAACGGAATTGCACGGCTACATGTACCAATAGAGATGGCCTCTGGTGTGGCATTATAAAGATTTGCATTTTAATGCTTAACTGGGAAACATACCTTATTGTTTTAAGACAGGACTCTCATTTTAGATCTCAATATAGCTACCATATGTCCCCCACACACAAGCACAGCCTTCTCTCACTGTTATTACCACAAAAGATTGCTGCCAGAAATGGCATGTTGCAAAAGCAAGGTCTGAAAAGAATGGTGTGTGCTTGACGAAATGAAAACCACATCAAATACACTTCCTAGTTCAACTACATATTTGGGAGCTGGAAAAAGGCAGCCTAGGGAGGCATTGGGTTTAAGTGCAGTTTATACAGATGTTCTTCAGGAATTATTCTCTCATGCTTAACACCATGTGAGAGCAAAGAAATACACTGACTGATCTCTACAAATCCTTCCCAGGCCTGTATTTTCATGCTTTCTATCTTTATTTATTATACAGGATTTCAGCATTGGTATTTTTAGTGTAATGGTTTTGAGATTCATCCAACAGATGAGAGAAATCCTCAGGAAAATGAGTTGGACAGTAAAAAAGCGGGATCTGATTCTGAACACATATGTTAGATGGAAGGGCTTTGTTTCTTATAAATTTCTGTGATATTTTGTAATGATTTTTTTTTAGAGGGCAAGCCAAGAAAGGGTGTGACATATCCATCAACTCTTGAATTCTCTTCCTCAAAGAGCACAGCTGTCAAACCAGGCAAGTAGTTACGATCAAATTTCCCTTATATCTATTCACAACTATCTGTTATAGCATCTCAATTATGTAATAAAAAAATGAATAATTGAGACACTGAAGATAATGTACCCCTTATGCTCATCAAAGTTACTATCTCATTCCATTTTATCCTGGTATTTTTTATGTTAAGCAGACAGAATTATCCCAGACAATTTCTATTTTTTGGTCTTACTCAGATTCACAGGCCTCTGCTCCCAACTACTTTCCCCCTTGCTTTAAATCTGTGAACATGGTGTTGTACTTGTTATATTTGAAAGGCTGGGCTTTGAGTGATGCACGCTCAGGCTGAACAACTACAATGTTCCAATGTTGTTGTGCATGTAAAAGCCTAAAAATGACGAAAAACCTCTGTACTTTGCTTCCAAAGACCAAACACTAACGTATCGGAGAAGAGCGGGACTCCAAACAGCAGCCATGCAACTATGGATGGACTCACCCATTGACATGCATGGGAAAGATGCACTACATTTCCTTACATCACTCTTCACAGTAGATAAGTTCAGGAAGACTTGATCTCAGCAAAGAGCAGAAGAGTCACAATAAAGGAGTGTAGCAGTAAAAGATATTCTATGTTTTGTTGTTCACATTTCCAAGGAAATGTCTTGAATTTACACAGTTGTGGAAAAAAAAAGCTCTACCAAGTGTCATTTCCATGATGGAAAAACTTCATTTACACGTGAATATCAGCTACCACCTGTTATGAATCTTGACCAAAGACTTCTGAAAGGAATTAAATTATTTAAGCTCAGTAAAAATCCCTCTTTCCTTCTAAGTGAGCCCATAGTATTCAGGATTTGGGCCCATAAAGATCTGACAATGCCAAGCAAGGAAGAACTACATCTGAATGTGAGTTAGTGACTGAAACACCACATAATAGTTGGTATTCACCAGACAACCTACACACACCAGGACCCTGACTCACATTAATCTTATGAGGATTGGTTTATTAGTGGTAAAATCCCGTGTTTATTGCTCACTTCAGAAATTCTGTTGACATTGGCAGGAGCTTTTGGGCAGTCAGATGCCTAAATGAAGCACCAAAAACATGCAGCGACTGCTGTCTAGAAGCACTTATCCATCACTTTTTATTTCCTAGCAAGGAAGAACTGATTAGACTGACCAAACATTGTAATTCTAGGCAGTGGGATGCCTCCCTCTGGGAACTGATAACCTCCTAATAGAAAACTTTATTTTATTCCAGAGCTTTGTTTCTTAATGTGTTTCATTTTGCTTCAGAGCCTAAGAAGCCAGAGCAAGACCTAAAAGTAACGAAGAGTGCTGCCGTGTCTGATACATCAGGGAAAGCCACAGAACAAGGTAGGTATAGGGGATCTCCATGTCTTTTTTTTTAAGAAACTCAATTACATTCTCAGCCTCTCGCTTCATTGCTGTTGGGCTTCCCCCTGTACTGTAAGCACACAGGATCCTTGCTCCATGCAGCCAAAGTTACAGAAACAGCTGCTGTGCCCACTCCCTATTTCTGCAGCATTGTCTCGCACGGGAAGTACCCCTTTGCCCTCTATCTTCCTTTTCTTAGTGCAGCAGCATGGAGCAGGGAACCACACAACCCAAAGAGAGCCATTCACGCTGATTTTTCAGCGGAGTTGTTTTGTTTTTCTTCTAATCTCGCTTTCAGCATTATCTCATTAAAACTGTCTGAGACCTGAGTTTTACACCAGCTAGCATTAGGTGGTAATTAATCCACCAGACAGTGTCATGGTGATGATTTTCAAAAGGGGAGCATCCAGCAGTAAAATGTAAGCTTGTGCTGTGCTGCAGTGAAAAGGCTACCTGAAGGCACATGACTCCTTTCCAGTGCACACAATCTGTCCGGCCATCCCTGGGAACACAGGCAGGGAGGAGAAGAACAAGACTGAGATGAACATGGAATACATTTTAGGGTGACTTTGGTAGATAGGTGAAGAAGTAAAAGATGAAGACTTCTAATACGCTGACTGGAAAGGACTAGAATCACAGTAACCATTTTGTGTAACACTATTTCGGATGCACCTTTTGCAATGAGAATTGTCTCTGTTCTCACAACAGACCATTTAAAGAGCAGTAGCAGCTGTCAGCTGAGTCTAAGTGAGCTGAAATGGGCACCCCTCAGCGCTGCTCTCACCACACCCCTAAGCCACAGCCCTCCTGGCTCCTGCTCAAACCCTCTCCCGAATCCCTGAAACCTGTTCTCCTGCCAACAACACTTCAGTGGCGGTAGGCAATGCATAATTCATTCTGGTCTATGACCCAGAATTGCCATCTTTTACAATCAGATGTCTGTTGATTTTCTATTTATATGGAACTTCAAACGGTTCAATTATGCTTAGAAAAGATGATGGCAAAACTGAAACTGCAACTTCAACTGGCTGTTTGAACCCTGTGCAGGTCTGAGACACCTGTAAGGCAGAGTTTCTCTCTTTCAAAGCAGAGAAAGTGTAGGGGAAACACTAAGTCTATGACAGGCTGTTGTCAGCAACTCCAGCGTTACACAGGTATGTGAGCTATACATCCACTCAGCAATGAAGGCTCTAATGGGATCCAGACATGAGGATGCTTGTAGGTATCCTAAGGAAAACATCACTGTCTTGGTTGCCTTCAACAGCAAAAGTCACTAACAACATTTCTGTGCCACATAGGACACAGTAGATTGATTGTGTCACTGCTCCCACAGGGGACACGGTCCGCAAGGTGTATCAGACATCACCGGTGCCAATGCCAACCACACAAATGGCAGCCACAACACCAACCCCAACGACCACAACCACAGACCCCTTCAGCACAACACCAAAGCCAACCACAACACCTGCAACAACAAAAACCACAACAGACTCAGCTGCAGCCAAGCCTCAACCTGGACTGCACAGGGTCAGGGATACAGGTCAGTAGTACAGATATTTTCATTGCTTTCCTCCTGACTAACAGTTAAAGAAACAAGAAATGCAGTTGAATATACCACTGTTAAGTGGATCATTAGTACAGTGGTCCAGTGTAGGCATATTTATGAGCAGATAAAGAAATCAATTCCATCCCTTCTGCTGGAATTAGAGTTGTACTATAGTCTCTGAAACATGTAAGGAAATGCTTTGTCTCACACCAACGCAGTGTGGTTAGATTCCCCAGAATAAGTGTTCATCTTCAGTAATTACATCTAGTCATTCTCTTTGCTTCTAATATATTGGCATCTAAACTGATATTTGTGGGAGGAACTCTTCCATCTCCAAACACTGTCAGGATTTTCAGGTCTGGTAGTCAAAAAATTATTTCCCTGATTCATATGTCTGTACTGAATGTTCAACAAATACATTAAGATTCAGTTTAGATTTAACTTTTTGATAACTTTCAATAAATGAAAGTTGTAATATATATTTTTCTAATAGCTCTTGAATTTTAAAGATGAAAGTGCTGTGAATGAATTATCACTGTATAATTTTTTCACACCTGGTTTTCCTTATCTTTTCTTGTCTGCATTTGTTTTTATTCATACATATTGGTGTCTTTTTTAATGATCCAACAGATGAAAATCAAAATCTCTTATTTTTAGATTCTAGCAGTGTCCACCCTGCATATTCCTCTGTGGCAGCTGAGGCATCAAGTAAGTACAGTAAAGAAGTATGTGCCACAAGGTATGCAGAGTGGTGTATTCTAAGGCAGCAATGATTCAGTATTTTTTCAAGACTCAGAAAACTCAGTGGTTGAATACAAGTCGTTATTTTAACTGAAAAATATATGTTCTGATACGTCAGAGATGCTGATCACCCAGAGTTCAGGGGAATACTTTCTAGTGAATAGCTGCATGTGACAACACCTGCAAAATGCTGAAGTTTGCAGCTCTTGAGAAAAAAATCATACTATTGAAGTTGTGCTTTCTTGTTGCTTTCTCCTGTCTTACTTAAAGGAAAATTTGATTTACTTGTACATTACATAGTACAGACAGTTGCCTTGCTATTTAAACTTAGGACTGAGAGCTCTGAAATGCCAACTTCAGTTTTTGTGAAAACCTCAGGCTGTGGTTCCAAGCCTGGCATAAAAAATGCAATGTTATTCCTGGAGCATCACTCGTGCTTCTGGCAACAGAATCATGGGTGTTCAGAGCTCTGGAGCTTTATCCAGAAGCCTGCCTCCATTCTAGCCCAGAGTCTGTAATGCAAATATGTAGAGAGCATTTCTCATACAATGGTAAATTGCTCAGGCAAGGAAGAGAGAATATTTTCAGCTGTTTGCAAGTTTATGAGCATAACAATATTTTGAGGGTTGTCTAAAATACAGCTGGATTTGGTTTGTATAAAAGAGAGCTGGAAGATTTCATATTCTGTTGCAATTTCTGAGTGTCCTGAGCTTGGTTCTGCTCTCACACATTTAACTGTGGCTGTACCTACAGCTGAGTAATTCAAAGCCAGAGTACATAGCAGGCATCTTCTGGCCAATTCAGCTCTCCAGGGAAAGCATCATTAAGTCAAATTTAACTGCGAGCCCAGAAGTCTCCTACCTCACTACTCCTGCCTAGAAAGCCTGCCCACATCAAAGGGGCACCATGAGCATCCCCCTTCATCAATTCCACATGATAGGAATAAGTGACCGTGCATACCCAACAGAGCATGCTCTTGCCCTGCTCTGGGGTAAGGGCATGAGTTGGGAAGTTAGTTGTATACAGTCCAGTCAAATGTGCAGGTATGTGCATGGTACTATGTATAGAAGTGACAACACAATTTCAAGCAGTTTAATTTAAGTGGGAATCTACATCATATTTTGCCTATTATGTTTTTTGTACCTCTAAACCTGGTCCTGCTTGTTGCTCTCTTTTCTATTTCATATTCCCTCTGACTGGCACAGAAGAGGCCATTACATTCTTTGCTGTCAATTAGGAAAACCTATTTGAGGTTCCCCAAGCAGTAAGAGATGCATGTTGAGAGTGAAGTTTTGGCAACACTGAAGCCAGTGTGAAGGCTATGCTTGTCTTTAATAAGACAAGACTTTTAGTCAAAAGTTGACAGGGATAAAAACAAAGCACAACTTGTTGCTTAAAGCATTAGACCAGGCAAAAAACTCCAACCTGTTGTCACCCTGCACTCTGCCCTGCTCAGTTCAGCCTTTTCAGCCAGTGACCTTGAGCTCAGAGCTGCTTACTACAACCTTTCATCCCCAGCTGTGACTTACCATAATAGTAAGAAAAGAAAATAGGAATGGACTGGGGAGATAACAGCATTATAAACAATACAGAAAGCCAACAGTATGAAACCATCCTGGCTCATAGGAATTGAAAGCACTGGATAAGGGCTGCACTGGAGGGGTGGATAGCTGGAGCCTGTTTTTGGATGCAGACTTTTTTCTCTTTGGATGCAGCATGACTACTTAGTCCATCAGGGATGCTGACTAAGTTGCAGAGGGAATTCACGTTTCTTGAATGGAGTAGCTGCTCACCTTCTCAAATATTTTTTCATCATTTGTAAGGCTTGGCACCACCAAAAGCAACACAGAAAGCAAACCAAGTGGCTAATGAGAATGGAGGCAGAACAAAAGTTGTAGTGCACAGGACTTAAGAGCTAATCTCTCTCTCACCCCTATCTACACTGGCCTTGACTCAGGCAATCCCAAACTAAGGCAAGTTCTCAGGCTGTAAGTTAATTTTCTTCCAATTCCTTGATATGTACCTATCTTGTGCATGAAAGGCACACACAACTTAACAGTGCTGCTTCATAAGCAGATCTTACTCTCCAGAACCCAAGGAGGCAGGTTGTGCTACCTGCAGATCACCTGGAGACAGAGCTAGAAGCCTACAAAGTATAAATGCCTGGCAGATGAGACTGTAATTTCCCAAAACAGCATCTCTTTGCCTTTTAAATTTTCAGTCTCTCAGGACAGCTCACAGAAATCCCATTCAAGAGTTTCTAGTAGTCTATGAATGTTCAAGTTTGGATCACACACTTGCTATCTGTTGTCACTTAATTTTGTAATTTAAAGGCCCAAGCTCCTGTTTTCTCAGGCAACCATTAAAAATCGTCTGATTTATGATATCTTATTGATAATATCTCATGGGTTCATTGTTCTCAGAAGCCAGCTAAAACATTCCTACTGATTTCAGAAGGCTTTGGAATGTTAACAAGCTTCTTAAGAGCAATTAATAAAAGAAAAGCATGATTGAAGACAATCTTCATCTTCAAATGCTTTGAGCCCGCAGTATTTTTGAACAGTGGGAGTTCAATGTATTAACACAATCACGTTAAATAAGCATTTTGTTTAGACAGCAAAGAAGACATTTCAGACACATAAATTCTCCCACATTGTTTTTGTTATTGTTTCATTATTTACAGTCTGCCTGCTTGCTTGTATCTACACACTGTCTCTTGTCTCAGATAGTAAGCTCCCTGCAGGAAGTGTGGTATCTGGTCTGGGTTTTGTTTTGGTTTGTTTTTAACATTCCTCACAAAACTGGATAGTACTGAAATAGAAATAAAAACAGATAACAAGCTCGAGCTATTGAGAAAGGAAACTTAACAGGAAAGGCAAATCACAGCAGTAACTACAAACATCTTAAGTGCAAACCAGAGACAAGTACAAGTAGTACTCATAGCTGAAGTGAATGTAAATTAATCTAACTAAGCAGAACAAGGCAATTCTTTAAGCTGACTTAAAACGTAGGGCGCTAGTATTTGAAAAAGGGTATCAATGAAAACAGCAATTGAACAGTTAACAATATGAACAGCTAACTCTGATAGCAATAAAATGAGATTCAGGTAGCAGTAGTCCTGCACCAAACATGGACCACAAATGACACTTCTTCATTTTGTTGTCCACTCAGGACAAGTTCAGGCTTCACAGGGAAGAGGACTGAATACAGGTATGTATTGAACTAATGATAACTAGCAGACTTTTTATTGCAAGAATGCTAGAAAACACTGTCTTTTGGCTGTGTTTACTGACCAATGCAATATTTTCAAAGCATTCAGGGGCACTTCCACCTCTGCAAGCAACAGGAATATTTTGCGACCCAGCGGAGGTAACTAATCACTTCTCTTATTTCTCCTCATCACCCACCTCTACTGAGCAGATATCACTATAGTTATTGCACAGCAATAGTACAACGTCCAGAGGAAAAAAAAAAAAAAA
>VXAB01008031.1:154982-202238 GCA_013399175.1 Odontophorus gujanensis
CAGAGGAAAAAAAAAAAAAAAGAAAGGAAGGATTAAATTTAGAATTGTTCTCAGAACAATATCTTAAACCTGTTTACGGAGGTACTTTATAGTATTTGCTGTTGCAAAATGCCTTAGGGTCCATAGGCGGCATTTCCTCAGGAGAAATTACACAGTCACGGAAGACTTGAGTTGTAAAGGACATCAAAGCCCACCCAGTCCCAGCCCCCTGCAGTGGACAGGGCTGCCACCCACCAGCTCAGGCTGCCCAGAGCCCCATCCAACCCAGCCCTGAGTGTCTCCAGGAATAGGGCACCCACAGCTTCTCTGGGCAGCCTGACAATTGCTTTCAGTTTCCAGCTCCTAAGCGTGGTCAGCATCTCAGGACCCACTGCTCATTGCTCCAGTGCACCAGAGAACTACAGTATCTACTAACATTCAGACTCCTTTCTTCTGCTTTTGCCACCCTTACCTGAGCTATTAGATTCTTCCTTATTTTTTGTTATTATTTTTGGTGGTAGCTTTTTTTAATCCATATTCTGTTTGGTCTGAGAGCACATACAGAAAGATAGTTTGGAGACCCCTCATCCCTTGAGGTCACGCTTCTGCCCTGGCCAGCTGGCATCTAACCTCCATCTCTCTCTGACACTATGCAGGTATTCAGCGCCAAGAGCCTGTTGCCACCTTCCGTAGGCCTGCCGGGTCTCCAGCCCATCTGGGTGAGCCAGACTGCTAAGTGCAGGTTTTCTGCCTTCTTTCATGGTTTTAGTAACCCTAAATTAAGCCCGCATGCTGCACTGCAGTGCAATCTCTGTGTGCTGGCAGGTCAGCAGCTTCCAGAACGAGGAGGCAATGAACAGCTCAGTCACTAGCGAGCTGTTGTTTCAGGCCACGGGAATCAACATCTACCACAGGGTTTGTAACTTACTTTATTTGTAAGTCAAAATGAGGAACAAAACCATGTGTGCAGACTATCAGGTCTGTGATGGAACTGAATTTTCTACTGTTCCTGTTCTTGGGAGCCTCCAGGCTGACTGCAACATAGGGATTGTCTTAACGCTGAGGGTAGAAACATCACCTGTGCATTTCTCCTTTCACAGCTGTGCAATTTACCATCCATTTCATCAGCAAGCAGCCATTTCGGTGGCAATTTGGAACGCTGCCAGCAACTTCACATGGCTCCAGAGAACTTGGTTCATATGCCAACACCAAATCTGATAGCAGAGCTTCTCGGGCATGGCTTTATCCAGGAGCAGCCAGGGCAGGGGGAAGAACAGGAGCAGAGGCAGCCCAGCGCCCTGGGCAAGGAGAGGATGCAGTGCCTGTGGGTGTACCAGGGTTGTGGCAGCTTCAGTGAGAGCTCAGAGCTGCAGAGGAAGCGTTGCAACAGGGGAGAGGGCAAGGGGTGCTGATGTTAAAGATGGAGGACGTCCCCATGCAGTGGGACCTTTCTGGGTAATGGAGGCCAAGTGCTCGTGCCCTGTGATCTCTCCATCAAAAATACAGTCTGCAGACCTGGTGCAGTATTTTTAGAATGAATACACTCTGGCTCCTCCTGAGACTCTGTTACCTTGCTTTTACACCATTTCTGTTCGCTTCAATCTCATTCTGTTCCTTCATTTATATCCATGTTTGTCTTTTTCATGTTCTTTTGGCCATATCACTATCACAGCCTTGATTTTTTTTTTTTTAAATCTCATAAATGTTATCTTCTCTCAAATATTCTTTACCCTTGTCAAACTCCAGTTCCCAGCATCACAAGGGAAACAGGTGAGCAATATGTGCCCATACAGAACAGCAGAGCAAATATGTTGCCTGTAAAAGTGCCCAAAAAAGCAGTGCACAAGTTATGTTATAGCATGCACAGGGAGGAGAGCCTGGTATGGCAGAGAAACAGAAAGAGCCTTGCAATGTGCTGACTAGCCTCAGTCTGTCCAAATCTTTGCCAGAGATGCAAGGGAATACCATGCTGAAGCTTGTTTAAATCAGTCACAGTTTGATCCTACCTAACATATCTGAAGATCTCCCCAGGATGATTGGAAAGCACAATGATTCCATAATGAATAAGTGTTTTCTCAGTCACAGAGCAAGAGAGAAAAAAAACACAAACACGCACTTGCTGTATTCCCTACAAGCTCCAGTCATTTTTCAGCAAGGTCCTGGCAGCTCAGACGTGCTGCTTCCAAGCAGCCAAGTTTTCTCACGGTCAAGGGGAAATTCCTGGACAACTCCTTGCTTTCTTGGAAAGGAGAGTTGTTTTTCTTGATTCTGCAAAGCAAGTGCACACTGCTCAGCAAACAACAGCTATTGAGCCTATGGGCTTAGCTGGGCTGTCAAGGAGCTTCCTCTATTCAGCTCAGGTTAGCAAAAAGATTTGCTTGTAAAACACCCATCCTGACACACCATTTGTCTGCTTGGCTCCTTGCTGCCTGCTCTTAAGAAGGTCCCTGCTTCTCCGAGCTCTTCACAATTATACATCTTTTTATATATTATTTTAAAGATTAGACTTGCAGTATTTCAAAATTCAACCCTTGATTTTTATGGGCATCATCAAGCAAACACATAAAAAGCCCAGGCTACTTAAAAGAATACCCTTTTTTCTTTCAAAGGAATGTTTAATTGAGAGCTTGCTCTGTGATGTGTCTAGGACTACATCCAAGCATAGTGCTTTTGCCTGGATTCATGAATCGCTTAGAGTTAGTGTATTCTTCATCTCTGCAACCAGATGTCCAAATTCTTGGTGCTTGTGCTTGTCTTCATTCTGGTCTTCTCACTACAGAAAATTTTCAAAGGACATGGAGCCATGGGAAGACTGTTCAGAGAAGCCATACACAGCTCTTCCTCATTACTCATACAAAGCAATTTGGAAGGACCCACAGTTACCTGAGCCAGTTGTTTTAGAGATAAGTAAATCTAGAAAGAGTTCACAATTACTCCTACTGACAAAAAAAAAAATCCAAAACAGTCTTTTCCTGGAGTTACTGAAAACACATGACTTTTCTGGGATTATCTAGTCAGTTAAGCTTGAGGAACCTGCACTGCAGTCATACTGGGGTGGCAGTCTCACAGAATGGGCAATGCTTCATTGTCTGGAGGACTCTGGTAAGCCCATAGTTCCTTTTTCTTTTTTCCAGACATACATATGGTTCACCCATTGGCTCTAATCTGGAGGATGCCAGCCACCAGCCTAGACAGGGAAGTGTTACTTTTTGGAGGAGTCCTTCAGGAGGCTCCAAAAACAGTCCCCTGGAGGCTTATTTATGGAAGCATCCATTTTGATGGATGTTTTCCATGCCTGATAGCCTGCAAATAAAATTTAGGCACCTTTTTCATGCTTGAACATGTTCAAGCAATACAGAAAACAGCAATTGCAGATTTTCAGTGGGAAACAATCTAGGCCAAGCAAAAGTATACTGAAGTTGGTATAATTGTCTCAATGACAGTGAGATTTTGAGGAACATAACCAAAACAAATCTATAGATGCTTATTGAAACATAGAAAAGGTGAGAGCTCTGGAGCCAGTGATGTAAGGCTGTTAAATGTGGCTTGAAATGTGTCTGTAAGGCTTCCAAGCCTTACAGTGATGATTTCCTTAGCTCCTTCTCATGAATAGTGATTCACTACATAAACTGACTTTTCTAAACTCAGTTATTCCATTATTTCCAGTAATAGCTTGTATTTTCTTTCATGTATGAAAGCAATGGAAACGGACTTGTGGAAACCCAGACTGAGCTTTTTTGATACAGGTAAATATTTAAATCATTTGGTAACCAGACTGGAAATTATTGTATTCTGTCACACACGGGGAAAGCTCACACTTTTCATCCGGTCTGTGGCATTGCTAATTACTATCTCATTCTAAGAGGTAATTACAGTATTTAAAATGACAAACAAGGAATGTAGTTTATATCTTAGTAATTAAAATTATTCTGTGCCTTCATCATTCTCGAGTTCCTGCCAAAAGTGGGAGCAGAACAGATGAGCTCTGGAAAGAGTTGGCAGTTGTACTGCAGGAAAGGAGTTCTAGCTACAGAAATTCACTTGTAAATAGAAAGGTATTTTGAGAACACCACAGCTGGGAAAGCAGTCTAGAAATACAATCAATGAAAAAGATGGCAAATTATTCTGATGCAAGAAGGAAGGGCATTCAGATGAGAATGGGGGCTTAAAAAATAGAAGGCATTATTGACATTTACTAATGTTTTAGCCTTATAAAGTGAGAAGACAACATTTTTAGAAACTACTGGTGAGTGAGAAAAAACCTTGCATTTGTAGCAGGCTCAGGAGGCAGAAGATCAAGACTCGAGCAATCCTCAGCCAGGTGCAGTTAGCAAGTGCACATCCCACACGTCCATTATTTAAGAGATCTCTTTTCTTAGAAACATTTAAAGTAGACTATGCAAAGTCTACTTTGCAAAACCCATGCAAAGATATGACAATTCATCACCAGGTACTCTTAGGAGGAGCTGGACCATCCAGTATAAGGTGTCTTTTCCATCACCAGTTTTGCTGCTGGAGAGGGCTGTGCTATGCTGGTGGCCCTTGCACAGACCATCCCCCTGCACGCCCAAAGCCGAGGCGTGACTAATCCCTCCACTGGCTGCTACGAGCAGCGCTGCCTACTTGCATTAGCTTGCAAATCCAGTGGCAGTGGCTCTTCAGTCAAACGTGAACAGATTTCCCTTCTCCGGGAGTGGCACTCTGAGCCAGGGAGAGAGCATGTTTCTATCCAGCCTTCAGTGGGTTTAATTAGAAAAAGCTACAGCATGGTGTTCAGGGCCAATCTGAGACAGCAAATGCCACCTTGCATTGAATGCAATGAAAGGTTGGGTGTGGGAGAGGGGATGTTGTGTTAACAGTTTCTCAGAAACTGAAGCCTCCATGTGATAAAGTCTGATGAATTCAGATTGTCACTTCAAAGGACAGGTTCCTGGTGTGCATGTAGTCACTGCTGTCTTACTGAAATGAATGGGGAGTTTAATCAGCATGGACAACTGTGACAATCAGTGAAGAGAACTTTAATTAGCATGGAGTAGGCTGCCCATGCAGTGAGTTGAAATTCCCATGGCAGTAACAACCTTAAATTGGGCTGGCAGAACCCACAGATTCTGACCACCTCCCCAATTAGTGGGGGAGGTTATTCGGTGGGTGACCTTATTGTTACAGTGAGCACAAAGCAGCCTGCTGACCCACAGCCTCCCAGAACAGCTGGTGGCACTGGCAGCAGAAGGAGGAGTGCTGTGGTACACAGGTGCATTGTGCTGACAGAGCTCACAGCAGCTTTGGGCATGGACTGTGGATATTATTGAACACAGGCACATGCGCAAGGCAGATAGCTGTGAATTAACTTCCCCATAAAATCTGTCTGCTAAAACAAGAGGCACGTGTTAGGATCTAATCTCACAAAAGCATTAAATCCACCATGATCTGCAAGTAAGGCAAGCAGGGGAGCAGTGTGTATGTGGTGCCAAGCTGGCACATAGCACTGAGAGGTGGAGCGTGGCTTTGGTCTGCTACTGAGGGAACTTACACACTTGTGACTAAAGGCTACGCTAGAGCACACACAGTGATGAGGGCAAGCTGCTGAGTATTTCAGGTTTTAAAGAAAAAATGAACCATAAATGAAGCAAGGCTAACCTTAGTGCCCTTTCCCTGCCTCGTTCATATGGGATCACCCACTGCCCTTCACAGGGCCAGGCACTGTGCCCAGCTAACCCTGTGTACTACCCAGTGGCAGATGCCTGGGAGCGAGAAAGGCAGAGAGGGCAGTCACACAGGAATGGAACTGGCAGGGCTGGTTGGTCTCATTGCAGAAGGTACCTGCCTGTGGCGGGGGGTTGGAGATTCATGATCCTTGAGGTCCCTTCCAACCCGGGCCATTCTGTGATTCTCTGTACCTGCATCACTGGCAGCTGAATTTAGAAGTGAGCGAGAGGCCAAGGAAAAACTTCTGCCCAGTAAGGTCCCTGCAGCACAATATAGCCACCCCGCAGGGGATCAGGTATCGGGTCAGACACCAGCTTTGAGGACACAGCCTCAACAAAACTTCCTCTCCTGACCCAAAACTGCACACAGCTTCACCATACAGGGGAAACAGCTCCAAGCAGTTCCATTCTTGTGCTCATTCCCACGAGAGGTGAGTCGTTATATGTAAATAGAATGGAAGGTAGACTGGTGGGAGTTGGATTTTCCTGCACTATTATGGCTCAGTCATTTCAGCAGCCAGCTCAAGTGCTGCACAAGCTCAGAGCTGTTATGACTGCCATCAGACTCTGGTAATACCTGTTACTGATGTCCCTCAGCCACCCACTCTCTTTACACATGCAGTGCTCTCACACTGAGGCTGCTGGTTGCCCTGGCCATGGAGGTGGTGAAAGTAATTTACCATGGCTTGCTGCCCACTCATGCTTCCCTCTCACATCTACCAGCTTCAGGCGCTTAGTAGGGGGGTCCCTCCAGGCACCACTGCAGACACCGAGAGCTGGGGCAGCCCAGCATACCTCAAAAGAGCCTCTCTTCTCCTTTGTCTCCCCAGGTTTTGCTTCAAAGGAGGAACTGAACCTGAAGCCGCTGGGGGCAACCTCCCAGGGGAACCCAAGTACGTACATCGGAATTAATCTCGTAATTATATAGTGCCATTTTATTAATTACCTGCTACTTGAAGGCATTCAAATTAAATAGCAATAAGGACGTTTGAAAGAAAACTTAAGAAACTTGAGGAATACATTTTCCTCTGGGGAGGAACAGCTCTCTGCTAGTCCCTCTGACAGACGCAGTTGGTTTTGCTTTTCCAAGAAAGGAAGCACAGCCAAGATGTAGCTTACCTGGGTGGCAGGACGATGGCTGCTCACTGCTCCTCCTTGGGGCAAGCTCAGATCCATGTGCTGGGCACACACGACTCCTGTCAGGGCGTTCTGATGGTGGAGGACAGCAAAGCAATGAGCTGCGGTCAGGGATGGGCAAGCAAACCCTGGTGACTGCACACACTCCTGTAGCCGCACAGGCGCTCTTCCTGCTGCAGAGGGTGGGAGGGAAAGAAAGCGCCTGAAAAATGAACAGCCAGGAGAGAGGGTCTGTGCACTGGCTGAGCTGCTGAAGGAGAATTAAGGAGCCCACAGTCCAGGGATGGAGATGTCACATGCTATGAAAAACAAACCTTGCACAGCCCTTTGTAATTAAAGACAGGTTTGCCCATTGACTCATCGTGAAATGGGGCCCAGAGAAGAAGGAGAAAAGGAAAGCAAACCACAGGTGCAGAGGTGGAGTCATCCACCTCTTCAAGAGAAGCCTCCCTCGTGGAGGGGCTCAACCTCCTGCTGACCCCAGGACCTCCTGTGCCCATCCTTCCACAGCTGAGTGCACACTTTTGTCTCAAGGGCTATTTACCTTAAATGCTGAACCAAGTATTCCTATATTCCCAGTTGGTCCACATAAAACTCCTAATATGTTTTGTCTCATCAAAAAAATGTAAAATGCACCTAAAACTGGTACAAAAGTAAGAGAGAGAGAAGATAAGGGGAAGGATCTGCCCTAGAAGACATAAACTCACTGTAAGAAAGCAGAGCTTAATACAGCTCCCTACAGAGCACTTAAGCAGAGTCCTGCTGCTGACCAAGTGCAGGAACACTTCTGCCATTCAGATGACTCCAGGAATTAAGTTGGAGCAGGCATGTAAATCTCAGATTCTGTTGGCTAAGAAACTCCCACCATGCATGTGTACATCCCTTGAGGTATTTCCCTTTTAAGGTCAGGAAATTCAAGAAAATTTGGCCCCTAATTGGGGTATTATTATTTGTTGTGGGTTCCCAGCCTTGCCTCACTCTCTGCTGTGAAAGAACATGCTTTTCTGTCACGCTTCTCTAATTCAGCATTATAAGAATTAGAAAAACAGACAGCTACAGGAGAAAGAATTGAAAGTAATGAGATGTGAGGCAGTTGCATAAGCAGTTGTAAGAACAATTGGTACTTTGTTGCCTTCAGGCTATCCAATGATTAAAACACATGATTTTGGACTGTCTGATTGGTAAGGGGCACCATGAAAGACAAATCAAGAGATACAGATGGCAGGAGAAAATAGTAGCACTCCAGTTAAGCCAAATTTTGATCCCACTCGTAGTCACGGTTCAGCCGACAAATGTTTCACCACTAATGTGCCGAGGAGTTGAAGCAGGCTGGTAGGGACTACGGGCAGCACGTGTAGAAGCAGAAAGATCAGGTTCATCTGAGTAATTAGCAGGAAGAGTTTGAGTGCAGACACAGCTTTTATCTGACGCAACACCAAAATTGTGCTGCTGCACACACACACAGGTGAAACCCACAGCTGTGCTGGGAACAACTGAAGCTCGGGTCAAACACAGTGAGTGGGAGCTGCCTCCCCACCTCATCAGGAGGCCCAGCATGGGGGCAACGGCAGCCACCTCCTGCCCCACACACCAGCTGTCCCCACATTCCCCAGCCCAGGGACACCTCAGGGTGCTCAGTGCCAACAGGCCCAGGCTAGCCACCATCTCAGTATCAAAAGCATTTTAGTAGAGCTCACACAGCAGGGCGAGACACCAGGCGTGGAGTTTTTAGGCTTTTTCTCTTCATGATAAGTACTGCTATTAAAAGGACCAAACCCATTTTCCCTGCTTTTGTGTCTCTCCTCAGGCTGCAAGGTGGATTTGTCCTTCTTGATGGATGGGAGCTGGAGCATTGGTAAACGCCGCTTCCAGCTCCAGAAACAGTTCTTAATTAACGTGGTTCATGCCCTTGGCATCAACACTGCTGGGCCTCTGATGGGCATCGTGCAATATGGGTAAGGGCCACTTCCGCACCCAGGCTACAAACCTAGCTCTGTTTAATTATTCCCATAAATAAGAATTGTAATATTTGGAAACAGCTGTTACTGAAACACCCTCTAGAACTCCACTAGCGTGGCCTCATTGATAATTTATCTTTTCACCCATACTCACAGCGTGGGGACTTTTTGTTATCAATGCTGGTACTCCCATGTTGGACCTCCACATTGATCAGTGCTGCACAAGCTGCTGGAGCAGCTCTCCTCTCCCCCAGGGAACCCCAAAGGGCACAAGCACATCACAGAACAGTGTCATTCTGCCTTCACTACCTGTTACACTCTTTGCTGCCTTCTTCTTCTGTCACAGCCTGTGGGAGCAGTTAGGCATTCAGCATGTTTGTTAGGGACAAGCTACTCCCATCACCACTGGATATGTGCATAGCTGGAGCATGTTAAAGCTTGCCAGGGAAAGTTCAGGCTGGATATCAGGAAGCATTTCTTAGAAAGAGTGGTGAGGCACCGGCACAGGCTGCCCAGAGAGGTGGTGGAGTGACCATCCCTGGAGGGGTTCAAGATCTGTGTGGACATGGCAGTAAGGGACACGATCAGTGGGCATGGTGGGGATGGGTTATTGGTTGGACTAGATGTTTTTGCCAACTTTCTGCGATTCTATTATTCCTGCTCACACCCAGGAGTAAAGTAGCTGCTCTTACAGCCTTTGTACTGCTGTATGTGAGGCAAAACCCTGACAACTGCTTCATATTTCTTTCCATCTGCCAGTGATGACCCTTCCACAGAGTTTAACCTGAGAACATACACCAACCCCAAAGATTTAAGAAACGCCATTGAGAAAATCCCTCAGAAAGGCGGACTTTCCAACATTGGTAGGTGACGGGCTGCATGCACACCCTCAGCACGGGGAGAGCTCCAGATCCTGGAGTGCTGCTAGCCCTGTAATTTCATCCTCAATCTTCTCTTTCATTTCAGGAAAGGCGCTTTCATTTGTCAACAAAAACTTCTTCTCGGATGCTAATGGAAACAGAGGTGGAGCACCCAATGTGGTGGTGGTAATGGTGGATGGGTGGCCAACCGACAGGGTAGAGGAAGCCTCCAGGCTGGCCAGGGAATCAGGGATCAACATTTTCTTTGTCACTATTGAAGCAGCTGCACAGAATGAGAAGCAGAATGTTATCGAGCCAAACTTTGTGGACAAGGTACTTAGTGGGCTAGACTCTGGCTGTGTACTTGCCTTGGACTCTACCTTTTTCAAGTGATTTTGCACAGGGGCTTAAGCACAGTCACACTCATAGGACATTTCCCTTCCTTCTTACCACTCATGGTTACTTCTGGTCCCACTTAGACTGCTAGGTCTCACATACAAAGAGCCACGCAGCAGTGCCTAAGTCAGAAAGCTGCTAAGAGCAAACTCAGTTTCAAAGTGAAGCTTTAGTCTGAGATTCATTGTGTAGCAAATGGTTCTTTGCTGACCAAGCATTGGCACAAGCTGGCAGACAAGATGTTCTGAACGTACAGCAGCATGACAAAGCACAAAAAAAGAGAAGAAGAAAATAGAGGATGCAAGCCTCGCACTATTAGCATTTGGCACTGTGTCTCAGGGCAAGGTGACACAAGGGTTATGGCAGGAGGCACCTACCAAGTACCAGACTCGCTTGGGCTTAGGAAGCATGGCAGAGTTATCTGCTATTTTCAGAGAACATATTCCCGCCTGAGCCACATTGCTCTGCCATGAAATAATTTCCCATCAGCTTCAAGGCTGTTCCAGAACTCCACTGTTTATGGTCAGTGTTTAATTGGATTATAGCTCTATTTGCATTTATTTTTCATCATGACAAAGCTACAGTGAGTCTGCATGAACCTGCCAGAGAGCACAAGTGGGAGAGCACTCCCTGCTCTGCACTGCCCCTTAGTTTCTACCTACACTCACCCAAATCCCACTGATCCTCTCACAGCTTCCTGCGGATCTGCTCCTACAAGTATTTCTCAGTGATAAAAACAGACATCGACATGATTTTTGTCTGTCTGTCCTTAATTATTTGGCAGAGCCAGAACAAGTGGGAATCTTTGAGGGCTTTCACTATTTTATCAGAATTGCTCGTTCCTTTTTTTTTTTTCTTGTACAGCCAGGTTAAAAACAGCTTCAGCCCCAGGTTTCAGTTCAAGGCAGGGAGGTTTGTCAGCAGGGAAATCCTTTCTTGTTGCCCTGACCCCGAAGTTGCCATCTGGCAAGTGCTGGGGCTTCCAGGCAAAGCCATACAGTCAGTGTCTCTGTGATTTGGATGCTTTCTCTACAAACAGTGTAACTTCAAAAATCTTGACAGGTGGCAAACTCAGTTATTGCATTTCTTACATGGCTGTAATATCAGCTCCATCCCACAGCTTTTAAAAAGGAGAAGAGAAAAGTATCTAATACAGAAGTATCTGTGATGTTATGTTCACGTCATTTCCCAGGGAAGCAGATGGCAACTGGAGGAGAGCCTACTCCTGGCTCCAGCATTGCTCTTTCCAGGAGCCTAAATTTACAGTTTAACTAAAATGCCAGTTGAAACAGGCAGACTGAATTTCCACTGCCTTCATACTTGTGGTGTTTTGCAGGCAGTGTGCAGAACAAACGGCTTCTATTCCATCACCGTGCCCAGCTGGTTCAGCCTCCACAAGGTCGTCCAGCCCTTGGTGAAGAGGGTCTGTGACATTGACCGGCTGGTCTGCAGCAAGACGTGTCTCAATTCAGCTGACATCGGTTTTGTGATCGATGGCTCCAGCAGTGTTGGCACTGGCAACTTCCGCACAGTTCTGCAGTTTGTAGCCAACATCAGCAAGGAGTTTGAGATCTCAGACACGGACACCCGCATTGGAGCCATTCAGTATACATACGAACAACGACTCGAGTTCAGCTTCGATAAGTACAGCACAAAGCAGGATGTGCTGAGTGCTATCAAAAGGATCAACTACTGGAGTGGTGGAACCAGCACCGGGGCAGCCATCAGCTATGCCTCTGAGCAGCTCTTCACCAAATCCAAACCCAACAAGAGGAAGATCATGATTCTCATTACAGATGGCAGGTCTTACGATGACGTCCGAGTACCAGCCTTGACAGCTCACCAAAATGGTAAGTTCCACTGTTATTATCTGCTTCTTCTCCATACCTCCACCTTTATTTGGGTCAGAGAAATACACTCTGCTGTGATGCAAAGGCATTGGATGAAACTTTAGGAAGGAAGCATAGCACCCACTTTGAGGTCTCATCAAGTTCTAAGCAAGACCTGCATCTGTTGTATATCTGAGTGAGGAACTTTTCTGAAAGTAATACAGAGCTAGAAATGTGCAGTTAGACCTAGGGGATTGCAGAGGATTTCTACTTTCTCTATGAAGCCTCCTTTGGCTTTCCAGTCTGGATATTCACACATCTCCCAGGGCAACTGTAAGACACCAAAACAAGGAGCTGTTGTTCAGAGCCACAGCTAGAGCCTTACTATTGTCTGAGCCTTCCTGCTACTGACAAAAGGCAGTTCCACAGCACACACCAGGCACTTCTTCCATTTGGACAATGCCACAGTATTTTTCTTTTTTACAGAGATTGGCAATTCATTGCCAGCTTTTTCATGGCCTGGTAACTATGTCTGCAGTACTGATCTTAACCAACCAAATGCAATGCAATTAAAACTTTTATGCTAACCCTTATCTCTTGGGTTTCTTTGCAGGAGTCATAGCTTACTCCATTGGAGTTGCTTGGGCTGCCCAAGATGAACTGGAAGCCATTGCAACAGACCCAGATAAGGAGCATTCCTTCTTTGTGGATGAATTTGACAACCTCTACCAATTTGTTAATCCGCTCATCCAAAACATTTGCACAGAATTTAACTCACAGCCACGGAACTGATAGGGTGGAACAGGCTGGGATCCTTGGGCGTCGTGCTGAAAACACACAATGCTACAGGAACAATGCCAGCCCTGGGCTCAACAAATACTGGAATTGTTTTTCTCTGACAATTTCCAGTTAATGAGGTTGATTGCATCTCTGTCCCTATGTATGATAACGCTATGTGTAGGCTACTGTTTTCCTTGCAGGCTTCAGAAACTCTGATTTGGATGGATAGAAAAAGAGGCAGGAGACATCATGGAGGGAGTAATTGGAGCTGTATGGGAAGCCGTTAACTGTACAGGGCCTCAGCTTAGATGACTCCCACCTCAGGACACACAAAAACACTAAGATGTGGTGGTCAGGGCCCTCCAGGGAGCAGCTACACTGCACAGCTGCTGTGGCAGATGTAACTCCCTCTGACACTGCCCATTGCTTGCCATCCAGGATAGGACCGACATCCTGAAATCCCAGGCACAAACTGGGAAGATAGAATTCAAGTATTGAGCTTCATCCAAACCCATAGACCAGCAAACCAGTAGCCAGGGTCAGGCTCTGGGACACATATCCATTTGTCAGTCCCTATAAATCCCCATGTCTGCAGAGCAGCCAGTGCAGGAGCTGGATCTCATCTCCCACAGCACTGCATTAAATGTGCTTAAACAACAAAAAAAAACCAACCAACAACCGTGTCCCCTTAGCTCACTTGCACCACCTTTTGCCATGCAGCTCAAGGCCTCTGTAAAGCAGGAGAGCTGCAGAGGCAGACGAGGCTACTTCAGTAAAAAAACAAAACAAAACATGCATTTCAGTTGCTCACTGTCTGAAAGGTTTCTGAGACCCCCACTGTTCTATCACCAAATACAGCACAGTTATAACAGCTTACAGTAGACTTTAGTGTGAGGATAATTATTCAAGAGCTGTTAAAAAGGCTTAAGAGGAAAGTATCTTAACATTGTGTTACACACTGGGAAAAGCAGTATTTCTAGTATTCACAGGCACCCTTTTCTGAATTTGGGGTGGACTTCTGTTATATGGGTTGATTTCAAGACACACCTTTACAGCCCCAGGTTATTCAGAGTACACAGCTGTTTGGCCTGTGAAGAGGTAGCCACAACACTACTCAGCAACAGGGGGAATGACACGCAGAAGTCAAAAGCATCGCACGGCAGCTAGCAAGCAGCAGTTGCTGGTGATTTCCATCTGGTGTCACCTAGGAAAATACATCCTTTAAGCAGAAGTTACCAAAGGAAAAGGATGAAGTTTCTGTGCCAGTAAAAGCGGGCATGTTCTTGTACCTATTGGCAGCTACAGCACCATGACAGGTTTGTGGAAATAACAGGAAATAGAAAGAAATTAAAGCTCACATTTCTCCTCCTACTCACAAATCAAATTTTTAGTAGTCTTCATAGTTTCTGTAAATAACAGTGACCCGGGATGTTATCATTCACATCAAGCAAATTGGAGTAAACTGCCACCAAAGGAGACCCCTTCCTGTCAACAAAACTGACACCATCTTCCAAATCTTTGTTTGGAAACGTGACTGAAGTAGCTTAAAAATTCCCAGTGAAGTTATACTCCAAATCAACGCAAACTGCCCATTCTTCATGAACTCCCCAGTGTGATGACACAAGCCAGGTGAGGTACCGTGCTCCAGCTACTACTCCCAAAGCCATGCTGGATGAAGTGGGGGTTTTACATTGGATTTACTAGGGACTTCATATTCTTAATATTGCAGGTTAATTCTTAATAGACAGCTTACCACTGCATACTGATGGCTGTACTGGTGGTCCCCTGGCAGCACAGATTGCCACTCTACAGATGGTCCCACACACTGTGCTCGTGCTCTGCAGCCAGAGCCACAGGTGTCTGTAGGACAGACATTTTCATTTCTACTGAAAACTTTAAGCAACAGCAAGTTTTCACACCCCACAGAGAGGCTGAACAGCTATCTCCCACACTGTTTGCTTAGGGCATGGCAGGGTTTGCTGTTGTTTAAATGGTTAACCCTGACTTTACAGAACACCTGTTGTGCTCAGATACCAACAAGCTGTTTTATTACCTTCTTGAGATGACCTTGAAATTAATTTTTATTCCAACTCTCATCTAAACTCAGATGCCTTAAACACAGTGAACTTGAGCATAAGCCTCAGAAGTCCCAATACAGCCTCCCTTCAACAGAAGTGGATCAGCACAGAATGCGCTCCTCTATAGCCCTTCACCTTTCACAGCAATAAAAATACTTGTCACATCTGAAGTCTCTCAGTAATAGTAATAAAAGATAACAAATCTTCATAAATGTTTGGAGGAGTTTTGTTGGTTTGGAGAAAGCAGCAGAACACCTTCTGTAATATATACAAGCTGTTTTGAGTGTCTCAATACAAGTTGCTATATCTTTTGCAATAAAGATGTCCCAAAGGCATACAAGTCTATTTGTATATATGCAGTTAAAAACAAAATTACAAAAGCAACAAATATGGTCCACGCCATGGTAGTATCTGAAATGCAGCTGAGTTTTCCACAAGGCTTTAGAAGACAAGGAAGGATGGAAAACAAAACAAAACAAAACCAACCACCAAGTGTTTGAATGTCTTCCATTTACACACTCAGATGACAAAAAAGAAGCCTAGAAGGGATCTGGCAGGGGTAGGAGCAGCAAATTCCCTGTCAGATGAATCAGTCATTGAAGCAGAGTCTACTGGTCGGAAAGGCCTCAAATATGTACACGCATCTTGCCAAGCCTGCAAGACCACGTCTTATTTGAAACCAGTCTCCTTTTGGAAGCTGAAAAATAATAAGACAGGCTCCACAATCTTTCTAGATATAAGACTGAACCAAAAGAGGATTTAGATGTTCCAGCACTTGATGGGTGACAAGTTTTAGATGCCTGATCACTTCAGTGAGGCCTGCAGCCTGGCTGAGGCATCCAGAAGAGCAGGGCAACAAAGGATAGGACCTGCAGCCAAACTCCTCACGGGCTATACAGTGAGGGAAAAAAAGGGCTTGTTTGATCACCCTTCCTTAGGACATGGGTATCTGCACTTTCCAGTTACCTCAGCAGAGGTAACAACCCATTTCAGGTTCCTCAGCAGGGCCTTCCATGGCTAGGCCAGAGGTGGGACACTCGGTATCCCTTCTGCGGCTGTGCTACCTCATGCTGCATGCCTGCCCCCTCCTCAGCTGCTGCCACACTGCTGCTTCAGCGGCTTTCCCTGTGGAAGCTTCTCAATTTGCTCTCCCACAGGCTGGCAGAGCAGCTTCTGTCATCCCCACACTCCTTCCAGAGCCTCAGTCAAGCACAGAAAGGTAACAGTGCACAGAACCATATGAAGCACTGGAGTTAAACAGACAACTGATCACACAAGGCAATCTGAATCTCCTTCACAGATCTACTACCCTGCCCATCAGCTCTTCTCTCACTACCTACGCAGCAAACTACATATAAGAAATGTTACCTAGACACCAAACAGTAATAAAAGTCTTCCATGCTGTACTTACCTTAAATTCTTCCATGGTTGAACACAATCACCACCTCAACCATCTTCTAGTTGTTTTGCCTTGCCCAACACCATCTCCTCATTACAGAAACAAATTAAGCCCATTTTCTTTGCCATCATCACTTCACTTTGAAGAAGTCTTGAACAGTAGCAGGCAACCCACATTTGCTAAGTTGCCTCTGTATTGAAAATATTGCAAGTGTACACCTGTGTAACTGAATGTCTCAAATTCAAAGTAGTCTTTAGGCCTCCTGTGTGGGAGTGTTATTCCTACATTGTTCTTTCTTCCATTCCTTACCTCATGAATTTTCTGCTGACCCTTTCTGGAGGCAGAACACTGGGTATATGCAATTGTACCATCATTTCATACAATTCCAATACCTATTTTCCTATGAGGAGGGAAAAAGAGTACTACTAAGGCAGAAGGCTTATTTTACCTATCATGGAGTCAGAGGAGATGAAAACTTAACTTAGCCCACCTACAAGCTTAAAAAAACCCAACAGGATGGACTTGCTAACAAATTGTTCTACCCAGCTCTGTGTAGGTTCCCATACCACCCCCTCAACAGTGTTGTTCTAAGCTTTTTCCTGTAGAAACGCAGCCACCATCTGTGATGTGTGCTATGCTCTCCTTAATCCTCTCCTGAAGGGTATATTCATGCATTTATTTTTATTTTAAACAAATGTTCCACCCAGGAAGCGCATTATGTTTCTCTGTGATTAGAGAAGGCTGATGGAGCAGCTCCTGAGCAGCGGCACTGTACCCACCCCACACGTGTGTTCAGTCAAGAAAGTACCAGGGACAGAGTGCCTAAGTGCATGGAAAGATGTAGCATTCCAACAATGCCAAGAAGACAGAATGGTACAGAACCAAGACATATGGAGAACAGAAAAATTAAGACACTACTGTAAATGGTAGCACTTGACACAACTCAAAAATGTTCACATCAAATTACTGCAGGTCTCTCCAAACTCGTGTCTACCTGCTCTAGACTGTGTGCACTTCCCCCTCCTCACACGTACCCCAAGAGCACAAATTCTGTTACAAAAACGCAGAATTAAGAACACAGTACAAAATGTTGAAAAATAGTATTTATTAGCACCCAATTTACATAATTATATGGTACAAATGACACTTACTTGCTGCTGTAACATTAAATAAAGCTGCTTTTAAAAACCATTGCTTATTTCTGGAAGTCCATGTGATTTTGCTCAGCACAGAACGCGGGTACAGTATACAGCTATCCCACTTTACTACTGTCATATCAATATAAATACCTGCATGGTTACCTCAATGTGGTCTCATTTTAAATGGCACACTAACATACGCAGACCTATACAATTTTAATGACAAAATATTTACTTGGTCTATTCAGGCAAGTGAATGTAGCTTTAAATATAACCTATCCAAGAACTTTCACGAAGTATGAATTGCAGTGAAAAAGAGAAAATTCAGGGCCGCAACTGAGAAGCTCAAAAATATACCGGCGTATTTCAAAATAATCTCTCTCTGAATTTTCTGTCTTTGTCACTCGAGATAATTATCCAGGATTTTAAAATATTGAATTTCAGTAAAAGTTAATCTGAAGTGTTTGAAGAAGCATTCTCCTTTATAGCAAATATTTATACATTTTATAACAAAGGCTTATCAAATCTTTGGAGAACGATGACTTTCCTTATTTCTCATAAAAGCCTTTCTGAAATCTTATGAAATATATGAAAATTTGGGATTACGTAAACCATTTCCTCCACAAATTAGAAAACAGTACCTCTCACTTAAAATAACATTCACTTCTGTACAACAGTAGCATTTCAAGAAGGTAATCTGGTGGTATTCTGACAACTCAGTACTGAGCCATACACAAACCAACAAGCAGACTATTACTCAACAAGTAGTCATTTCTCATTTGGATCTACCACTTTGCAAGACACCTGAAGCCCAGCACTGTTTCAAAGTAGTCATTCAAAACTAGCGTGCAAAATAATAACCTCAGCACAATTCTGGGGAAGGGGAATCTTAATTTCCTGTAGCTGTTTAAGCAAGAGTTCATACATTAGTCACAGTAGCCTTTTCCTATCAACTATCTGTCATGGAAGCAACCCAAAACAGAAGAGGACCAAATGTAATTACTGACATGTAAGTGGTTATCACCTGTGGTATTTCCTCTGAAAGAACTGTCAGGTACCTCTAAATTCAACAGTTTTCCCTGGGTAAGGGGAAGGGTATAGATGAATATAAATGACAACAACAATCCAAATCACGACCACACTGAAAAATGAATCAGTTTCATTTACTTCAATCTTATGAATTTAAGTCCCATAAGACAAGGAAATTCACCTGGATTTTTTTTAACCTGACAGTTTCTTTTAAAAGAAACCAACTGAAGATATTTAGATGAAATAACAATGCAGGTTGTTGATGTACTGACAAATGTCAACAAAAAAATATTACTGCAACAACAGTCTTCCCATCACAGATTTCTATAAGACTTTCAGATGTGTGATTCAAGGAAATTATAGCACAAGTCTGATTTTCATTCTGCTTGGGCTATAACAGGCTATACAAGAAATTATTAGCAAACATCCTCATTTTGCATTTCCAGAAAATGTGCTAACACATATGAAACAGTTTCCAAAACTTATGCATGTCTGTAAATGCCTGACTGCAAGGAAACAGTTCCAGGAGCCACACATCTGAAAACAAGTGACATTCAACAAAGCACCATCTTAATGAGAGGAAGAATAAAAAAATAAATTCTCAATGGAAAAATATTAGCTTGAAGTCCTTTGCTTTTCCCTCATACAATGTTTTTGGCTGCTTTTTTTAAGTAATCCAAAATAATGAAAATATTTGGCTTGGAGACAAGTCATCCCTTTTCTTACAGAAGAGTACAAATTTAGCTTCATAAATCTTTTCTCAGCTTTCCAGTCTAATACTCCAGGGTGAGGACCAAGGGTTTCTCTGAAGTAGTAGGGAGTAATTTTGAGGCCTGCAAGGGCTTGGGGACCTTGTCAGCACAAGGCTCTGAACAGCTTCAAAAATGCACACACAGGCACGGTTTACACCGAAGTGTGATCTCCCTGGATCACAGTGTGGTTTGGTAGCACAAGCTGTGGAAAATTAGTTGAACACACAATACGACAACTCAGAAACAATTAGAACAAAGATGGGTTAAAACGTGTATTACTGTATGCCTCTTTAGTTCAACTGTACTTCAGATTTTGTCATCCAGCATCAAACCTCTCTTTAGAACGATCCAATTCAGACCCATAAACTCTACTGTTGAACTGGAATGACACGTTCTGTAGTTGAATTCAGATTCTCAAAAACCTTAAACAACGTAGCACTTCCCATGTTTACACAACAGACCAAAGAGTAGAGAAACCAAGTCAGCCGGCCAGATCAGAGAACTCAGCAGACTTAAATGAACCAGGAACAAGAAAGTATAGAACAGCCTTGAGGTGGTGGGAGGGGCAGGGCTGAAGCTGAAACCCCAATACCCTTTAAAAAACACTCTAGATCAATAGGCTTTTATGAA
This sequence comes from Odontophorus gujanensis, assembly GCA_013399175.1. Lineage (NCBI taxonomy): Eukaryota > Metazoa > Chordata > Aves > Galliformes > Odontophoridae > Odontophorus > Odontophorus gujanensis. The sequence goes on from VXAB01008031.1 coordinate 174,654, forward strand.
ATTTATCCTGCAATAAAAATACACTGCAGCTGAGATATTACAATTCCAAGAAAAGATAGATTTTAGTGGGAAGATAAGAATGAGATAAACTGATAAACTTCACAACAGGTATGAATGTTAGTACAGGCACAGTCATAATTTTAAAGGTCTCATTGCCAAGACCTTACCTCTCAGGATTAGCCCCATCAGTTGCATACTGAGCATCTGTCTGTGCAAAGGCTATTTACATAAAGGTCACTCTTATCTGGGGAGCGAGGAGAGGACATTCATTTATTCACTCTGTTGTACTTAAGACGATCTTTTCAAATGTGGGTTTCTCACGATGGAGTGAATATCACCTACCACTTCGTTTTCCATCAGTTTCACTGCTGCTCAGCAGAAATACTGCAGAGAGTTTGCCTAGCAGTTCACAGTAGTTTCAGTAACAGTGCACTCTTCAAAAGTGACGAAATGGCCAACACTGTTTCACACACTGCAACCTCTGCAACTAAATATATTATCAGATTTGAGTAAAACATTTTCAATGACTACAAGTCCTTCATGGAAAAAGAGAGCTTTAGGTTTCCAGAAAAACTGTTGCTTCCTCTCTGTGCTTAATAATAACACAGCTTAACTGAACATCACTATGATGCCCACCAGCAGCAGGTATTCCCCCCCAAAATCAAACATTTTATATAAAACTATTTTCCATATGTTAACAGTTTACTATCATATTCTGATATCTTCATTTTTAGCAGTGTAGGCCAAAACGGTTTTCATCAAAGAGCCACAGTTTTCAGAGTGTTTTAAGTGTTGTACTATAAGCAGCATTGCATTTTCACAGTTATTTCCATGAATTTCAGCTCATCTACAAGAAAGCTGAAAGATACGCAAGCTAACTGATTCTCAATTTACCTGAAACCACTGGTCTCATTCACTTGTAGGAGAAAGTAAAGTTTAAAAAGACACAGCAATATTTAGCAATATAAGCAATTGTTTGGGGCAGCTTGTCTAAAGTGACAGTTCAGAAATTTGCATGATCTCCACTTTTGACACAATTATTCCACAACTTGGAATCTGAACATATATATTAAATTTTGTCCTTCACACAACCTGCAAACAATGGGTGTATGAATAAATCTGAGGAATCATCACAGGAAAGCTTTGCTAAGATTGCTACTCCACCCTTTAAAGATTTTCCCTTGCTCTGTGTGCTATCATCAAGTTGAATTCTACATTGCTTCCCAGGCTAGTCATCCTGAGCTGACACCAGTACCAGAGAGGGTTCAAGGGTTTTGGCACTTAACCTGTTTAAACTTCAGATTTCAGTAAACATCCTCCCTCGCTGCTCAGCACAGTGACCACTATAGATCTTCAAAGTAAAAATACAAGTAATCTCATCTGCAGGAGCTATTCCTGTTAGATTGCAAGCCTGATGCTTCAGCAAAGAGGACTCCAAGAAGACTGCTCTCTAGTAGTCTCATATAGGCACAGGAACAAACAATGGCTGCACTTTCCTCCACAACTCAGCCTATTTTACAAGGTTTTACTAGATTTAGTAGATAATATCCTTATTTAACATTTCACACAGAGGGCTCTCCATAACAGTCTGCAAAGACACTGCCAAACCACAGCCTGTAAATGATTCCAAACTTGCATCTTGAGAGGCATTCCAACACTTGCTTATCAGATGGTTCTACCTGCTTCTTAACTTCTTGTCTCTTGTGCAATGGACTAACACTAACAGCAAGAGACTGCTGAAGTGATACTGGAGCTTATGGAAATCTCTGCTCCCAAAAATGACATTGATAAAACATGAGTAAGAAGGAGAGGGAAGGGGGCTCATCTGAGATCAAATAGGTGAACTGCAAAAGGCAGTGTAACCAAGTCCCTTCTCTGTCACATAATTCCTCAAAAGGACATATTTCTGACTATGGATCACAAAGCTGTACAGTGAACGCCACACGTTTCCTCAAACATATTATGCATGGGACTGCTTTACATAACACTGCTTGAGAACACATAGAAAACAACCAACAGTATGTGACATATCACTGTCTTAAGATTCTTGATAAAGTCTTCTGAGTAATAAACAAAATCTTTTATTTGGTATGTCAAAACACTTTCTTCTGAGGCATAAAAAATAAAAATAAACAAACAAACAAACAAACAAACAAAACAACAGGTGAAGATGAGGATTTTTCAGGAGAGAAGGAAATATTTTTCACAACAAAATTATATCTAGAGCTTCCTCCAGGCTATTCCAAATCATTTTGTGCAAGTGTTTTGGCAACTGAATCAAATACGTGAAAGTATACAGCAGTGAAATAAATTAGAAATGAGAGTATTTAAACCTAGTGGACTCATTTTAAATGTATGAAAGGATTGCAAATTCTCCCATTAAATTAGTTAGTAAAACCAAAATCAGTAGCACAGGCAAACATACACAAGAAAAAATATAAAGTTAACCATTAAAAACTTACCATGTCAATTACATATATGAAAAAGGGCAATGGTAAAATGCAGTATACAGTGTCACACAAAAATGTTGCCTTACTGTTTTTTTTTCAAGAACAACCATTAAGTTCCATTTTGTTTGCATCTTTAGATGGATTTATCACATTCATAAAAGTTACCAATTATACTGAACCAGAAATAACTGCATTATAAAATGGAAAAGTTCTCTCAGAGATCAGAAGTTCAAAGCCTATAAAAATAGGTTACGAATTAAGCATCTAGCTGCAAAAGGATTGTAACTACATACTGGAAGTGAAGGAAAAACTTGAGAAGCAGCAATGCAGAGTTACTGAAAACAGCTGTCAGAAATAAGATTTGGGTATGAGAGACACTGGCTAGACTAAAATGTTTGGGTTTCCTACATAAAAGCATCATGTAGAGGGAAAAAAAAAAAAACCCAAACCTCCACATTTAACAACAGATCACCTTCAGACTATGTCCAACAAAGCACTGTGAGTGGCAAGGCGTTGTGGGCAGCAGGATACTGAGACATGAGTTAAAAAGCTGAAAACAAGAAAAAGTTGTGTAAAAAGAGCAGACTGAAAAACAGCCTGAAAAAAGGAGAAAGGAAATATACAGCTAGAGCTAGTGCATACACAAAGGTTCCAAATTACAAAGGTGATGAGGAGTATTTAAAATGGCACAAAATATGGCTTGAAATACTGGCATGAAGTTACAATAGAGAACCACCAAACATCACATAAATCCTCCTGTCAGTGCGAAGTAGTCATTGAAATAATCTTCCGAAGGAAAATTAATCATTTGGAATATATACAGAACCCCACTGGCCCAGACAATATTAAAATGCACAAGTCCACAACCCTGCTTTAGTAAACAGATGGACTGGGTAACCTAAATAAATCTTTCAACCCTAACTCCTATGATGACGCTCAGAAGATCTGACAGGCTCATGCACAATACCCTGCAGTCCTACAAGTATGTGAACAAGTACAGTAAAAAGACATTGACATCAATTATGAAGACCAGCACAAAAATATATACTCCACAACCTCTTTGTAAGGCTACATTTGTTTTGTTTTTTAAAGGCACCTCATCCTCTAGCTATTGCCAGCTTTAAAAAAAGTCACTTCTCAGTTTGAGCAAAAGCTCGATAGTGAGAAGGAAACATCTTTCAATTCACATTTGAACAGCCACTTCTTACATTCCAATTGTAATCAGAATGACAGTCTTTAAAAACAAGCATGCTGGCCTATTTGTTTTATGTACAGCAATTTAAACAACTTTGACTACATATTGTATTGTGTAAGCAAAAGCACAACATTCATTTCATACTCACATCATTATCCTTTGTATACACAAACTCAAGAGAACTTTTAATACTAAAACATTAAAATGCACCCATAGTCTTCCCTTACTAGACATATTTAATACATGTTTACAATATATATACACATATATAATATACACAGCTTTTAGAATTTTTCAAATAAATCTTTGTAATTTCCTCTCCAAAAAGAAATAAAATAATGACACTGAAAGAATATGAGTCAAGTACACAGAACTCTCACTAAGTTGAATGCTCAGTTTTGCAGACCAGTTTTCCCCCTTTTTACCATAACCAAAACGTTTTTAAAAAACTAAATCTGAATCACTATCGTAATCATCTGTTCCGTGGTAAAAGTTCTAATCTTATCTATGGAAATATATTGCATATCAATATCATGAAGTGACATATCTGAATATTCTGTGCAAAAAAAAGGTATTCCAGGATACTTTAGCAGTAAATATAATGTGTTACAGGCTCAAAAAGCACAGGTCAACCTTTTCTTCTAAACTATATAGTTAATCTAAACTCTGAGATCAGCATCAGAAGTGGTCCCATCTCTAAATATCACTCTAAGAACAACACGGTCAAATCCTACGTTGATATCTTGCAATGATTCCTTCTTAAAAAGTGTCAGTCTAAAGGAAAAGATTTTCAGTTTCCAGTCTTAGCCTCAGGCTGGTAATTGAAAGAATTGCATGCGTTGGGTTCTTTCCTACTCACATCAGCACCAGAAATAATCTAATAATAGGCAGAATCAATTCTGCCTTCCATTCCAATTTGAGGAAAACACCAGCTCCAGGTTCAAGAGCAGCAAGGGCTTATGGAGACATATAATAGAAAAGAAACCACCCACTTTCATTTAAGAAGGGATAAAACAACAAAGATTTTGGATTAAAAGTTATTTGTCACTTGAATCAACAGAGAAGCTCTGAATACTGAGACAAAGTACATCTGCTGTGCAATTGAAAAAAGCATTCCTTCTTGAGGAAACCTAATTGATGGCACGATATGCCCCACGATGGACACGTGGAAAAGTCCCATAGATGTTGAAGTCTGGAAATGCCTCTACAAGTAGCAGAAACTTCCACACTGATTGACTTTTGTGCAGGCACATATGATACTACTAGGACTCGTACAGAGCATCAGGCATAGGTTTAATCTTCAAAAGAAATTGAGTATTTCATAGTTACACAATGCCCAGAATGACACCCTTTTTTTAGCAGGAACAGAAAGAGATGAAGATATGATAATTACACTGTAAGAGTTTCTTTGGGAAATCTTATAATTTCTTGTGCCAGATCTCCAAGAATAAACAGCATTATAAATCTGAATAAATTAATCTGCTACTAAAGTATATATAGACTGCTTCAGTCTGCTGTTAACTGGGACTAGACTAAAGGCTCAGCTTCTAGCCACGCGCTAATGAAATCAAAAAAATTATACAATTTTTTTTGCAAACTAAATATTTGCCATATAACACCAAATACTTAATAAAACTTTACTATATTTCAATTTATGTCAGTAATTTGCTTTCCTTTATCTACATTTACTTTAGGTTAGCAGACAGGTGGCTGAGATTAAGTATCAGCTACCGCTCTCTGAATGTGATTGACTCATTAATACCAAAGGGACAAAGGGATGACAAAGTGCCTCTCACATGACATAATAACAAGCATGTGAACTGACACTTTTTCCAGGTGATTTAATCTTAAGTACTCCAGGATTCCTCAATAAGAAGCATCCCAGGAAGTTTCCCTCTTTTCCCTATCTCCCTGAAGCAATTAGACCCCTTCTTTCCAGTACTCCATCTTAACAATAGAGAACACATAGACCTAATTTCACCCAAGGCCTGCCTGGACGAAAATTCACATCCTCTGAAATAAAATCGCTTTTTCTTTTTCTTTTTTTTTTCTTTTTTGAAAGTAGTTGAAACTGAGAGTTTCCAAGCTCTCAGCACCAGCTGAGCTCACAGAAACCAGAACAAATTTCAATTTAGAAAACAGCACCCTGCAAAAACTAAACACTTACAAACATTCTCTGATTGGGCGGGAGACTCATGCCCTTCTCTTTTGTGCAGCTGGTTAAATATATACAAAGCTAAAGTTGGAAAGGGACACATTCTGTCATACAAACACTTTTGCCAGAGCATCTGCTCCTGCACTGGCAATATAACATTTGGATGGGTGGAATGCCACATCATGAATGGACTCATCAAATTTTTTGCGATGAGCAGTGAATTCTTGGATGCAGGTCTTGCTTTCAAGATTCCACAAACGAATTGAACAGTCATGACCTAAAAAAGGGAGAAATTGTTTTCTTTATTATAATTCTCATGTTTGCTACCACTATGAGAAAAGGAAAATGAAATTTAATGTACTTACTGCCAGACATCAAGTACAAGCCATTAGGATCAACAGCTAAACTTGTAACTGCATCTAAGTGAGCTACCATGGAGTGGATCAGTTTTCCTGTAAAAGAAAAGATTCAATTTACTTTCTGCAATTCAGTGTTATCTGCATTCACTGTTTAAACCTCACCACAGCCCATTTAATAAGTACATTATCTTGTCCCATGACTGAATCAGCAGAATTACAAGAAAACCCACTCTTTTAATGTTTACAGGCTCAGTAAAGCTACAGAACTGATGCCATCAACTTTGTCATTTGCTTTGTGTGCACAAATCCACCCTGATGCTGCAATCAGTGCACACATTAAATATCTGTCCCCTAAGGGACTTAAGTGAGTTCAACAGTAAGGCCTTGACTGAGAAGGAGGACATGGGTTGAGTATTCTGATAAGCAATGGATCTAAACTAAATAAGAATACTGAATGATTTTAACCAACTCAGAGATAATAGATGTTCTAGAACAGCTTATTAGCAATAACTATTTGAAGTGAAATATACAAAATCATGCCTCAGATATATATTTTTGGTAGCATAAAATAATAAAGAAAAAACTGAAAAGCTCAGTGTTTCCTCTTCTATATATTATGACATTATATCATCAAACAAGTCACAGATTTTCAGCTTTCATCTCAGCTTCCATTGGGTGCTCCAACCTCTTTTTATTTAACATGTGTGAAGAGCTTAAAATCAACTACAATGTCAAAAGATCTCGACTTAATTTTTAGTGTTGAAGCAGAGAAGTCACAAGCTGAAGATCACCAGCATTCACAATCAGAATGAAAGTTCAACACAATTGCTCCTACAAAAACATCTTTTATGTAATTTATAATTATACAGCTTAGTGCAACTCTCACCGATGATTCGAAGAAGTATTCTAATTGCCTACTGTTTCTACAGAAGAGAGTGATTTGGAGAAACAGAGTGTATCAAACTGAGAATTATGCCCAGCAAGGGAACTGCTACTTCTAAATCAGTTGGTAAAAGTCTTAGAAGCACTAAAGAAGTGCCTAGGCTTCCTGCCCTCAAATCAAAACAGCTCAAGACAAAGACAGTGAACATAAGTACATGAAAATTAAGAAGCTGCCTTACATGCTGATTATTGAAAACCACTAAATTTAAAGTATTTTAATAGAATTAACCAAATGATGAAGGTTCCTTATCATTATCCCAATAAACTTCTATGTAGACTGGCAATACTGTGGCTCTGCCAGTGAAAGAAAGATTTTTATTTCAGAGAATATCCGATTCTTAACATTCCTCAGCACTTGTGCACATAACATCAATCATAATGAAACTGCACTTGTATTTTATGTCACACAGCTAAATAGTATGACGAGGTCCTACTGAAAAGAGAAAGTTGCACACCTGTATTGTTGTCATAGAATTTGATGTGTCTGTCTTCATGAGCAGTGATACTAATTGGAAGAGTTGGATGGCTGATGACTCTGTTTATCTGACAGGAGGTACTGACAGCTAGGTAAAAAAACAACAAAACAAAACATACATATTGACACATGTACGTTACTAAGTTCTTTGAAAGACTGCTATTAAAAATGCACATGTAATCGATTTTATCTGCAATGTAATGCTATCACACAATGTAAACTCTCTTAACTAACATTTTATATGCATGTGTTTTACTTTAAAACACTTTTCAAATTACATACCAACATCTGCATACGCTAGCCTTGCGTATGAATGTAAATGTAAATAAGTAAGGTTCACTTTTTTTTTTTTATAAGAATAAGGAATCAAGAACTGAGTGAAAATACTATTTTTGCATTTCCCCATCTCCACACTGTTCCTCTTGTCAAGTCAAACTTTCGTTGTAACATACAGGCAGACAGGAAAGTTAACATCATAGTAAGAATGTTTAAAAGTAAAGAGGATTCCTCACCACCACAGAACAAAAGCCATGTACCATCATGTGATACATAGTGATTAAAATTTTCATTGGAGAATACTAGGCTACTCATATGAGAGGCACTTTCTCAGTATTCAAGAATCCTGAAATATTATTCTATACTTATATAAATACACACACACACACACACGCAGGAACTAGAAAATTATAGAAAAGATATTTTAGTGGGTTATTTTTTTAATAGAAACCTAAACATTGACTTGCCAAGCACAACGAGGCTTAGAGTCCTTAAGTGATGGCAGTAGGCCATTTCAGATAATTCATTCTCCTATTGCCTAGTTCTTGTATTATTTATTTAATACAGCTAACTTTTAGAGCACAGTTACATAACTAAAAGTACTAAACAGAGACTACCAGATGTCATACTGAGAGCTGGACTTTTAGAAAAAAAAAATTCCTGTACAGTTGCTTTTAGGTTTTTTAATACAGTGAGGAGAATCCTGCACAAAGTAATAATCCAAAGAAGGGAGGTGAGACTTTCTGTTTGCTCTTACAAAATGACAGATCTGTTAAACTTCAATGAAAGAAATGAGTAAAGCTGATAAGAAGAGTTTGCCTTTTAAAAATATTATCAGACAGCAGCATTCACTAGCATAGAAATTTAAGTTGAAAAAAACTATTAAAGTTTTAAAAAAGACTGAACATTTATATAGTTGTTAGGTCACCATTTCGACCCAAACATGAATCCTCATGCTTTAGCTCACTCTGTTCCCCCTCCTAATGATGGGGAACCCTGCCATGATCCAAAGCCTCATGAAGGAGCTTGTGAGCTCTACTCATCTCCTTTAGTGAAAACTTTAAACAAAGCCTAACTGAAATTGAGCCAATACCTCTGACGGGAAACATAAAACTCACCCTACACATTCACAAATTTTTCATGAATTTCACTTGAGATTTGTCTAATATTATCTGACTTGCAACTTTGGACTAATAGAGAATGGAGAATCCTGATGTAAAAGAAACTCAGGAAATTTAACCTTTTCCTTCTGCCACTGTTTACTGAAGAATATATTACAGTATCTGCAGTTCTTTCTTCTACCTTCTATGTTTGCTCTTCTACTATAAAGCCTCTTGCTCTTGTACAGTAATAACAGCTTACTCCCAACTTCTAAAAACACAATGTTTAACATAATATATGTTGCAAGTTACCAGGATACACTGGTTTGCCTAATTGCCTGGAAACACTGAAAAGACTATTAACAGTATTTGATCTTAATCAAGCAATATTTTTCTGTTTTGGATACATACAATTATCCACTCCAGACTCCAAGGTAAGAATCCGTTGTCGCGTCTCCATGTTAAAAATGCTAGTGTGTCCAGTGTTAAATGATGCTACCATGAGGCTTGGGTCACTGCTCACAAGATCTACTGAAGAAGGAATTCCCATTTCTAGAAAACAATGGGAAGAACATTTTCATAAGAAACACACTGTTTAAAAAAGTAGAAAAAGAACACCAAGCACTCTGATATTTAAAGAGTCAAGAGTTACATTTTTAAATCTACATTATGATAACCTAAATAGATGGTCTTGAGTGATCACTACTTTAATCCTGTTTTTCTTGTATGCACTTCAACAGTCTTTATTGAGATGTTCTATCCGGAACTGAGGTTGGACAGAAACCTAATTTGAAATGTGCTGGAAAGTAAGAACCTCACATCCTCCACCTGCCACACCCCTTTCCTTTCTTTAAATGCAAGAAAAATTTTCAGCCAAACCTTCAGCACAGGGGCATAATATCAAAGTGGTAAAATCATCTACATGACAGATGATTTTAAGTTGTTATTAAACTGGACAACCTCAGAGTTTAAAAAAACTCCAAAGCTTTCCAAATGTAAATTTTACATGCTGAAACTATTGGTGTGGAAAGTTACATAAGTACATTAAAAACCTCACATTACATAACTTTTTCCATCCTGTCCATTATATATCAAAAGACTTTACACTGACTATCTCAACGTTACAGGACAGAAGGCCAGATCAGCAGAGCTTGAGTATAAGAAACATTCCTTAAAATTTCTGTCCTCAAATGTACTGTTGTTCCCTACCAACTATGTGAAAGAACAACACCATTTCCAACAGATATCAGAAGGAGGAGGTGGAAGAGGTAAAAATCACAGAACAGTTCAGGTTTGAAGGGACCTTAAAGACCATCCAGTTCCAGCCCTGCTCCCAGGGGCAGGGATACCTTCTAATAGATCAACTTGTTCAGGGCTCCAGTCAACCTGGCCTTGAACACTTGCAGGGATGGGACATCAATAGTCTCTGGTCAACCTGCCTGAGAGCCTTGCTGCTCTCACAGTTAATAATTCCTTCCTCACATCTAACCCATATCTACCCTCTTTAGTTTCAAGCCATTCTTCCTTGTCCTGTCACTTCGTGACAAACAGATGCTCTCTCCGCCTTTCATGTAGGACCCCTTTAGTAAATGAAAGGCTTTCATAAAGTACCCCCAGAGTCCTCTCCTCACCTCCCTCATCCTGCTGGTCCTCTTTTCATGCAGCCTAGGATACAGTTGGCCTTCTGGGTTGCAAGGTGCAGCACCTTACATTTGGCCTTTCTGAACTTCATGAGGTTCATACAGCTTTTCCTTTTCAAGTCTGTCCAGGACTTTCCAAATGGCATCCCTTCCTTACCTCCAGCACATCAACCACACCACACAGCTTGGTGCCATCAGCAAACTTGCTGAGTGCACTTAATCCCACTGTCGATGTCACAGACAAAGATGTCAAATAGCACTGGTCCCAGTACTTACCTCCAAAGAACACCACTCATCACCAGTCTCCACCTAGACATCACACTATTGACCAGAATGATCCAGCCTATTCCTTATCTATTGAGTAATCCTCCTATCAAATCCATGTCTCTCCAGTTTAGAGACAAGAATGTTGTATGGGAGTGTCAGGTGCTTTGCAAAAATTCAGGCAGAACGTGATACTGAATATTATGTAATCTAACGTCCATGGATCCAGATAAAACAAGAATACAACCAACACTCTAAAGACTCATGGGAAAAACATCTTACTTGCACATACTACTTGTGTACTCAGAAATGCTGGAAAGTACAGACACCACAGTAAAGTCACCAGTAAATGACTGGTGTGCAAAGGAAACCTGTAATGTTTTTGAAGTGACTTTTTCTACCACCATAATGCCTACTTATCTGCAGCTTCCTGGTAAACCTGAAAAGATTAAAAGGATTTGGGAGATGACTGCTGCAAACTTTTAGAGTTTGTTCAAGTTTATTAATAGGCAATAAGGAAAACTCATTTTCAAAACTCATTCGAAGGAGGACCTTGGAATGTCTCACCTGAATTTTATTCCAGTTTGAAACATAAAAAACAGATCAATTCTGTGAGGCAAGATTGCTTCTTTTAATTTAATAATTCCAATTTTTTTTTTTTAAGTAGTAAATTTCAAAAAGTCTTCCAGACACTCTTCAAAAGCAGAAAGGCAGGCAAGGTGGTCACAAATTAACCATGGTTCTGATAGAACCCTGCTGACCTTTGGAAACACAGCTCTGCCAAAACTAAACTACATGACACATTTATATTTTGCTTCATCTACTTAACAAGAAATGAGACATCTGATCGACTTTATATCATGATTCAGAAAATCCACTCATTATATCAAAGTTCATTTTACCTTGAAGTTGTTTTGAGGAACCAATAAACAGCCTCAGTTCATGGGTTGCCTTTAGAACTATCAGCTTTAAGTTGATAGTTCTTAAGATGACCATGACAAGCAGATATGCTAGAGCAATTACTGAAACAGCAACTCAAACATATTAGGTTTTAAACAAGAGGATTTTGGTATGTGCATTATGTTTCAGTAACTAAATCCTAAGGACTAAATTTTTTCAACTAACAGCATTCAGGATGACCAGATTACTGCATTTTAGTTAATGCAAAAATTCAGAAATTCAACTGCAATGTCTGTCAGAAGCACAAGGAACCTCACCTGGAAAGGTATTAGGACTGAGTTGGACCTAAGCACTGGTCATTTCAAATCCCTCTAAGGGTAAGAGCAAGCTTTTTATTCTTGACAAACCAGAAGCAAGAGCCTAACGGAAATTCAGTTTGAATTTCACCTATGGAACAGATACATCATGCTCCATGGTTCCAGTAATATCAGCAGGTAACCTGCAACAGTTAGGTTTTTGATATGTGTGACTGTCCTCCTGTGTGTAGGTATCAATATTAGCTGGTGTCAGAATTCAAAATTTACTCTCTTCTAAGCGATCATAAGAGGATAAAATCCAATAAACAAACAAGAAAGATTTCTACTCAGCAGCCAAAATTGTGGAAGTCTGAACAGTGATGCCAATGAACTTAAAATTCTGTACCTTGATTATCATTAAATACATTGAGAGCTGGAGCAACTTCTGTAGCTTTCCATAAACGTATAGTACCGTCTGCAGAACAGGACAGCAAACGCTGGTGTGTGCCACTGTAAACCAGACCCCACACTGCATCTGTATGTCCTACAAAAGCACCTCTTAGAACAGAAGGATCTGAGAACAAAAGACAAACCACATTTCAAAACAAAAATTGAATTAAGTTAATAGCATTATCTTGATCTATGCTTATGGAGAAGCCTTAACAAGCTACTCCTTTAAAAAAAAAAAAAAAAGCTAAGACAACCTGGTCTTATCAGTATAATAGTCTCAATAATTCTATTCTTCTTCTTTAGTTTCATCAGCATAAGTGGCATTCAGTTTCCCAGTTTGTAATTAATGGAACAAAACAAAGTTTCAGAGGAAGGGATGGTTATGGCATGTTAGTCTTTTTTCCAAAAGACAGCTTTGAGGCCAATCGTATCTGATGCTATGAGATGTGAAGAACAGATACACGGCTGAGGACTGTTTATAGCTCATAATCTTTATTGGAATATATCTTTTTTAACAGTTCGAAGATAATACTAACAGTTTTGGCCTCAGACCCTACAACCTCTTTATCTCAACAGCATAGATTCGTCTAAGAAAAGAACATTTATTTATTCATGTACCCTTTCAGCCTAGCTGTTTGCCAGAACTGTAATGAGATCGAGGCCCTTTTTAAGAAAACGATAAATTCTATCTTCTCATCAACCAGTATCAGTATTGTATCAGTATTAACACAAAAACTTACTTCAACTGAAGCAAATGTTCAATCTTCTCTTTTAATTTTTCCAAGAAATATTACCTACAAATTATACTACTTTAGCTACATAACATTAATGTCACTAAATGTGTCCTTTTGTTGGTGTCTGATAACAATGTACCGTAAGAGTCGTAGGGGTCGATGTTTGGATTTGTTGTATTCCAGCCATGGATAAGGCCATCAGTTCCCCCACTGTAACACTGCTCACCGTTACTGCTCATCACCACACAAAGCACTGGTCCACTGGAAGAAACCACATCCCAAAAAAGTTGATTATGAAGTTGATTATTCATTAAGAGATAAATATTGTCAAATAAATTTTCAAATTTCTCTGTTAAATACAATTAATCTGCTGCACTGTCTGCAATGGAAATTCTGCATTCTCAGAATTTAAAGGTTTTTCCATGAAAACAATTCAGTAGATTTTAGTTCATTGGACACTGCTTCATTTTACGTATACACATATCTGACAGAAAGGTAAGAGCTATAACAAACAGAAAAACTGACTGAATGTGAACTGCTTTCTCTTTTAAAAATGGTAGTGCGCCCAGCATAAGACAAAAATAGATGAAAATGAACAGGTATTTTAAATAACATGGGAATAAAAGTACCGCATGGAATCACTAGCTGACGTGGTGGAAATTACTTTAAAATTTTTTGTGTCCATTTAAAAATCTTGTATTTCTCACATAAGACAATGCTCATATCAAATACTCACCTATGTGCTCTGAAGGTATATATTGGCTCTACGTCAAGAGAAGCACTCCTAAACAAATTACAAGAAATTGTTAACACACATATGACCTTACACAATCCTTAACAAAATTGTGCCAGAATTAATAAATTCTTAATAATCACTGCTACCTCTTTTGAAATCTCCCCTACAAAAATTCATGTAGAGACAGGAAGTTGTATATCTATTAATTCTTTAAATTCTTTCGAAATATGATAGGATTTTCATTCGCTTGTCTGATTTACAGACTTTCAAAGTGAGAAACTTTGGGAAGTCTCACATACCAACCAAAGCAGAAGGTGTATCAGTGGTGGGGAAGGAGCACAGGGCTATCAGTATCAGATGGAATATTTCCTTAACTGTTCCAAATCCTGAGGAAAGTGGCTTGTAACACCTTCCTTTTTTACCAAAGCTCTAACACAGTTACAAATCACTTAAACTGCTGCTCAGGACTTTATCAATCAGGTATCAGGTTAAATTAATTTCCCATTTTAGTCTACACACAAAATACACATATGCAAAAAAAGGTAACACTTTCTCATTTTCAAAAATAAAAATAAAATTAATTCATTAACATGCATTGATTTCTTCTGGTACTCCATAAAGTCTCTGTAATTCTCTAAGAGTTGATTTTCATACTTAAGGGACAATTCTCATTAACTTCCAAAGACCACCAGAAGAAGCAATATCTACAATTTTATTTATATGAAGAAAATGCTTTAAGGAAGTAAAGAAGAAAAAAAAAATCTTACTTTTTTGTTGGGGCTGTTTTTTGTAAATTCCACATTTTTAATGTATGGTCCTCTGAAGCTGTTATTAGCACTGGCTCAACTGGATGAAAAGCTAAACCTCTTATTCCATCAAAGTGGCTTCTTAATGTGAATTTGGGGTTCCAAGTCTTTCTCAGTGCATCTGTATTGTTCCCTATCTAATAATAATAATAAAAAGGGTACATTTGTAATTAATCTGGAAGATACAAGGAAGGGATATCAGAGCTTCAGTTTGGCATTTTCAGAAGATGTCAAATTATCTCAACTGTTTTTTGTTAACAACCTGTTCTCAAGTAACAGTCGACTTAAAACTCATCAGACCTACTCAAAATGAGTACGAAGGTAGAGGTCCTCCACAAAGGCAACAAGTCTGTCCCTGCAGCAGTGCCTTCTGTGCAAATCTGAAATACTCCACATGTATTCAGTTGCACAATTAAAAAGCTGTAAAGTACCTTTTTGACTAATACTGCTATAAACTTTGGTATTCAAAAGCTGATGTACTCACCGGCTCATCCATTATACTGGGCTTGAATCAAGCAAGCTGCTGTGCCTGAATATCTTAAGTATCACTGACATGTTATCTATCAAGTAAAGTTCTAACAGAAATGGAGAAATGTCTAGCAGTGTAGAAAATAACACAACCTAATCTATTCACTTAAGGCAATGCAAGTTCTGTGATAATAGGAGACAAGTTGATCTTGCCAGAAAACAAACAATAAAGAGGCAAAAATGTCTTGGCTACATACTAAGAATTTAACTGGCAAGTACTAAGATATCGTATACACAGAGATAACTACTTGGCAATGAATGAATTTTACATAATCCAAAAAGAAAGCCCTGTAAAAATAAGTTACTTCAACAATGCTCCTCTAAACAGATGTAAAATGTCAAACGGACTTCTATGACTTTTTCAATCAAGACTGACACAGTTAAACTTGCCCTCTTATAATCACTGCAAACAATCCATTAATAAAACATTGACATAAACAATCACGCTTAAGATAGAAATAATTTCACTATATTGAAAGCTATGGATAATCCCAAATTAAGTTTCATTAACACCAATAAAAAGATAACTATCTTGGGACACTTTGAGAATCTAGATTTTATTCTAGTACACGAACAAAAAAATAGGTTTAAGAACAAGAGTTGTCTTATTTTTCTTTCCAGTGTTAATTTTGGATTTATTATCTATGCTTTGCTGAAGAGGCTCTACAGATTTTTTAAACGAGAAAGGAGGCACGGTGAAAAGCAGGTTCAGTCTCATTGTATTTCCTAGTAATTATGTTCTGTCTGCTCAGTGAGACTTCTCAGTTCTCTTTCCAGTCTTCTGAGTTCAGCTGGCTCAGTAAGGGAACAGACAAATGCTGGAGCTGATGCAAGAATGGGGCAGGGCTGCAAAGTTAGCAGCACTGTCAGATTTCCTGGAGATTGGCCAAGAAAGTCTCAGAAAAAAGGGTACAACACATACAGAGTACCTGCAGATAACTGCAGTGGAATTTGTCTGCCCAAAGTCAAGAATCTAGCGCCTGTTTAGGTGATGAAGGGAACTGAACCTGACCTCCAGGTGCCATATCAGACACACAGGTCCCATGTCGCATCTGTCAAATCCACAGACACACTCCAGACCGCCTAACAAGACATGCCACTACTCTCAAGAGTATTCACAGTTTGTCTCTCATTCAAAGATGTTTTTTCAAAAGAGTTCAATATGATATGAACTCCAGCTGTTGGAGTGGGTCCAGAGGAGGGCCGTGAAGATGATCAGAGGGCTGGAGCACTTCCCCTACAAGGACAGGCTGAGAGAGATGGGGCTTGTCAGACTGGAGAAGAGAAGGCTCTGGAAGGACCTTATCGTGGCCTTCCAATACATGAAGGGGCCTACAGGAAAGCTGGAGATGGACTTTTTACAAGGGCATGTAGCAACAGGACTAAGGCAAATGGTTTTAAACTGGAAGAGGGTAGATTTAAACTAGACATCAGGAAGAAATTCTCTACTGTGAGGGTGGTGAGACACTGGAACAGGTTGTCCAGAGAGGTTGTGGATGTCTCCTCCCTGGCAGAGTTCAAAACCAAGCTCGAGGGGGCTGTGAGCAATCTGATCTAGTGGGAGGTGTTCCTGCCTGTAGCAGGGGGGTTGAAACTAGATGATCCTAAAGGCCCCTTCCAACCCACACCATTCTGTGACTCTATGATTAGCTTAAAAATTGTGAAGTAGATGGGCAGTTCCACTCAGGAGATCCACAGCAGAGGTGGAGACAGATCCTAGTCCTGATGCATTGCCTGTTTGGCCACCCCATCATCACTCCTCTTCATTCATAAGACTCTCAAGAGCTCCAAGAAGCTCAGTTACTAACAGAGCAGCTGGGCACCATTCCTCTCTTCCCACTAAAACACAGCGAGGTAGTCTGAGGTTTAAAAAGTAGTTGGTGGGGAGGGGAGAGGAGGAGTCCACTCCTGAATTAGTACCTGACTTGGTTTTGTTTTTAATTGTTATGTCTGTGTCTAACTATATAATGGATACAATTTGAAAATTCGAGAAATAGCTTGGTAATGCAGATAGGATTACAAATATGTCTGATGCACAAAGTTGAAGGCAAGCAAGAACTTACTGCAAAGCCTAAAACCTCCAATTTACTACACAATGTATTATCAGTATATCAAATGTAGTAATTATGTAGTTTAGATGCTCTTTCTGTTATGAAGTTATGAGAAAATTTTCTTTTCTGCTTTTAAGTAATATAACAATCTACACAACTAATTGAAAGTCATTCTTTAATTTATGAGTCTGAAAAGTCTGAAAAGAGGAATCTGTTTGCAGCTCTTGAAAGAGAATACACTCAAAGACTGACCCACACAAAACTTTTAAACTTCATTGTCTGTATGATAAAGAACTGACGCTATTAAACCTACTAAATTTCTACTACAACTAAATTTCTATCATGACTATAAATTCCTAATATTCAGATTTCACATAGGATTTAACAAGTAAAAAAGCAGAAATAAATACTTCCAGTCATGCATGGCAGTATGCAATAGATAAAAAAATGCTAGATTCCATAAACAGAAGTTCTTAGTTCAAGGTGTAGAGACATAGACAAACATTACAGTTATGTGGACACTTGGTCAATGAAGACAGCACAACAAGCATCTTCTGTACGTGTCACATCTTTGGGGGTTGGACTTGATGATCTCTAGAGGTCGCTCCCAACCCCTAAAATTCTGTGATTCTGTGAACGACTAAAATCAAAATCTAATTCAGTTTAAGTGGGAAAAAAAATGAAATTTGTACATCAACTTACTATCTTTTTGGAAACAAAGTTAGGAAAGATTAACAAAAAGACTGAGTTCGGATTAGGAGATGATGTAAGACAATGAATCTTAGCAGAGATGCTTTATTTCATTGCAGTCCTGATGATTCCTAGAGTCACATGCTCATAAACTTGAATATCTACAGCAGTGTTGTCAAAATGTGCATAAACTTAATATTATTAAGTATGCAATGTATTGTTCTACAAGTACAAAAAAAGGTAGAGCTTCAAAGAAAGGCCTGTAGATTATTTCTTAGGTCTCAGACTTGTCTGTGATAGTAAAATCCCAGATGGTGATTACTGAAGAGTCAAGATATACGGTTGGGTACAATTCCTCCCAGATATTCAGCATTCAGAAGTTATATCCATAATCCATCAACCTTGACAGAGACAGGTAATGCAACAGAAAGGATAATCTAAATTTGACAGATTACAAAGGTGTATAGGTGTAATACCTAAAGCATCTTTCCATGAAATCAGAAATATAGACAAAATTGCATATAAGTGCAATTTTAAAATACTTTTCTTGTAAAAGTGAAAGAAAAAGAAGCAATACGGTACTCACAAAGCCACAGAAGTCCTGACCTTGAAAGCAGCTTTCCAATACTCTGCTATTAGAGAATCCCTTCTACATCAAACTAAGCAAGACCAGTCCCCTTAATATCTCTTCATCAGTCATGTGTGACTGAAGGCACCCCGATTTCTCCCCAGTCCTCTTGAAGAGGAGTAGCCCAAATGTGCACACAGGTACGGTTTCACCAGCTCCACATAGCAGGAGCATTAACATTGCTCAATCTGCTGGCCACGTTATTAGTAGTTGTGCCCAGTGTCACTGGGATTACAAGTAGTCAATTGTTTTATTATCACCGTTTACAGATACTTTCAACTATTTGAATGATACAGCAAGAACGCAAGAGTTAGGAGAGAGGCTTGCTCGGTGAGAATGAAGCCTGCTGTGTATACGAAAAAGGTATTTCAAGTAAAAATCTGTGACATCCTTTGGCAGCCCAGTTTTAACAGGAAAGAGGTTTTCTGCACTATCTACACACGTAAACTTGCATATGCCTTCATTTAGAGACAGCAAGACTTCGAGTTCCCATTAACAACCACTTACATCATAAGTCAGCGAATCTGCTTCATTGGCTACTGTGAGGCCAGCCAGTTCTCCAAGACCCAGCTCATTTTCAAGGGTTTCATCTGTTCCCATAATGAAAGATTTCCCTGAAGAAGGAGGGAATGTTAAAGCTTCCACTGCAAGAAAAAAACAAATAAAAAAACAAACACAAAACAAACCCTGAAACACAGGCTTATGCAATGCTGATTTATAAAAGCATAATTTCCACTTCCAAAATACTAAGTAGCTGAGTGAAAAAAAATACAAAAGGATCACCATACTTCCCAATAAATTGTATCCTCTGAACACAATACTTACAGTTGAAGTGTGCATGCTCAAGACACTAAGTGTAATTAACCTCAACAGGAAAAACTATTTTATCATTCACCTGTATATAACAAAATGTTATACAGAAAAGATCAGGCCCTTCTCCAGATCAAACAGACTCTGAAGAAGCGACAAAAATATAGCCAAGAAGAGTTGGCGGAAGCAACTGGACTTCCTTCACAACACCATATTCACATATATCCAAAAGCATATCTATAGTAAGGCTTTTTTACATGTACTACAACCTAGCAAAGACTGGAAGCTAAGACTTCACTGCTACTTGTTAAATCAGTTAAGCTATCAAAGAGGTTAGTTAGCATTGAAATCCATGTTTTTGCTAGCAGTACCCAAACTTAACTCATTTGCAGCTGTTAGAACATGCCTATAAGCTCTCCGTGCACCATATCATAAACATATCCACAGGTAGATTCACCAGAAACATGAGGATAAAAGTCTATGAGTCCAGTTCATGTACATGTCACCATAAGACTGCATCAAGTGATACAACCAGAGAAAAGCTGGGCAACAAGGCTTGAGAAGGGCCTGGAGAATATGCCCTATGAGGAGTGACTGAAGCAGCTGGGGCTGTTTAGACTGGGGAAGAGGAGGCTGAGGGGAAACCTTACTTCTCTCTTCAAATACCTGAAGGGCAATTGCAGTGGTCTCGTCTCACTGGTGACAAGACAAGGGGAAATGGCCTCAAGTTGAGCCAGGAGAAGTTTAGGTTGGGTATCAGCAAAAACTTCTTACAGAAATGGCTGTCAAGCACTGGAATAGGCTCCCTACGGGGGTGGTTGAGTCACCATCCCAGAATGTGCTTAAAATCTGTTTGGATGTTGTGCTCATGGACATGATTTAGCAGTGGGTTGTTTGAATTAGGGTAGTATGGTTAGGTTGACGTTGGAATAGATGATCTTGATGGTCTTTTCCATCCTGAGCAATTCTATGATTCTATGATTTTTACCAGCTTCCATCTAAAATAACTCTCCCAAACTATATACCACAGAAGGAAGACTGAATAGATAAATATGTGTTATCTTCTGGACAAGACAGGACTTTACTCAATGTTACACACCTTATGAATCAAGTTACAAGGGTTTTTCAGTAGATTACTTCCTAACCCCTCTACCACTCTTTTAGTTCCATCATAAATACAAGTTTTGGCAAATACTGTTGCTACCAGGGAGAGAAAAATAAACACCATCCCATTTTCAGTACCTTATTTAGCCAAGCAGCATCAACACTAAGTTAAAACTGAACAAACTAAGGTTCACAATGAACAGTCTGATTTATTCAGATTGCTTTCTCCTTGTCTGAAGGCAACAGGTGCAGATGCTACTCAGTTCCCCCCCATTCAGCATAACTAACCCAATCTTCCTGATCTTTCCATTCTACTCCATACCTCTACAAAGTGTCCTGTTTGCTTTCTATGACCTTTGAAAAAGAATAAAAGTCCTTCAGTTCTGCTCTTTGATTAAGACTCTTAGATGCTACCTTTTAATTACAAGTACCTCTTATCTTCATCATCCTCAAGTCTAAATTTTCATTGTCTTCATTCTCTCTACTATGTAATACTCCATGCAATACCCCGTGCACACATACTGTCAAATTTGGAAAGTTAGTAGAATTAAAAAAACAAGTGTATGCCAAAAATACCAACGAGTCTAAAATTTAAAAAGGAATACGCAACTAGTAGCTCGTGACACCAAACTCAGACTAATAACAGACAACTGTCCTCTTTTGTTTTCATCATAGCCTATCTGAGCCTCTGAATTACAAACACAGTCCTGAAAGAACATGAGAATAGTTTTGCTAATGTGGTTCTCAGTACATGTGAGAAAAGTGGGAAAGGAAGCATTCAACAAAAAATTCCTACACTTCTCAAAGTGTTGCTAAGTTACCCCCTTCTTTCATAAAGAAAATCACCAAGCATGTAGAAAATAGAACTACTGAGATCTTCAGTAACTATGCCACACACCACGGCTTTTTATGCATCTTAATTATAATTTGGACAATTTATATTTTCACACTCACTGTAAGAATGATAAGCCAGCGCCATGTCTTTCTCATTTTTCTGAGGGCATATTTACCATCTTATAAATAGAGTGATATGATCTTTTACAAATTTATATATCCTAATATATTTATTATGCTGCATATTACAGCAACTCAAATGTTGAATCAAATACATGATTTAGCAACTTACAGAGGTAATATTAACAAAGAAAATCATGTGCCATGCTGCAAAGATGCATGGCTTTCCATACAAGCAACTAACTTAAGAACTGCATATTACAAGCCACCAAATGCCAAGTAAGTTTTTTCACTGTGTTGAAAAGTATTCAAACCAGGACTTCACTTAGTCTGTGACTTTGCCTTCCTAATCATAACTGGAGAGGAATAATGCATTATTGCATTTAGACAGAACTCATAATACTGAATCAGTATTTGTGAAGTGCTTGGAACATCTTAGAGGATACCCTTTAAGCAGAAGTAACTATAAACTTGTACCCTTTACTAAAGTGTAGGCAAACTTTTAATACTTACCTTCATCTGTTCTATTTATCTCATGTTCAATGAGCCTTGAACTACTGGGCCTAGAAGAAGGTGCAACAGATGGTTGTAATGAAGGGAGATCATCAACATCTCTCAAGTTTGCAAGCATATCTTGCAGCTTTGACCTGTTGGGCCCTAACCAGAAATAAACAAACAAAAAATAGTTTATGGATAATTCATAACAACACTACTTATTATGTCAGATACAGTACAGCAGCACATGCAGCAAAGGATCCTACCTTGCATTAAAATGTTATCACACACACATAAAAATGAGCACCTATTTGCAGTAATAACTAATCACAGAGCGTGAAATGAATTTCTTGAGAAGAAAGCAGTAGAAGCAACCAAGAACTGTGAATGCACAACTTTCCCCACATTTATACATTCATACTGCCAATTGCATGGAATGATGAAGAATGCCTCCAACTGAATCACAGCGACAGTGATTATTGTATTAAAGTATTTACTTTTCCAAAACAACTGATAGCATCTGTGATTATTTCAATATTTGTGCATCAGGTACTTTGTGCAGCATATTCTTATCAAAAGATGATTATTTTCAATTTATTTGTGCAGTAGTGTAGAATCGTGGAACTATATCATCTTCAAAAATATAACTATATTAAAATATAAATACAACTGGATTCACTGGCCTACTTCCTGAAGCTATATATGGTGAAGACCCATGCCCTTCTTGACACTTACCTGCGCTTTGTTCCATCATTTTCCCACATCCCTGTTTTGACTGTTTTATATAGGATTGAGGTTGAAACATATCTTCGGTAGTTTTTCCTGTTGTAAGTTTAATTAAGAATGGGAAAATGTCTTACCCATAGTCCATTATGTTTTTCCCTAGACCAGTAATAATACAGCTATTTTCAAGCAGCTTTAACACAGAAGTGTAATTCAACTGATGTATGCTCTTATTATTTCACAGGAGCGTTTACTACAGCCTTGCAAAATCACAAGTTTACTAATGTAATTGCAAACTCTACTTTGTCCATCCTAACCATAATGATAGTTAATTGACTAAATTGTGTTACTAAATTTGTGACTCATCGGTCACAAAAATATTATCTGATTGAGCTAACAGTAGGATTTTGCAAGATTGCTTTACTACAGTATTTGATTTATAAAAACAACGTTATACTTGGTAGCAGTTCATCATCTAAACGTGATTTATGATGAGATTAAAGTTATAGTAACAAGCTTGTTTTGGTTTAGGTTTTTTTTTTTTTTTAACAATTTAATGTCAAGATATTTAGTCCCTTCTTCTTTCCCAGACTTCCCTCTTCACATTCTTCTTCCTCTCATGCAGTGTAACAAATAGCTGAAAATGACTGTGACTTCCCAATTTTTCTGCATTGATGCCTATCCACCCATGGCTTGCCCATGGAAAGATGCTTAATGTCTGTTCTGTAGTAAACCATTTGATCTTCCAAGATCAAACCAATTAAATCAATTCAAAAGACACTATAAATGTACTGACTCATTTTCTTTATGAAGGAACATTGGATGACCAAGGGCTGCCATACATCAGAAATTTTTCTCATAAATGCATAGAAAAATTTCCAGTAACATCTACATGTATATGTAGTTAAATACTAACGTTTGTTAGCAAAAAGAAATAGTATTCAATAGGTGTTCAAGAATGTAACTTCAATTATTTGATTAAATCATTTACGCTAAATTAACCCTACAACTATTCACCCTTACAGAATATAACACATCTGTGTATTTTAAAAATAATTGAAAAGTTAAAATATCAATTTTACTGAAGTCATATATTGGTATTACTTCTCTATCTTAACCATAAAGAAATTTAAAAACAATTTTATGAATCACAAACACTTTGGTTGTCCAGCTCAACTTCTTGCCAGACATGCAAATGCCAGTAAGCTAAATGATTCCAAAGATGACGAAAATATCATCTGAGAAATTTCAAGTATGGTAATGATTTACTTCAAAAAAGTTTATTCTGTATATTTGATTAAGACTGATCTATTTCAGCAACACAACCAACTGCAGAGCAGTAAGTAGTTCATCACATCAATACAAAATCTAACACCAGTCAGCCTCTAACAGTGACGTGAGGATCTGACAACTTTGTATTATTATGCCTGTCATTTTGGAAGTGAAAGTACTACTGGGATTAATAAGCATCTTCCCACAACGAGAGAAATCTCTCTCATTTCTTACTGAGCTATATGCAGTATTACTAATTTACATCATTTGCACATGAATTCTCAGTATGGTTAGATGTTTGAAATAAAGCTACAAATACAGTGTTTCATTTTAAATGCTTCATCTGAGTTCAAAATGTTCAATTCTTACTTAAGAAAAAAAAATGTATTTGCATTTCAAGAAAGGGAACAAAATAATTATAATACAGGGCTAGAAACTGTGATCAGTTTTTTGTTTGGATAACAGAATCCAACAACTTTAAAGATTAGTCCAACAAAAGAAAGGCAACAAATCCCATGATTTACAAATAAATGGATAGTTAAGAGTTGCTTCCTATTTCGAGCCCTGCAGAACAAATTACGATGACAGCATGACTTTCATGTTGTGAATGTTAAGTATAAACAGGGGTAGAAATTAACCCGTTTTCTTCCTTTGTCATCCATCTAACATGATACTCAAGACAGCTTCTGTTTGGCTATTCAATTTGCATATCAGACTTGAATTCTTCCTGTGAAACTGGAATGTTTTCAGCTAAGAGAGGGTTCTGAAATTTTCTATATTAAAGTGTAAAGTACTAAACCAATGCACTTTATAATTTACATTTCTGCAAGAATTTTTAATTAATCCAACACTTGTTTGGAAGAAACTGTTTCTAATCCAACTACTTATCAGGTAACTTGATTGACTATCATTAATTTCAACCCCTGGGAACTGGTGAACAGGAAAGCAGTCAGGAGCAGCAAAGTAGCAGAGTAAGTAATTTTAGGAAAACATTGAGAGAGAGATAGAATTAAGGGTGTGAAAGATGTGGGATTTATGATTTTAAAGTGCAATGTTTTCCACTTACTCTTCACCCCCTTTTTCCCCTTGCGCTCCTTTTTGTATTGTTCCTTGAGTTTGGTTATTACTCCCTGGTCGACATTCCAGGCTTCAGGCATGAGACACTGGTCTTCCTTTTCTAAACAAAGTGAAACAAATGAAACATCCTTTTTCAGTCACGTCACCAAGTGAACTCTAACTGAAGGAGGTATCAGCTGCTCTATTTGTCTAATTTCAAACAGACAGAAATAGTACCACGCTCATGAAAGCTAAGAAACTGCTACTCCCATTCCACTTTTATTTGATCAGTTTTCTTTACAAGAAATTGAGATAAAATTTCACTTGCCTAATTTCTATAACCATATACACAGTTACTCATAAAACTTAAGCAACATTTACTTTACAATACATCAGGACATACTTTTCAGCTTTACCCTTCCTCCAACGAAGGAACTATTATGCCTACAAACTATATTCATTGTAACTTTACAACTCAGATTTTGTGTCACTATGTTGAAGATTTTCACTTCATTGTCTCTGTGATATGTTGTTATTTACACAAAGCAGCAGACCATCTAAATGTTTTTGGAAAATGGTATACACATCACCAAGCACCAAATAAAATCCTGAAGAAGCACTGACATTTCACAAAACAAAGAAGGTCTGAGTTATTAGTCTTAGAAAAAGCTACAGAAACATTTCAATATACCTAATGATGAATAAAACCCCACTCTATTTTTTTAAAAAACTTTTTCAAATTGCTTTATCCAGGAAACTACTTAAAAATGTATTTTCCATAGACTGTTCCCAGATGCTTCCTACACGTCCCACAGGTTCTGTTCAATTTTACACGCAGATCTTGAACTACTGTGCAAGTGCTATAACGTGTTTAGTTTAAAAATCAGCTGAATGCTTCTGAGAAGATTGAGAGTTAAATGTATTTTACAGATTACTGTAACCAACTGTTGATGTTTAGGATCGAAAATGAAGCAAGGTCTTCCTATGTTTGCTTCTATTCTCAATACACAATATTGGTGATTCACTCTACACTGAACAGTTTCTTTTATGTGAAATTAACGTAAACGACACATAAAGGCAGTTCCTTGAAGAAGCATATTCTTATATGCTATTATTACAAAAGACACAGACATTAAAATATAAATGACTGAAAAACATGAATG
Source organism: Odontophorus gujanensis (assembly GCA_013399175.1). Classification (NCBI taxonomy): domain Eukaryota; kingdom Metazoa; phylum Chordata; class Aves; order Galliformes; family Odontophoridae; genus Odontophorus; species Odontophorus gujanensis. The sequence continues at coordinate 200,906 of VXAB01008031.1, forward strand.
TCTGTAACTCAAAGAAAACCCTCTAACACTTGTAGAAATTGATCAATTGCCAATGACAATTTCTTTTTCATTTTAGAATTTGCTTTTTTTTTTTTTTTAACTCAGCTGTCATCAGCTGTAAGGACAGCTTACACGGATTGATAGTGATAGGACAAGGAAGAACGGTTTTAAACTAAAAGGGGAGATTTAGGTTGGATGTTAGGAGGAATTTTTTTTACTCGGAGCGTAGTGACACTGGAATAGGTTACCCAGAGATGTTGTGGATGCTCCATCCATGGAGGCATTCAAGGCAAGGCTGGATGTGGCTCTGGGCAACCTGGTCTAGTGGTTGGTGACCTTGCCCATGCCAGGGGGTTTAAAACTAGATGATCTTTGAGTCCCTTTTTAATCTATGCCATTCTATGGTTCTATAAAAGAAAAAATGAACTCAAGGTGTGAATTTGAGAATAAAAAGCTCCTGCTGGCATACCAGCTTTTCAGTGACACAAGCAACAGGTTCACTTTTCAAGCATAAGTGGATAGACATACTTTCAGTGTTGGAGAGAAACAATATCAGAAGAACTTAATAAAACAATTTATGATAAAAAAGAGAAAGATCCCTAAACTTGCTGGGCTATAAGAATGCTGACTTCTGTATCTAAAAATACGGATTTTACTTTCCCTCTTTTCTAGGCTACATACTATTGAACAGTAATTTGGAGTCTAGCTATGAGCTAATAACTTCATTGAAATACAGTATCTCAGAATTGTTAGCTCAGGTGAGAGTCACTGCTCCCCTGGTCAGTTTCTGTCAATGTTTCAGTGCCATTGTAAAGATTAACAATCTCCCATTCATCTTACATAGCTCCAATCTGTCCCCATTAATGTGTAAAACTTTACAGAGAGGTTTAAGGAGGAAATAAACACTCAAAAACATGCAGTCAGTTTTCTTCCTTCTTCCCTTCCCTGTGCAGTGGGTTTATGTGGAATAATTACAGCAAGGTAAAGTGGATCCTGACATTTCTTGGTTGCAAGACGTGAACTTCTAGGACCTAGAGAATAGTTCATCAAATTTCACTTGATGACTGGGGGGCTTGAAGATATGCACTTTTAATAACTTATAACAGAAAATGTGAGAAACAGAATAGATCATTTTTTCCAAATTGCTAATATAATTAGAGTTCAAATAGTTCACTTATTTCAAATGCATTACTTTCTGTATCAAAGTTGGAGAAAGCAAAGAATGATTGGAATTGTAAAATACACCTGTATCAGAGTCCTTCATTAGAAAGGGGCACTGGAAAAATCACACAGATTCCACTGAGAGACCTGAAGTTTATTCTGCCCTATTACT
>VXAB01008031.1:202257-237239 GCA_013399175.1 Odontophorus gujanensis
TAATTAAAAAAAAAAAAAAAAAAAAAAAAAAAAGACAGGTGACTGGAAGCAAAAACTTCAGAGCCCCACACAAAAGCAGTATAAACAAAAATGAGTATCATGTCACAAGAATCTCAATCAATGAAGGGATTTACTATATGAACACTCAAAAGGTGCTCCAACTGTAACAGAGATCACAATATATTAGTAGTCCATTTTTTTTCTCCTGATACTCTCCCTCACATTTCCTTACCCCAGTCTGTTCCATCTCCTGAACTTCTCGACTCCCCATCACCTTCATCTGAGGTAACCAAAAAGTCAAATTCTTTCAAAGCTTCTTCTGTATCTCTGTCTTCACTACTGTCAGACAGCACTCTTTTCCTTACAATCTAAAATATGAGGAAGGAAAGAAAAAACTGAATTAAATTAAATGATCTTTATATCTAGCAGTACTGTCTTCTATCCAAATTTCTAAGAGGAAATTTAAGAAACAGCAAGAAAGTACTCATTAATAAATAAATCTAAAACTAGCATAAAGGTTTCCTTCAAATTTAAAAGAAAAAATAAAAATCACCTGTACAACTACTTCTTGTCACCATCAATATTCAATTACTTGGTAATGAATCTACAATGACCTGCATGACCACATCTTTTTAATACCAGAAAAAAAAACAAACTTTCTTCTGATGGAGGAAAAAAGTATATATATAATATATAAAGAAGAACCTCAACACACAAAGCCAAAAAAAAAAAATCCAACACAATGCCAAAGGAAGAACATCAGCAAAGCCAGATTGTCTCTACTGTTCTGAAAACAATCTAACCTAAGTCTCAATCACTCTACTTACAGATCAGAAGACTAGTCCAGAAAAATACCTAAGGAAAGTGCTAACTTGCTTAGGTTTGGCAAAAATCATTCCATCCATATATTTCCTCAGATATTAGTTGTTTATACACAGTATTTCCATGTTTAAACTGCACTTCCCTCATCTAACTCTAAAGCAAATTTGGTAACTGGAAAAAAAGCAAACATTTTAATGAAAGAATGCTTTTTGTAATAAATTTATTTTCCTTCAATATTCGAAACATACTAGCTGCCTTAAAGTTATTTGATTAACAGGCAAATTGACATTTCTGAAAGAAGTAGCAAGGAATCATTTCTATAGAAAAAGAAAAATTACATTAATCACGGTACTTTGACTGGGAACCTTGCTATAAGTCAACACAAAAATACTCCAGTACCTTGTGAGGATGAATGGCTATTTCCTCTGATTACAATGAACCAAATTCAAAGCCTAAAACAATACTGAACACTACACTAAATAACGCTAGCAGGTTTAGTGAACATATTATATTATACATTATACTACAGAGGCATCTCAGACACTAGTTCACAGCCCATCAATTACAAGATCCTATTTAAAGAAAACTTCATAATTGATTCTTTTAAGCATTGATTCTCACAATTGATCATAAAAAATGGTTGCATCTGCTCTAAGGCGTATCTTTTTTAAATTTTTGGAAGCATTAATTCAGTGAATAAATATTCATCCTAAAATGAAGAGGATTAAATTGAGTATTACATGCATTTAATGCAATCGTTTGACCAAATGATGTTGCAAAGAACACATCATGAGGCAGGGAGTCAGGCACTGGCTGAATACACAAACAAACATGTTTATTAACTGCATTTTAAAAATTTTCCAGTTTTACCTTTTTCTAACTTAAACCACATAAATCAAAGGTTGTATTTCTGTTCTGTACCCTACAAGTAGAAAATTCTACAAGTCACTTTAAAAACAATTTAAATACAAAACACACTGAAAAAAAGTAAAAACAAAAAAAAAAAAGAAAAAGAGAAATCGGGTACTTTAAAAACTGTATCTAACATATACCAAAAGTACTAGTTGGTATGACATAGCAATTCAAAATTTGTCACTGCAAACTTCAAGCAAGACAGATAACAAAGCTTAACTTGTTTGCATGAACTCCTCTTGTGCACACATGCTTGGACAGACCATCATAAAGATGCATTAATGATTTGCACGTGTACATACACAGTCATATACTTTGCATATAGGCATCTCATTAATCTCACTTTTTCTGTTCTTCGTAACTTTTTCAATTATTTTTTCCACTCACTGTTGCGGTATCAATGATTGTTTTCTCTCTTCCTTCAATGTCTTCCTCATCTTCTTCATCACTAAAGTCTGCAGCTGCATTTTCAAGGAACTTGAAGGTCTCTAGCAGAGAGGCAGAGTCAGTCAATTCTGGCTTCCTAAACAACAACAACAACCACTATGAGTGGAAAGAAACCGTTACAACATCACTTTTGCATTTACCAGTCCTTTCTATGGTGTCTAACAACACATTACATTAAAATAAGTCTACAGGTAAAAATGAACTATTTACAGACAAAAACATTTGTGGGTTAAAAACCTAAATGTTATCAATAAATTCATCGTGTTACAACCAACCATTATTCTTTATCCAGCTGCAATTACCAGGACAGGCACTTCATGTTTTTTTTCTTGTTGTTGTTTCCATTTTTAAATTCAGAAGCATTTTAAAACACTCTCCAGTTGTTACATACCCCAAGGCTTTATCAACACTGATATGTCAACACTGAAAGCTGTAAGAACTGGGGTATAAGTTACAGCAACACTAAGCTGGCCTGTCACGTGCATCCCATGGTACTGGAAAACTTTGCTGCTACTAACTGATGTTCTCCATCTTGTGAGAAAACAAACTCTACATCTATCATCCATTAACTTTTGTGATATGCTAATTTGCCACTATAAAATAATATGATAAGAAAACATTGTTGATGACTAAGTAACATTTACGTAGATGTTAGCATTAAACAAAAGAAGGAAGAATGAAAATTGGGTAAAATTACGACTGCCAACACTGGCACAAACTCAAGGAGTGTCTCCACAACAGCAACAAAACGAGTTGCCATATTAACAGTTGAAGAGGAAGAATTCCAAAAACAGAACTGTAACCATTAAATAAAACTCTAATGAATGTACAGTTAAAGCAATCACACAGTTATTAAGAGGTATGATATTTTCTATGCAGAAGATGAGTTTCTCTATCAGAGACAAAGTGGTGAATAAAATACATTTAGTGTGAACTGTAGTAAAACCTTCTATATTACTTTTATGACTTTAAAACTACAAAGGAGACGAACTTTACTGTTGTTTTCTTACCTTTAATCAGCAGTTGGTGTTGCATAGTTCATCACTACATGTACGTCATCTTGATTTTCACAACCACTGAAACCATAGAAGTCTCTCCTTCTCATTTAAGAATTATAGTTCTAAATTGTCTTGTACAGTCATCCCTTCTGACAGCAAGTGCCTTACTAACACTGTATTTTGCTTCTGCAATAACCCATTTAAAAAGGTCCAATCAACGGACAACGCTACACAGTGAGGTCCTGTAAACTCCATGTAGTGTAAACACCTGATTATCTGTCCATCACCCTTTTATTCCAGAGTTTTTTTTGTAACACTTTGCCAAGGCTTATTACAGGAAACATTCAAGGTCAAAAGCTCGGATGCGTAATATGGCGTGATAAACAAAACAATTCCACCTTTACACCGCCTTCACTCAATTATTTCTAGACATACATGACAGCCATTAGCAGAAGTGGCTTCTGCATAGCTCCAGTATGTCTGCATCTTCATAAGACAATGTCATCCTACTCTTTTACCCATCTGCATGGACTGAAAATACCTGTAACAATTTCACTTACCACTATAAATTCCACATACACAGCAGCATAATACACAGTGATTAACTACTGTGCATTTTCACGGTCACTGGTTTTACCGAGTTCATTAATTCTTCTTCCCCTTTCCCTTATCTTAGACAAGAACAGTCTCAAACACACTTCCAATTAGCTTTGCTTCTTTTACTATTTTGTCCCTGACAAACCCGAAAGCACTACGTAATACTGTTCTTTTTCCTTCAGTAATCACTACATTGGCAGACTTATGATACTTCAATCTGTCTAATTTATAATACCCAATCTGTAGCAATAATATAGTTTCATAGTAATCCTATGAAACTGTTATTTCACTGTTTCCAACGCACAAATGTAATGTACTTAACAAATTTCTTGGTTTTTTAGGCATTTGTGAGTCCTAGTTAACTTTTAGTGGACAAAAATGTCCAACTCCATTCGTAATTTCTGGAAATGAGATAAATTGTTTTTATGAGTCAAATATCCTTCTCAGGTAAAAATCTTCGTAGTTAATTCATACCTAGATTAGTTTCTGTACTTGTTTAATCTTATAGTGAAGTTGAAAGTGACCACCAAAAGAGATTTTATCTTTTTCTTAAGTAACTGGTTTGAATTCAACTATCATATCAATTACTGCATAGTTTAGGAGTCAGAATATATACTAAACTATGTATTCCATTTACAGACAGAAAAAAAAAGGCACCTTGTGCACTGGAAAACATAGTAGCTAACCTTACATTTCAAAACTTGTGTACAGTACTAAAAAGTCAGCATAGTGCCACAGAATATTATTTGTGCTAGAGCACAAATTCCGGAAAGAGTTCGAAATGACAACAGCAAAACAAGAAAACAGAAGTGGTAAAATATTTACATTATGTAAAGGTTCAACAGAAGCGTCAAGTTCATACAGTTTGACTGGTTATACTGTACACCTAATACATTTTAACTACCTAGTCAACAGTGACTCACAGTGACTCATCCTTGGTATTTTTCATTTTTAGAAGCACGTAAACTTAAGGCATTATTTTAGATATTACCATCAACACAAGCACTTAAGAATGCTCTAAATTACACTGGAGAAAATACCTGGACTTAGCTAATTTGTACTTTGAACCTTGCTTGTTTCATTATTCTCCATTTGCTAAGTTGGTTTCTGTTATGGAGTCATTTACAAAGCAACAGAAAAAAGTAGAAGTGTCAAAAATATATTCTGAGATAGAACATCATAATAAATTACTTTAAATTCCCTTCTAGAAAAAAGAAATGCAACTCAACACTACCAGAGTTCTTGCAGTCTATAACAGTTGGGAAAAAAACAACAACAACAAAAAAACATTTGATGGGGGAAAAGAATAGTACAGCAGATAGAAGAGCAGGGACCAGCAGGGAACTGCCCCATTACAGGCATTAGTGAGGCAAGACTATGGCAAGATTCAGGAAATGCTGCAAATACAGGGAAACTAAAATAACAGAAATGCCTTAGAAAGGACAATTCCTCTTTACTGGATTGTCCCAGATCAAAACACATGTAGGGGAGAACGTCATTTTCAAAGAGGTGCTTTTTCCTTCTTGCTTAGCCTCTCTGTCTAAAGGAGCACTGCTGGAGAAGAACAAGCCAGACCTTGTCTTCTTCAACATTTCATCCCACTTGGCTTACCACTTCCTAACCAGATCTAAAACTCAATTAACCAATACATCATTCTCTATCAGTCAGGTTTAACTCTGCCTGGGTATCACATCCTCCTCTCCTGTGGCTGTATCCAAGGAGACAGAGAAGTCTCTGGGGAGAGAACACCTGCTACTTGTGTCTGTGCATCAGTGAGTAGAGTAGGACTAACTGGTCATCACAAGTGTCACAAGCATAATAAGTGCTGCCCAGATAAAATACGGCAACCCTGCCAGGGCTCTCCATCTTAGTACTAACAGATAGACAGTATGCAGAATATTCTTCACACAGGGAACTTCTGTTTCCCAAAGATAAGATACCTTTTTTCCTGCTTAAAAAACAGAATTCTTATTATATATGGGATGGTAACTCCAGTACTTACCTCCCTCAAAGCAACATAAACCTAAAATCACGAGTACCTTTAACACCAGAAAAAGTAGCCAGAATTTTCTGCAGTTGTGACCACCCTGAAAATCTTATTCCAACCTGGTATTTTATATGCTGTTTAATTATTCAGATGTGTCTCAACTCCTTCACTTTTTTAAAATTAAAAATAATAACAATCTCTTCCCTTGAAAAGAAAGAAATACAATTTGTGGATTTCTCCATGTGTACTACTGAAAGCACGCTGGGATCTCACTGGGCCCATGCAGCCAACCCTTTACTTTCTGCCCTACAGTCACGAGGCTCGGGACAAGCATTATATGTAAAATCCCGTTGGTCCTGATAAGGAAATTATAGCAGCTTCAAAAAAACATGTAGTGTTGAACTGGCTCTAACATTTAGCATTCAGGATCTTAACATAAACCCTCTTGCAGCTTTTGTTTTCTTATCAAGAAAAAAGTAAAAGTCATAACTTATGTGAAAAGCGAGGACATCAGATAATGAAACAGCACACTGATGACACCTTTCCTGCTTTCCAAGACCCAGATGTTTCATACTGCAAAGTCACGTTTAACTCAGACTAAAACCAGATTATAGATGTGTATTTTCTTCATAACAACACTGTCAATATTTCTGTCATTATTTTTTCCTTTCCTGATAGTGACCCTGGGGAGTTTCTGTGGTCATGTCCTTGGAGACTGCCATAAACTTCTCCCACAAACTGCCTGGCCGCAAAACCACTAATCGCCTCAGTCCTATCCACTCCCCAGCAGAAAAAGGAGAGGAAGACTTGGTGGATTGGTTCCATTTTTGTTTGATTGGCCTTTAGTCCAAAACGTACACGAGATGCCTTAAATAAAAACAGATTTTATTGACAAATTCAGAAGCAGAATGGAATACCACAGTATATAGTTAAACAAACACAGATTCAGCACAGGCTGGGAAATGTTTCTGAGACCAGTACAGGAGAAAGCTTGTCACGGCCCAGCATCTGAAGAACTGTTAAACAAACTCTTTCTTGAGCCATTTCTGTTGGGTCAGCTTTCTCTCACTATCAAAACATGCGAGCACGAAGTCAATGCTTCATTAATTTCCCTCTGAACGTCATTATTTCACATTCTAATACCGTCTTTTCAACATGGCTAATGAAGTTCTTTCAAACTGCATACAGTAAATAACGGCATGCAAATTCAAATATTTTCCTATGACAACCGTCTTCACAGGACAGTTTAAGAAATCATGAATACTGTGCAAAATATCTCACAATACAGCATGGAAAATATCAAACTAATAATTTATAAACTTATGAACGCTTACAATCATCAAAATTTAAACACGTAGAGCATTGGACAGACTTTCTAGTCTGTCACAACCTCTGAAACTTCTTACGAATTCACAGCACACGATGCAAGAACCAGCGCAATACACACTAAAACCAGTAAGCAACACTTACAAAATGGTTTGGACGCAAATTGGAATTGTGAAAAAATGCCACTGAAAAAGGAAAAAACACTTATCTTGTCAAATCTGGTCAGATAACTATACTTGATAAAACAAGCTTTCTAAACAAATAAATATAATTCAGTGTTTAAAGAACTGAAGTAACGTTTATAAATTGTTTCTCCATTCACCACCTCTCTCATCGTCTCTCTCTCTCCCCCTGCACAACTTCTATCTTTTTCTCCCCATTTCTTCTGTGCCAGGACTATTACCTGACACTTCCAAAAATCAGTTTTGACTCTTAAGCCATAAATCCGTGCCAGCGAAATGAAAATTGCTACTACTTCCTACATTCAAATCCCCATTTTATCTAATCATTTTTCCCACTTCAATGTATTCATTACAAGTGTCTAAGTCTGGCCTAAACCACATATCTCTGAAATGCCTGTTAGGTCACTGCAAGACTGGGGCATACATAAATGGGAAAAAAAAACAAAAAACAAAACAACAATGGCAATAATACAGATTCGGGATTTTTTTTTCTTTCATAAAAATTCAATACTTTCTTCTTGTGCACTACTTTTGGAAATCTTTTTCATGGCAGGTATTACCTTGGGTAGTTAATAAAAATATTTTCCCAAGTAAACCATTTTATAAGCAAATTAACACACAACATTCATCAGCCCATGTGCAGTAGTTTCATTACATGTGTTAGTGTTAATAGGATTTAGAGATGCAAGTTATTAAGGCTTTCTGGTACAGAAAGACATTCATTTGCTGCAGTCTCAGTTGGAATGATCTATTGTACGTTAGAAATACAAAGTCTTCAGAATGTTCACTCCTAATCTTTGGATCTGCTCTCAAATGTGTTACTTTGATGCACCAGCAAAGTGTAGGCAGTGGAAGATATATACAGTTCAAGTGAAACTTAGAGAAGCAGACCAGTTTCAGAGAAAAACTGATATACCATTCAATTTTTCTTTAAAAAAATCTTCTGTTGGCTATTTAAACATAGTTCTAGCCATCAAAGTCTTAACAAAAGCTCAGATAATTTATCTGTATTGGCTTTATATATACACACACACACGTGCATATAGACACAAACATATTATTGGTATACCCTTATTCCTTTCCAGTTCTACTCCTCTATTACATTTGCTTCCATTCATATCAAGCAATAATCAAATACACACCTTCAAGAAGGTAAGCCAATCTGACTTCAGGTTTCAGTCAGTAAGATAAAGCTATTAAAAATGAGGTAATAAGTGAACCAATGATACTTAAATACTCTCAAGTTTTTAAGGCTATACATGACATTTGCAGGCAGGTTTCATTTATGTTTCAGTTTGCTGGGGGAAAGCACCCATTTCTCCAACTGCAAGTGTTAACAATTTCATCCATTATTATAAAGTTATTATTTTAGTAACTATTTTTGAGTCCAATCATGCCAAATGGTACTTATCTTTTGTAATGCAAGTGTGCTGATCTGAAGAAACTGAAAACAGATGCCCTTTTAAATTCCATGAAATAAGTGGAAACAGGATTACATCTATTTCAGGTTATCATATTAACATTTCATTTATGGAACCAAAATCTTCCAGGGTGCATTCAAAATCCACATGATGTCTTGAGTGCTAAAGTTTTCATGAGGATCTGTACATTAGCAAATAAATAGGCAATGTAAGAATACAAGTATTTGCCCACAGATGTGGCAGCTAGTAACACACAAAACTTGAGGCTACTTCATTTAATTGCAAGAAGAGAAACTGCAATGGGTTTAGATCTTCAAACAGCAGTTAGTTCATTGTTGCATCGAAAGAAGAAAAAACATAATAAAAGAGGTGTGGGTAGTTTTCTGATGTAACTATAATACTCTACGATACATATGATGAACGAGATGATGGGGTATGATGGACAAGATGGCAATTTTCTAAAATAAATGAAAACTAATAGAATTCAAGTTAGATATTGTCTGTTGTAAATCAAGACTACTGACCCAAGTATTTGCGCTTAAGTAACTACTGTAATCTTAGCTGTACCAAAATAAACAGCATCAGCCTTCACATAACCAGTTCAAACATTCCCACAAGCCTCTCCCATAAAAAGGCTCAGCTTACTACCAATGCAAGAACACTAAGCATCTGAATTCAGGCCGTCTGTAGTAGGGACACAAGCGCTGGTACAACAGACTTGACTCATTCAAGTCTGTAAAAGAAGCAGTGAATTGAGCAGAGGAGGTATATCCTCCCTGCCACCACCATGATGTATACACATCACAGATCCCTGAAGCCAGATGAAAAAAACAGAGTTTTATGCTTAGAGCAGTCAAAAGATATGTCCAAAATTTAACATAAAAAATACATTACAAAAAGTCATTATTGTAAAGCATGGGTGCATCTACTTCTCAGAATTAACATAGATCAGAGACTTTCCTGACCAAGGCTGAGAAGCAGTAGCATTCAGTGTACACAGCTTGATGGGCTTACACAGAAGCATACAGTGTAAAAAAGCAAGTCCTTTTTGTTCTTCTATTTGATTTTTTTTTCCATACAGATTTCTGTTTTGTCCTCTACCACTTTCATCTCACTAAGAAAGTATTGGTTGGAAACAATAAGCATAAAAAAGGAAAATTTGTTTCACATTTCTGTTATCTCCTCTCTCCACTCAAAAGAGGCAACCAGATGGCAGCGTGGAAATATCAAACATCATTTTTTACTTTCTACAGAATTTATCAAATGAGTGTTCAGTAGTACAGAAGGTAATTTAGCCAATCTGTTCTTTCTGCAGTTTACACAGCAATGTAGAGAAATCTTTAAGAACATCTAAATTTAATGTGCCTTCCATTTTCCTGTTCATGCAACATATCACATCCATTTTTCATTCAGTTCTTCACTGTACCATTTTCCCCCCTCTGGTACATTATCTTCATCACATTCACCCACAGTATTTCCAAATTCCTACTGATTGGTCTTTATTGTTTCTCCTCCACAAGCTTTCTTCCTTCATTCCTTGTACTTCACTTCTCACATCCTTCCTCCCACATAAACCTTTTTTTTAAAGACTTAAAACATGCAGCCTTAGCTGTATCCACAATATTACGCATTTCTTCCAGGACCAAACAAGTCAATGCTCTCTGAGCTGTATTTTCTCACATTAACACAACTGTTACTTATTAGGTTAGATGGACTTTCACTCATTTTGTCCAGCACTCCCATCTTCAAAGACAACAAAATCATTAGCCTAGACTTAGTAACCAGCACTTGATATCAATATTCGTTAAATGTTCTGAACCACAAAATTTGCCAAATTCCACTGACTTCAGAAGTTGAGTCTTCCGTGGGATAAGAATTCCTTCTTCCACAAGGTGTTTCACATTATCCACAAAGCCATGGCTTACCCTCCATCTGCATTTCACTTTGCAATCGGCCCAGCGACTGGTGGTCCTGACAAACACATGTGGTGTCATACCTCTGGAGATTGCTCTAAGCTTCTGGGTTTGTTTGATTTGGTTTGTTTTCTTTTTTCTTTTTGTTCTTCCAATCTCTCACCATAAATACCTTTCGTCTTCTACCACGATAAAATTGCCCTTGTTCACTGCAGTCCTTCCTACCTCACAAGCTTGCTGTGACACTTCAATTCTCATATTCTCACCAGGAATAACAAGAGGCTGCTAAAAGAACTGACAAGCTTATCTCCATTCTGTTACACAGCCTGGCATTGTTGAGGTTGCTTAAGAGCAACTACCTACCTCAACTGTAAGCTACAATGAAGCTGAGCCATCTAATTTTTTTCCAGTTCTGGTAAACAGACTGAAAAAACGTCGAACTAAGTTTCTGAACACTTGGTAAAAATTCCAGTTGAGATCGGGAGCAAGTAACCTATTAAATACCAGTATTCTTCTAAAAGTCTGTACAAGTATAAGTAATGCTGATAACTGATGAAGCTGTTTAAGCATGAGCTAACTGAGAGTAACACCTCACCTCCTTTCTGATTTGTATTACGTCATAAAGCTGCATTTTTTAATTTCTGAGGAAAGTAATAGCACAGCTGGGAGGAGGTGAAAGCGCCAAATACCACAGAATAGTGAGGCATAATGTGTATCTAATAGCACAAAAGAAAATGGCAGTTAAGTAACAGGCAGCCTCTGCTAGTAAGAAAGTAATGGAATGCCTCCCGCTCTAAAAGTTCAAAGAGATGCTCAGAAAGTGAACTTCAATCGCAGAGAAGGATTGTAGCAGTGAAAGCCAGTCTTAAATTCACCAAGGATTTTTGGTAAAAATCTCAACTTTTTCTTTTAAAAATGAAAGATGTCAACTGATATACACATTCAAAATAACCCACGAGGACTGACACGACTGTTTTGAACCAGGTCACTTGAAGATTCTTCTAGTTTAAAACCCAGGAGTCAATTCTCACATCATGTATCAAAATGCTCTCCTAATCTTTCTAATACAGTCTTCCATCTTCGGCTTTACAAATGAGATGAAAGCAGTCTTAGAGTGTACGTGCCTGAACAGCCTTTAAGTTGACAATCTTGCAGAGCCACAACAGAAAGAACTTTATTTTCTGCATCAGTGAGTATCCTCAGTTATAGGGCACACTACTGGCATTAAGAAATCTAATATTCTATCTAACCACAGTAGAAATATATAGGAAAGAAAAATACATTAAAAACTTCTGTATTTCCTCTATCGCATAACTACCTTATAAATATTCATCTTAAAAAAAAAAAACCAACAACAACACAGATTTCAATAAACTTTCGTGTATAAAAGGGGGAGCTTTATCCATTCGTTTCCTCGAGAACTGACTCCATCAGAAACCAACCTAAAATTGTTACTGTAATTTATCAAGCATTCCCTGTTCTTCAAAAACAAAGCCATCACACATTAACGACACAGCTTGTCAACTATGTGGCTCGAGGGTTTCTCATGCATTCAATTTTCCACCTCACAGCATTAAATTTAATTATATAACAATGAACTTCTGTCCTCAGATAACTTATTGGCCTGAAACTGCCGAATCTATCTGTTACAATATAATCTCACAAATGCTTTTTAAAAGACAAAATATGACATATTAACAATATTAGACTTTAAAATAAAAAGGTCTTGAATTCTGCCACATTAGCACCGAAAAGAGGGAGAATCTTTGAAGAAAACTATAACTGTTGATGACAGCACAAGCCACTGGGAACAGTAACTTCATATACTGTTCAGACAAAAATCTGCATCATTTCCCTTATTCTTCAAATTTTGTAACTACCATACCTTAAACAGGAAATAAACCAGACTGCTTTCTGAAAGCCTCTACATTTAAGTTCCATAGTTAACTTTCTTTTTTAAGAAAAAAGAACAAGAAAAACCTCAACAAACAAAATGTGTTTGCAGGGAAAAGAAAAGAAGATACAGAAAAACAAAATAAAAATAATAACAATTTAAAAAAAAACAAAAAGCAAAATTAAGCCCAAGCTTTTACTATCCCTGACTGACTTCTCATAGTATTAGAGACATTGAAGAAGATAAATAAATTACCTTATATTTCAATTACATTTGGACATATCTGTTCAGGGAAAACCATGATCTTACAAAATCAGAGTATAGTAAGTAAACCTGTTTTTCAAATCTAATCAAAATGTCCTGTGTTTCATATACATTATCATGTCACAGTCAGCAAACACCAGAAAAGCAAAGCCTATACAGTAAAGTTTTCAACAATTCAAATAAGACATTATCTTGAAACAACACTGATCTCTGAACACACGTAAAAGGCTTGATTTGCCTTTGTGCCGCCATGCAACTGGAAAAACCAACAAACATGGTGCTTTTAAAGCTCTGAATATTAAAAGTTCCTTCAGTACTTACTGCTTAATGCAATAAAATCAGTTAAAATTAATCTAAATTCCTGTTAAAGTTTTTTTAAATCTCAGTAATAAAAAATTTGTTCTACATTGTTATTTGTTTTAATGAAAAAAGAGAATAATGCCATTATGATACTTACCCAATCATTGCGTTTTCTTTAATTTGGCCCTCTGTGCCATTTACCATAGGTTCTTGATTTCTGTTTTCCTTCTCTGAAGCATCACTTGAGAGGCCCAATAAAGCACGTACTTGTTTTGACTTCACATCCAATATCGTGTCAGTGTAGCCCACTTCTTGTAGATACCTGTAGGAACAGAAATCATGCTAGTGCTTCACGCACATCTTGCTTATTCCAAACAGTAAATGAAAACTTCTCCCTAAACTCATCTTCTGCATAGTAGCTTAGCAAAGTATGGTACTGCGCTAATGAAACATGCTGATAAATCATCCTGTACCAGCTGCAGAGGGATCGTCTCTTGCTGTACCAGTCTCTACAGTCACTGAGGAAAAAAATCAAAGAGCCTAGCAGTCAGAGGTTATACAATACGTTATTCATTCATTTACTAAAATGGATGGAAAAGCACTTTCAATTAAAATATCTACAACTGGCTTATAAAAATCAGCACAGTTGCATGTACAATACAGTCATTTTATTCCTCAACACATGGAAACTACATGTAGCCTTACAAGAAGTGTGAAGTATGTTCCTATCAGAATCATCAGAATCCTAGAAAACAGAAGGAATAAAACCAAACTCTGTGGCTATGGCTACTAGTAAGAATTGTTATTTATAATGCAATAGTTCTGATAAAATCTGTGCCTTGCCTTTTTCTCACTCTGCAATTCATCAGCAAAATATTAATTTGTCTGGCATGGAAGGACTGGGTAGCAAGAATCTTGGACTTTTGTATGAAAATCTCAAGGTCTAAAGTTGGCTCTTTCATCAATGTGCAGAATTACCTTTGGAAAGATCTGTCTCTGTTCTTTCCTATAGAAAACAAAGTTAATAACGCTATCTCCTCAGGAACACTGGACTAATTAAATAGTCAATAATCTGGATGTCTCTGAAGAGCAAAAAAGCTATTTTACAATTAAAGCTGTCGCAAATCAAGGACATGCACTTTTCCAGCAAGAATATCTTCCCCCAGTTATTTAATGATATTCTCTACATAAATACAGAAGATCTGCAGAAGAATACTGCCTGATGGCTATATGAAAATCAAACCAGACATCTATGCAAAATAGAGTCTGTCAGTAATGCACTCTCTTTATTCAGCAACAGGTAACCTATGAATTACACTGGGAGGGAAGGACTTGCCTTCAAATCATTGATCCAAATCAAGATTACTTTGTTTGTGTCTATTCAACTTAAATGAAAAGATATGGGTTCCTGAAAAAGAAAGTAAAAGCCATCCAAGAGACAAACTGGACAATTCTAACTTTTGTATAATTCACTGGAAAGAGGTCCATTTCAATAAGCCCTAGGTTGTCTTTACCATCTTCCTCCCCTCTCAGGTAATCCTCTGTAATACAGAAAAAGAATTAGATATCAAAAGTGCCACAAAATCTACCTTTCAGCTCAGAAAATAAAGCTAACACATGGAAAAACAGACTCAGGGTGACCTCGATGACAAGTCTTTTAAGAGACCTCTACATAGGTAGAAGGCTGTAATCAAGGCAAAAATAAATAAATAAAACACATTAAAAAACATGACCAAGTACCCTAAATAAATAACTCATTATAACTAAATAATTCATTATGAGTAGAATTCAAAAACTGACTTAGATTAACAGACATTTGCTTCATTAAGATAAACTGAGAATTAGAAGGCTTTTAGTCTAAACTTCCTAATGATTTCTGCACATAAAGTAGGCCAAAACAAGTTATATCCCTCTCCAACCCAGGTAGGAGATTTTAGATAGCTCTTAACAGAATTGTGCTTTCTTTTTTACTCACAAAAATAAATGTAAGGTGTCACGACCCACTGTTCTCCAAAGCAGATTGTTTCATTATACTCAGTAAAAGAAAAGCAAATGAGATTGTTTGATTTCATAAGGTTTCCCACCTGAAGTTCTGAAATATTAAATTTTTCAGAAGCCTAAGAAAAGCAGGGAAGAAGATGAATGAACTTCAATGAACTAACTTTTTCTAACAGAAAATCTAACAGAAAAATCAAATACCACTATCATCATATTTCATTAATTGCTACTTTCTCTTGCGTTCATTATTCAAGTCCTTTTCTCAGCACTTACTGTCTTAGCAGCTGTCGTCCTTGTTTCCATATTAGCTGACTATTCTGTTGAGGCTGAATCTCTGTTTCATTCCCTTCATCTGGAAAAGATTATTTAATTATAAACAGCTTTTCTTTGTCCAACATTTTAAAAATATTCCCCTCCACTTGACAAGATAAGTGTAATTTGTATTAAAAGTATTAGGAAACGTTGGGTAACAAAACAAAAATTCCAAGCACCAAAAATCAATCAAGAAAAAAAAACCCAACATATAGAATGTAGCTGTTGTACTACCAACAACACATAACTAATAACAACCATCAACTGTATACAACTGCATGAGTTCAAGATCCACTAGTCACCAGTAACTTCTTCCCTTTGGTCTCACATCCAAGAGACCCATCTTACTCCTTTCCCTTTTCTTTTTAGGTTAGATGTTAGGAGGAAGTTTTTCACTCAAAGGGTGGTGATGCACGGGAACAGGTTGCCCAGAGAGGTTGTGGATGCCCCATCCATGGAATCACTCAAGGCAAGGCTGCATGTGGCTCTGGGCAGCCTGGTCAAGTGGTTGGTGACCCTGCCCATGGTAGGGGGGTTGAAACTACATGATTTTTGAGGCCCTTTCCAAGTTAGGTCATTCTATGATTCTAACTGTAGCATCACTTCCATTTATAATGTAACAAATTTCCTTAATATTTGACCACACCCACCCATTGGAACTACTCATATCATCTTTAAACTTGTCTGTATATATATTATTGTTATGGAAGAATAAGGAAAAAAAAAAAGAAAAATAATTATTAAAAAAAAGTTTTCTTTTTTAACCTAAGAAACTGCTGAGAGTTTTCCATGTTTTTCACAATCATAAATCAGAATCCAAATAGTACTAACTGTAGGAAAATCCACAAAAAAATGATGTGGCTATTCTGGTGAGAAACCTACCTGAATGCTGGCAAACAATAGCTACATATTTACTCCATATATGGCTTCATGGTACTTTTTTTTCCCCTTTCCTCCAGGAATTAAAAATCATATGCTTCCAAGATAAAAATATCTTGGTTTATTTTCTACAAAAGGTTCTACAAATTTGAAGCTGTTCTGTTAAAAGCACTGAAGGATGCACAAAGTCTTCTTTGCATAAACAAAAAATAAGAACCAGAAAAACTTGTGGTATAATCCTATGAATAATTTGATAAGTGATACGGGAAAGTTACTGAACGTACTGGGAAGTTCTTTAAACAACATTCTTCTTTAAACAACAGAATAAGTAAGTAAGTAAATAAATAAATCACCAATACTTCCTCTAACAAAGAAACAAAGATTAATCAGAATTCACATGCAAGATGACCTACGTGCATTTTATCTATCACAACATTCACAAACGCATTTAATAGAAACCATGGGAAAACACCTATTGCACAATGATCTCCCAACAACTACTGAACACAGCTGGATCCAATACACAGCTACCAAAGCTCACTCTACGTAAGACTGAATGCAAAACTGAGATAAATCTGCCTAAAACTTACTTTTGAAAGTGAAAAATCTTCTGAGGGCACTGTTAAGCACAGCTGGAGTCATAAACTCTCTTTTTCTGAGCCTCTGAACAGATGATTGCTAGCAGTACTGGTGTTTGCAGATGAGAATGAAGAGACTTTATTACGTCTATTCCCACTACTTGTTCTCTGTGACATATTTCATCAACCATCATCTCAGCATTTATGACAAACCACAGTCAAGCATTTATGTCAGTAATGACCTCATTCTTAATAAATTCTTACCAGAATCATAGTTTGGTGGCTTCATATCTCCCTGATTCAATTCTGTGCCATATTTCAATTTGTGATATTTAGCCCTGAAAAGAGGTGGGAAAACAAAAGAAAACAAAAATATTAGCACACTTAAAGGGTATGTAGAGAGTCATAAATGTCATCTATCTTCACTTTAAAAGCCACTCCTCCTTTCTAGGACAGGTACAAAACAAAACAATGAAATTCAGCACGTCATTTTGCCTAATTAATTTTCCCAAGTCTCCTTGTTTGTGGACATGTGCTTGCTTCTCCTGCCTCTCCATTTTCGTGTTTAAAAAGAAAATCACTTAACTATCAAACTTTTTTCTACACGTTGAACATCAGCTCAGTGCCATCTACTCAATACTTCACTTTGCCACCTCAGTTAAGTAAATTCTTCTTATCTTCTTCAAGCTTTTCTCACTAAGGACTACTCCAAGTCAGATTCTAGCGTTGATGGTAGCCCAGATACACCAGCTTCTCATGCTAGACCTGACACCTGAGTTCAAAAATGCAGAGATCTTTTCCAAAAATACTTAGCCTATAGAAGGCCTATTGTAACAAGTCCCACAAAAAATGCTATATGACAGTAAGAGTAGTTAGAAGAAAAAGGCTTTTTGACTGAAACAACTTCAACCTACAGAAGTCTACAGACTTTTAAACATATATATTATGAATAATGACACAGTAGCATTACAAACATACATGCAAGTTATTTAATAAAGATTTATCACAATAGATGGTCTGATAGCACAGTAACTAAGGCAACACTGAGAGCAAAGACAGCCTTATCCAGTGTCACCATCATCTCCCCTTTCTCTTGTACTCACAGTAACTGTTGTCTCAATGAGTGGTTTCAACAAGTACAAAAGCACAGAAGACTCAAATCCAACTGATTCCCTTTGAATTTTTGTAGCCGTTCCTAACTGGGTGGAGAAGTAGCACTTGCACTTGTTCCTATCACACATTAAAGGCAAGGGATAACTCAGGCAAGACTCAATGTTCAGCCTGTCAACAGTGGGACCACCGACCAGCACTGGACACAGGCAGGCGCAAACACACTGAACCAGATGTAAGGTAGGATACAGGCTAAAAATGACCAAAAGAGTTAAAAAACCAAACCCTTACATACATCAACAGTAAGTCAGGCTTCACTGCTCACAAAGGAACTCTTCCATTTTGAATGCCTTTACAGAAAATAATGGGTGCTACGCCTCACGACCGCACAAGGCAACTGCCACTAAGCCCTATCAAAAGTGATTGCAGATGATGCTTTCAAGCTACCTGCAACTCTTGAGTGCTTCTCAGGTATCTTTACTGTGATATTCCTTTGAGGTTTTTTTTGTCCTTTTCTTGTTTCAAACAAATAAACTCATAACTTCTAATAAAATGATGCTAATGGAAGTGATGTGTGGTAGTTCTTACGCCTCAGTATTGACAGTACACGATTCTCATCAATCCAACCTTTTTTTAGAGATAATAAACATTTAATTCTGGGTGAGAAAGGTAAATGCATAGAGAAGATGACTCCTAGGAGCACACAGCAACTAAGGTAGATGAAGGAATTCACTTCCTTCTCTAGAGCTTGAGCATTAAGCTCTAACTCAGCTAAGCATCAATCACTGAGGAAAGAAGAGAGGATGAAAGATATGAACAGAGACAAGTGAAGGAAAAACATTTTGGTAGGTTCAGAAAAGAATAACCAAAAATAAAACGAAACTAAAGTTGAATGCCATCTGAAATTCTTAATTCTCAAAGTCTGTTTTCTATACATCACAAGCAGAGAGATGTTGCCCCAGTAAGACAAACTCACATAAGTATTGTTAAATACTGATACCGAGCACATTTTTTCACTCCATCACTATTAATGAAAAGTAACGACTGAGAGCAAACCCTCTAGTCTGACACTAACCTACCTCAGCAACAGTAAGCATTCCATTTTTAAAAAAAACTTCAAGCTTTTCTGCAGTCAGCAATTCAAGTGATCCTACTGTTTAATCTATTTTGATTTGACTTTTCGAAAGAAAATATTAACACTTCACTTGAGTCTGGATTAGCGACCTATATATACTGTGCCAGACTCCACATCACTATATTTCAGAGAGCAGCTGGTTTTGTAGCACGAGGTGCTTGATTTTAGCTAATACATCTTATATAGATTCCTATCATCTGCAAAGCATTCACCGGTTTTCGTACATATTTTGTACAAAGCTGGACTAAGACTTCATCTTTTAGAAGATTTAACTTTGTGCATCACAGGCAGAGACCAGTAGCAATACAGACACAACAAATGCATAATGCCCTGACAAAGACAGCTGGCAAACAAAACAGCAATAGACCAATATGAAATAGCCAATATGAAATGAGAGAAAGCATAATGCCAAACTCAAATCTGAACTAATCAGAATGAATTAGTATAAATTCAGATCACTGAGCAAGACAACACAGTTACAAAACAAACGTGCGCAGAGTGTCAGAGCATTTGACCCGGTAAACTCATCTTAAACTATGGTTAACTTCCTGTTTAAATGAAGAGGGAGGGTACAGTAGCTAGCAGGCCTCTGGGAAAAAGAAAAAAAGATATCTAAACTCACTCTAGCAGGAAGTACAAGACTTATTATTAGTAACATCCTTATGGCACAGCTGAAAATGTCAAAAGCATGAAAGTCAGACAGTTTTCTTCTTTCTAATATATATTGAGGAAAAAACTGGACACAAGGATTCAGAATTCAAGTCTTGATCAGTCACTATCACATATCTAAAACAAAGGGTATGAAAGGTCTCACAAAATAAATCTTAATTCTTGTCTTTCCACATTCTTGATATGACTCCCTTGTCATGTTTATATTTCTCTGTTCTTTCAAGTGACAGAGTATCTCCTGCCCACCAGCCCTGCTGAATTTCTCCATTTCCTCAGAAAGCATATATTCTAGTTACTAGCTGGTTGAAATTGGCCCTCTACCATTCATGCTGAAGTCTAGTTCACACAGCGCAGCAGTGAGATGCTATTGCCACAAAAGTCAGCAAATACATTATTTCTTCTAGAAATCAGTACACAGAAAAATAAAAGTTCCTCCAAACTTGGCATGATCTGCTTAAAAACATTGAGGTAGCTTTGGGATTTGGCTTTCATGAATTTGAGAGCCTAGCCTTGTTATTTGAAACATGATCAAATTGGGTGGCTTAACTTCAATTTCTGAAAATGACATCTGAGTTATTAGCAGTATGAAGAGACTGAAAAATGAATTGAACATGGCTGAGGTAGGCTGAGGTAAGAATGTAACTTTACAGGAGTTATTTTCCATCTGGAAACTAGCCTTGCAAGCTGTTTGAAGAATGCAGTTTTGGGGCTGTGAAACTGTTTTACCAGATAGACAGTCTTACAGATATGTATGAATATTACTATCACTGGCTTTTGCACTTCATTATACAACTCATGTTTTTATTACTGTCATTATTATCTTTTTCTTTAAACTGTGTTTCTTCTATGGAAACAGTGCTTGGAGGCATTCAGCATCACTGCCACAACACTTTAAGAGTTGCTCAGAAAAACGCTAAACGCTTTCACCCTTCAAAATTTCCTAAAATTGAGAGCAGTTAACTTTTCTGAATGCTTCATATAGAAAAGTTTGACTCTGATAAAAAAAAAAAAAAGCCACTGTTTCTTGGAAATATCTGTCACCAGACCTGCAGCATCTGATCCAGCTGTGCTGAGGGAGCCTGCCAAAACATCCGTAGAAGATCTAGGAGCTGTTGCCAAACCAAGAGACATAAACAAGAAAGACTGCCAGGAACAGTAACTTAAGATACTCTATCCAGGGGTGAGGGCGCCAGCCTCACTCTGATCAGGCACACCAGTGCAGAAAACAACACAGAATTAAATCAAGCATTTCTAGAGACGTGGCTCAAGAGTCAAGTTCTTTGGATGGGATATGTTAAGACAGGAAATGACCTAGACTAGTTTATTAAATTAGACACATACTTGAAAGAAATAGTACTGCATTTTGTTTAGCTCCTGAAAATCCAGAGGAAATAATGCCATTTGTTGGTGAAACAACTATCAATAAAGTAATAAAAAATAACACTCAAGCACAAACTGCGTCACACTGCAAACCTATAGGACACTGGCAAACCTACACCAGAACTGCTGCTGGAAAAATGGCAGTGCTCAGCTCCTTCTAGACTCTTTTCACTGTATTGACACTTCGGCAGAAACAATTTGGTTACATATACTAACAATAAAGTGGCAACATTACAACTACTGATACAATGACTGAACAAAACAAAATTGGTCAGAAAAAGAAAACCCACAATAATGTCTAAATATTACTTTCTATCTTCCCCACTATAAAATCAGGTAAATGTCCAGAGATAGAAAACAACGCTGCTTCCAAAGCTTATCACTTAAAATTGATTGGAAAAAATTCTGAAGACCCACTCTAGAAAAGAGCAGCTCACAAAATCACGTATCTGAGAAAACCCAAGGGAACCACTTCTTATTCAGGGAACCCTGCGAGCACAAACTGCTGTGGATCAAGATTTCATATTCCATCCAATTACAAATAATCTATTTATTTAATCTAATTTAGATTAGTACACTGTAAGGCCACAACTGAAATGGAAGAATGCAGGCATGTCTTCTTATCCTCACCCAGCAGCACTACCTTTGTCCTAACTTGACCAGAAATGTTTTCCTTCTACCTTCTAGGATCTCACTTTCAGCTCTGAGATTGGTGTATAAACAGCCAGCATCCAACCTGACCACTGTCAAACTAAGCTCATGGTTGGTTTAGGGAAGTGTTGGCAAAGAGAATACTGCTTCCAAGGCCAGTGGGTTGCCATTTCTTTAAGCACCAAGCAAGAACACTTGCTGGGAGACATTTCTAGCAGAAATAGAAAACAGTTTCTTCAGTAACTGGCAAATAAAACTTCTGTTTAAAACCACAAACTGTTATAAATAGCTGTCTCAAGCACACACCACTCACAAACTACACATTTACTTTAAGAACTACTGTATGCCCATACTGTCAGACTGGATCAGATCAGCTGCCTGTTGATCTTAGTAATTGAGGCTAATACTATTTAGGGTGGGGGGGTGGAACCAAAAACAAAACAACAACATAAGAAAAAAAAGGAGTAACAGAAGATAAAATATACATGTGTCAAAACTGCCAACAACAAACAATCCAGACACCTTCCTAATTCTGACACAGTATTCTGCATTAGAATTTAAATATCAAATCAAATTTATGTGTCTCTTATCAGATACAACTGGTAGACATTTGCGTTATAGATACAGAAGGTTTTTTTTGTTTTTTTCTTTTTTTTTGCTTTGGTTCTATTTTTTTCTTACAAAGCTTATCTCATAGTGTATTGAAAATTTATTTAGTCTGATCACTTGAGATAAATCCCTAATTTACCTGGATTATGAAGTGGAAGTGTTAGAGAGATCCCTAAGTAACCAGGAATATATTACTTAATTTTGAAATACAACAAATCTTATTCCTTAGAACATACGTTTAACTGCACAAAAATGTACTCCATTGCCTCTCAGTCTTCTTTTAAAGTGACTCTAATTTTTTTACCATGCTTCAAGCATAAGCCTTTCTGGGGCAATAAACTAACATCTCCACTATGCAGAAATCTGATGTTTTTCTATGCTATCTGATGTAAGATCGATACTGCAAGAAAGCCTGGGCAAAAAGGATATCCACCTTAAGTGTTTCTCTGGTAACTGACTGAAGAAGAAGCAAGTATGCTGCAGCCCTGAGGCTACTGCTGACCAGAAAAAATGGCCACAGCCCTATGCTAGCAAATAAATTGGACAATGTAAGGCACATCTCTTGCACCCAAGCAGCCCAAGCAAGATGAGAAAGTCTAAATACAACATAGTGATGTAAAACTATTAGAAGCCTTTCTCTTTTTCCAAGCAGTATCCTATTCTTCACAAGCAAATGTGAATAACGGAAACTATTTAAAAGAGTTAATTTTATTAATATTTTATGAAAGAAAAGTAGGAATTATCTGATAGGGAAATAACCTTTAAGCAATGATTACTTTGGAGTAGTAAAGTATGCTTTCATTTAACCATTTCAAAAGACATCTTCCTACTAAAAAAAAATTGAAAGTAACTCAACTTTCCCTGATACAAATCACTGCAGTAAAGACATCTAGAAACACAGTAAAAATAAGTTCTGTGCCTCCAAGTTTAGAGCTACAGGAGAGTACGTGCAGAGTAAAACACTGAAGTAGTAGAGAGTAGATGTCTATGGAAACTCCCACGAACAAAGAAACAGGTATTTGATTAACTGTAAATACAAACATTTTTTCATTCACAATAAATCTCTCTCACTTCGGGCAACATTATCTTTCGTTGCATACTCACTACTAAACCAACATACCTTTCTTGTTTAAGTGCATATTCCAGCATTTTGATTCTCCGCACTAGATCCTTCTTCAGATTTTCTTGCCCCTTCCTTTCACCCTGAAGAAATGCGATCTGGGCCTGCAAAAAAAAAGTGTTCAATGCAGACTGTTTCTTCAAAACCATTCAGAAGAGCTCAATTCTTCCTTCCACCTCAAGTTCTTTTAGAACTGATTTGTACAGTCCAAAAGAAACTGGCTTAGTGTTTCACAAACATTAAATGCTTAAACTAAGTGCTGTACAGGTAAGCCTTCTAAACTGCATGCTCATTACATATCAAAAAGACCCACAAAGATAAGAAATAAAGCAATTTTAGTTTGTTTGACAGGGTTTATTTACTCTCATAGCTAAACATTCAATCAAGGATAAAGAACATAAAATAAACATACAGAAAGCCTTCAGCAGATAACAGCATTTACCAGCAATATGCAGGAGACATTAAAGTATTTCTCCTTACTATCTGAAGTAGTATATAATTAGTGCACTATTTTATAGATACATATTAGATACATGATTCTAGTCAAGAGAACTGAAGTACAGCACATCCAGCTAAAAGAAAATGAAAGCCTTGTTTGTAATACAGTGGTAATTATGATACTAAAATAGGTTAAACAAAGCTCTCCAGAAGTACTTTAACAGAAAGAAACATTGAAAGATATTTCTGCAAGAGGGAAGGGGAGAGATAAGACATGGAAGTCAAAAGAAGTGGAAAGCAAACAGACACCTAACCTTTATCAATTTTCAGTAGACAGTACTTAGTTACCTATGAAAATCTCCTTTTAATAGGAAACAATGATGCACATAAGATATTCATTCCTAATCACAAAAGCAGAACTACCTGATTCTATACTTCATGCTTAAATAAAGTATGTTATAAAAGATAGGTTCTTGTCCTCTCCCAATTCACAAAGTACACTTCAGACAGAAACACTCCTCGACAGCCATCACTTCGCACCCATGCTTCAAGCTGCCTGCTATTTTCAGCATCAGCAGCAACCCCCATAGCAAAGTCATAAATGTATATCCTGAAAAGCTTGAACAGCAAAAAACACAACTGGTCGAGGCCAACAGCTGTTGAATATGATGACCACCAAACCTTTCCTTTCCACAAATACCCACTATAAGCAAGCCAAATGTTCTTCGCAGGTACTGTAGTCCGCACCAATCTTTCAGGGGAAGCTTGAGAGAAACATTATTATCCTATCCTCATTACCACAGTCTTGAAAGCAGTCCTCAGACATTATAATTAAATAAGGCTAATGCTTCTAAAGAATAACTTCTCTAACTTCAGGATTTTATGACACTCGCTGTTGGTCAGCTACAGCAGCTGCTCTAGAATGTAACAGCTGATGTAACTTCATGCTCAAACAGAGCCAGTAAATAGCACCACAAACACCTGAAGAAGCCTTAACTACCACTCCCCAACTACAGCAGCCAGCCTATCGCTATGATATGTGACAAAAGCCTGCTGGTCTCCAAAGAATTGTTGGTCTCCAGTCTTCATCTTCACCAGGGAAAATGTATTCAACTCCCCCAAATCCTCAGCTGAATCAAATGAAAGGTCCTGCCACTTTGGCAGCAAGTTTCTTCTCAATCACCACTCAACCTGAACTGAGCAAAAAGCCAGAATCAAATTTAATGCTCACTGCAAGCTTAGTGCTGGGCAAGTTGTAGTACTGGCTCAGGAGCCATCATTGTCTACTGTGAAAATTTTCTCTGCAAGGAGCATTTCAGCTCCATCCCTCTTGGCAACACCTCAAGCAAATACAACTTGGTTTGCAGTAGCTGTATGGCCCCCCCAGTTACAAGGCACAGACTGATGCTCCCTGATATTAATTTCTATCTACCTGCCTCCAAACACACCCAACAGAAATATGCAAATGTCATTCCAACCAAGCAAAGAGAGATGACATCAAAGCATACAATTAAATAAATGAAAAGGAGGACATTATGTAAATACGCTTTTGGATGGAATGAAAAGGATTGCCTGATGGCACCAGGACACGTGCTGTAAGGACCTACGGCTACCTGCAGGCCATCTCCAGAGCAGGAGGAACAAGCACAAAGCCTGTGCACCTAGAGGATGGACAGCAACAGCCAGCCCAGGCCCAGCAAGAAAAGCCCCTGAAAGAAACTGAATTGATTCTTTGAACCTCTTTTACTGTTAGCTGTACATCAGTGCTGTTGTTCACATCTTAAAACTTCTCTTGGAGGTAGGTCTATGAACAAGAAATCCTTGTGGGTCTCACTTGAAAGGCAGCAACAACTACAGGCTGGAGGAGTCAGTGGCCCACAAGCCACCTTCGCACCCCACACAGGCTTACTGCCAGGATCTTCTACAGTCACATCACTCCTTACAGGTCAGTCATTCTCTTGCCAAATCAAGAAACACATGAATGCACGAGAAGGCCTAGGAACAACCTGTGCCCTCTCCCTGGGCCTTGCAGCACAGTTGTAGAATTTTTTGAGGCATTATTTTTGACATTCCAAAAATGAGATACTTTCATTTCATGTCATTTTCATAGCACAAAAGGTAAGGACAGTTGTCCTCCATTCTCACAGGACATTAGTAATACTTATTCCTCATTTATATACATATATATGGGATAATTACAGTCAAATCTGTCTTAAATCATTAGTTACACGCATAAGCTCAAAGTTTTATGTCACGAAGACATTAAGAAACTTAAAAGTTAAGAAATACTTCATGATAATATTAAGGTGAAGCTGTAAAAACTGTGAGAGCAGACAGCATAAAAAATAACAACTGACATCTTATATGTATGTTTATACATATATCACAGAATCAAAGAATTGTAGGGGCTGGAAGGGACCTCTAGAGATCATCCAGTCCAGCCCCCTGCCAAAGCATATATATGACAAATTATGAGATGGAGCAGTATTTTCTCAGTCTTATACAAACAGGTTGTATCTCTAGGTTCATAATTTCTGATTAAATTATGTAACCTATTCCCCTTATAAATGTTCAAACATTTAAAGTGTAAGACATCTCATTGCTGATATGGTGATGTGACAACTACAGTTTTCCTGTTATTTCAGTGTAATTGGCAGCATTTTTATAAATAAATTTGGACTGCACAGGCAGCTCCCCATTGTAGAAGCATTACTGCAAGTCAAAGCTCAGGTGGGAACTATCTGACAGCTACAAAGCGAAGGAGAAATGCCTCAGTTCTGAATAATCTGTGATGCTTTGTGCTTCTGCTTTGGCCACTCCTAGGAAGGCTTGCCAAAAATGTCAAGAATTCACAAGTATGCCCAACAAACAGGTTTTGTAACAACTGACCTTCTAGCTAGTAAGGTTAACATGCATTAAGTTGTAAACTAGTCATCAGAAACCTCTAAAACTGCCTATGGGAGCACGTAAACTCGGGCTTGGTTCTTGCCCTGTGGGTGGGGCACAGATCTCCACAACTTGGCCAGCTTGCTAGCTCAGCAGCATGGAATCTCAGCAGCATCAACCTCCAGCGTATTCCAGGCTAAGTGCTAGGAGTCACTGTGATAACGCTGATCTGCTGAAGTAGAATCAAGAGTCAGGTGGAGGAAAAAAAAATAGTATTAAATACTCGGAACAGTCTGTTTCGGTTACTATTGGACAATCTTTCATTTTTCTTCCCTATTTCATCTGTTTAAGTTACTGGTATTGCCAACTGCAACAAAAGTTTAAAGTTTCAAGTGCATCTGGTCTAAACTAGTAGCACTGCAGCTATCTTTCTTAACCGTTTCACTTCTTCACCACACTCATTTTTAAGAGAGAAAAAAAAAAAAGACAAAAAATGATAATGTGTTATGGTTTTAAGAAATTCTCCAGAAGGCTCTAAGGTTGCTTTCCTGTGAAGGGGACAGAAGGCTGAGGAAACCCAGTCAGCAATGTCCTAGAAGCACTAATATTATTATTACTACTACATTTAAAGTCATTGCCTTTCTAATACAGATTCAACAGCCATATAAATATAATCAAATAATTACACTGCATCTTAACAAATCTAGATCTTA
Organism: Odontophorus gujanensis; assembly: GCA_013399175.1. NCBI lineage: Eukaryota > Metazoa > Chordata > Aves > Galliformes > Odontophoridae > Odontophorus > Odontophorus gujanensis. The sequence goes on from VXAB01008031.1 coordinate 229,799, forward strand.
CCAATGTTTTAAGAAGTAATCTGGGATTTACACTTCCTGGAATCATCACCCACAGTGCTATCAATGTCAAAAAACCTGTGCACCCTCTTAGGATGACATCTTGTTTTTTAGGAACAATAAAGGATTAATGAAAAATATACTTCCAGTAAAAATTGTTTACAAAGAAAGAATGCCATGGTCACTAAACAAATTGTTTGCATTTACCAGCTGTTTCTCTTTGTTTATGGATTGAACAGCTATTTCAAGTTGAAAGGTTGGGAGGCCTTTTAGTTAGTCAAACTCAAGAACTACCAAAACCCTTTACATTCCTTTCTTCAAGATTTTTCTCTTAATATTTTGAAATAAGTATAACTTCAAATTTTTGGGGCACTGGAAGGTTGATGGACATCACTTCGGCAAAGTAAAAGCTATTAATACATGCAATCCTATGTATTCTGCCGCTGACATTCAACAAGGTGGTCTTAACAGATTGGGAGAAAAAGAGCAAGGAATTGAAAACACTGAGATACGTACTGTAAAATTATGTAAATAGCTAAAATAACGAAATACCTACACTGAGGAATCAGTCTGCAACAGCTGCTCTAACTGGTCTACCAAGATTTACCAGAACAACTCTGTAGGCTGTCAGGTGAGCTCAGGCTTTCAGATTAAGGAAGCATTAGACATCAATCACTTGTAAATAGGTGTAGGCATGCCCTGAAGAGTCAGGGAGAGGAGAGAGAAAAACCAAGTGCAGCTGAGCATATGCACAATGAGGGGAATAGCAGCAGCCTGGACCACCAGGAAACAATTCTTCAACATTCCTCAAGCGTAGCTCTTGAAACTTCACATCCACCAATTTCCAGCTTCTGGCCCTCTGTCCAAACATGGCTAGGACAATTCTACATACACCTGCAGTCATTTACGGCAATGCCAAGCTGCAGCAGGTTAAAACACACTTATGCCCCCTACATGAAGATTTGATTTTGCTTGGAAAATGGTATCAGTTCACTCCAAAACCAGCAGCAGAGCTAAGCAGTGACAAAGTTAAAACCACCCACAAGAGATGAAAGATATGGCTTATGGTAAGGAAAGGGTTGCAAAAGCCACACACTTACATTCTTCGTCTCTTTGAAAATATTGTTTCAGAAGCAATTTGTTATCAGTCAATTTAAAACTCCTTGTCGGTCATCCAGAATCAAAGGTGATGTAGTAATTTATTCCTGGCAACACCCCGATTCATAATTTAAGCATCTCACCCAACAGGAATACTTCTCTTTCTACAGCTTGAAGTGCTTCACGACACAAATGTCTTGGCAGACAGATAGCCACTCTGTCTTTCATACACTCTTTAGTGCCGCCTTTCACTACTCTAGCAACTGCAAACACTGAAGTATTTGCTGAGTTAGTCAAGCAATATCTATTCCACTCATTTAATCATTCTTCAGAAGTAAGAAATCTCTTTAATCCTTTAATCCTTTCTGCAGTACACTTAAGTGGCAAGAATTAACTTTTGTTTTTCTTTTCAGTCACAGAGGCATACTCCATGCAAACTGATGGAAGGACAGAAAGAATGCTTCAGAGGCGATGAGGTTTTGCAGGCAGCACCATGGTGCCTTGTCACAGAACAGCAGCATGTCATGAGGCCCAAATGCTCAGACATAATTGCCTTTCACTTGCTGCAAAGGATAACATACACAGGAAGGCAGAAATACAGCAACAGTAATCAGCACCAAGACCTATAAACAGATGGCTGGCCACAACTAAACTGAAACAATGGAAGCTCACGATCCAAAGGCATCACTTGGTTAGTGCATCTGAAGGAGAAAGGCAGCAGCTCTGGTAAGAAAAAGAGGCGTGAACCAGACTTAACCACACGAGTGTTTGCAAAGGCAGTGGGTACACCACTGGTTTTGGCTGCTGAGTTCAGAACAGATACCCCATGTGCTCAAGCATGTACCAACCACCACCCCGAACTGTACGTATCGGTTGGAACAGGCAGAAAAACTACTAATTGTGTCCTCACCTCCTGCTTACAAGCACGGTTATGAATAGGATGCATGCCAGTTTTATTAGACGCTTTTGCAATCCTGCCCTATGTGACTGCCCTCAAAAGAAACGCATCCCTGGCTAAGAGCAGAAAAATGCAATCTTTCCACAACGCAGTCTTTTATTCAACTACTGAAAGCATTGCTTTCAATATATTCCATATTGGTTAGTATTAAAAAACTCTTCTCAATGAGGAAAATGAAACCCTGCAGATGAATCAAGCAACAGCCACATACCAAGCAGGTCACTACAGTGAAGCAAATCTCTACTTTCCCATTTAAGAATATTTCATTTCTACCATACTGCCTGCAATGTGATTCAGAAGAGCTGTTCGAAGAACTGCTCAGTGTTTAAAAAACAAAACATGACAATCCCTCACCTATTTCTAAGTCCTTGCCACTTCTTAGCTTAGGAAGAAGAACCTTACAAAGCAAATGCATGTGTAGGTTGCTAACCAATACCTATTTTCTCACAGAACTGTGTATAGGTATCACTTTTACCTGAGACTTCACATTTCTACAGCCTTATTTCCCTTAGCATTAAATTAAGGCGAACCAAAAGACTCCACTGATATCACGGATCTTCCTTAGGGAATTCTGCAGAGCCTGCTCTAGAAACTTCCCATGCCTACTGAAATGTAGACAAAGGGTGAGTTATATTTGCAACTTCTTGTTCAAACAGTGCAAAGTTACTTACCCCTTATGCAATAAAAGTGACATGTGCCAAGACCTTCAGCATAAAAACAACAGCTACAGTTGGAGGAGCACAGATATACCAATTTAGATTATAGATGTGCCTTCATAAAGACATGTGCGATCCTCCACCATATGCTAACCTGACATGGAAAATAACAAAGTTTTGCACCTAGAAAAACATAAACAGTTCAATTTTTACTTTGGCATCAATTCAACAATTATATGGCAAATCATGAAAAGCAGAAAACATTTGTCTGAAGTATAACATTTTGAGGAAAATGCAAAGGCCACTTGGAGACAACAGCAAGCCATTACACACTTGTAGAATTCTATCTTCTGTTCATACCATGTCCACACTTAGAGCAGCAGCTTCCTAAAAGAGTTGTACCCATTTTAGAAACATTTTTATACACCTGAACAAAGCCACAAGTTTCAAAAGTTTTGAGAAGATTGCCTGATGCATGGAAAAACTGGGATCATTTATGCAGCTAAACAAATCCCAAGTCAATAAAACTCATGTACAGACATGCAAAGAACCTGTCTCATTCACACTGCATTTACATTCTACCTCTGCACAAAAGCTATAAATTTGTGTATCGCAGCTCTTCAGTCACTCAGCATCTACTCCCACCAGTCCTCCTGGTTTGAATAAGACAAGTCATGACGGCTTATCAATGAGAACACGGGGCTTAGCTGGCAGTCACATATGTAAGCAAACAAACAGGAAACAAAAGGAACATGGAAGCTTCTCCCCACTTCATGTGAATTCAGAAGTTTGCTAAGTTACTGAAAGAAAGAACACCTGGTAGACCCACTTAGCACTACTTTTCCCACATAAACATGACTCAGTCTTGTGACTGACTGACATATTTTCATCCACTTCTCAATTATCTGATGTATTTGAAGCACTAATCTTGAAAACTCTCTCCTTTTGGGGTGGAGGGAAATTGAGTATTAACCGATTTTCTTTGTAACAACTGCCTTGAAACATTTTATCAAAGACATCCACTCACTTCTTTTCCTCCCAGCAGTACTTAGTGTTGCCACCGGAATGATTTCTATCAGAAACCTCAGAAATAAGGCCAACTAGCAGTAAATACCAACTATTTCTGAACCAAGTAACCCGTGACCCAAACCACACTATAAATAGCTGAGCCATGTGCCCGCCGTGCCCCTTCTCCCCATGACTGTATCCTGGTGGAGGCGAGGACACAGCCCTTGTTCCACCACTGCCTTTTGCCTCAGAGAAGCAGCGCAGTGGCAAGGACCACCCCAGTGCCCCCAGACTCCTATTGCCAAACCTGATTTCCACCCTCAAGGGTTCATCTGTTATTTCCATCACATTCCTTTTGTTATTGCTGTTTGCTATCATTTAGCCATGTTTTATCTTATTTCATCACTTTTTCCCCACATTGTTTTTCTTTTTCCCTCTCCTTTTGGCACCCACTGACATGGGATATTCCCAACAGAGCTGCACAAATACAAACCCAGCGTATTCACCCGTCCTCCGTAACTTCTCTGCACACCTTCCCAAAGGGAAGCTTCCCTGGTCAGAACAATGCTGATAACCATGCTGGGTCCCACAGCTCTGAAACAGAGGAAATGACATCCTCATGCACAGACAGGACAGGGGTGAGAAAACTCAGCAGGATGCGGGATGCCTATACATCCACTTACATACAGTATAACAGTTTGCTGCAATTTAAAGCATTTGTGAAACAGTGAGAAATGCCAGTCAAAAACCTACAGACCAGCACCTTTGCCAGCAAGATGTTCATTAGACCAAAGAGAAATTTTCACAGCAACACACTTTACTTTCAAAGATAGAATTTCTCACCGACACACACCTGTACCCCCACACACGTACCCCAGGAGGCAGCACAGCTTCCTGCCCCACAGGGCTCTCCCCAACTCCCCCTGTGCAGACACACGGCCAGCCAGGAAGCCTATGGCTGAGGCTAGGCAGCAGCAAGCTGCAGGGCCAGGCCTGCTCACCTCCAGCCTCCTGTATCACATTCCACCTCCACATCAGCTCTGGGCTGTTTTGCAGTGGGCAGCTTTGACAAACAGCGGCAACTCTGAAATGCCTCAGAAACACAGGCCAGGAAAATGCAGAACGAAAGAAGAAGAAGAAGGAAAAAAAAAAAAAAAAAAAAAGTTGGAGCTGAAGCACTTTGCAGAACAGGAAACCCTTTCTTGTCAACTCTCCCAAGCAGCTGCTACAGAACGTGGGAAAAAGAAAGTGCTTTCTGAAAAGATGCGAAAATAAACGACAGCACTAAGCACGTGGTTTATTAACACTAGAAGGAAAACTCATCGAGTCAGTACAGGGAATTACTACCACAAAGCACGACAAAAGCTTATTCTTGGGACAGCTCTGCAATCTGCAGATGCCAAAGTGCCGTAAACACGAAGCAAGTGTGAATAATGAAATATGTAATTAGCAGATAAGCATCGAGGGGAGCCCTGTGCAACTGCTTTCAGTCTGCCTTGAAACATACAGCTTGCTGATGGCACTCACAGAGATATAAATATTGAAGGTCTCTGAATAGGGAAGATTATATAACAGAAGCAACAACCATTTCTGAAGATTGAGGAAAAATAATTAGAAAATCAGAGTAAACACGGATATTTGCCAGGGAAAGCCAACTATAGGCAGAACAGGCAAACAGATAGGCAGAAAAACCTCAGAAGAGCAGCACTAGGCCAGCAAGTATGAACAGAACCAGCTGCCTGGAGTATCGACTCACACATTTTTCTGAACTGCAGCACGGATATGTGCCACCTGAGCAGGCATCTCACAGTGCAACAGGAAGGTACACTACCTGAGCATCACGTGTAATTCCACACAAGTAATAGCAAAGGGAGGAAAAAAAGGAAAAGAGAAAGAAGACCAGAGGGGAAGAAAAGGAAGACAGGAAATCACAATTTGATTGATGTACGAGGTGTTTTTCAGAAAGAACACAGTTTAACTAACTAACCATTGAGCACAGAGCAGCAGCCAAGCAGGGCAACATCTGAGGGACCTAAGTATCATGGTGGTAAGGAAGCCGAGATCACAGGCCTGCCTCTAAGGAGCAAGATGCACTAAAGATGAAACTATAGCATACGGAGAACATCACACCAAGCTCTCCCAAGAGAGCAGAGGACCTAGTATTTAATTTACATTGGCCAGAAGACCCTGGAGCAAAACCAGGAGAACTGCACCTTTATCTCGAGAGACAGAAACAGCATGACCTCTGACTGCCATTATTCTGTTAAACACTCCCCAGCACCCAGGCCAGCGAAGGGCTTCAGGAGGAACGTGGAATCTGCGTTTAATGAACACTGCTTGTCGTGGGGCTGTGCAGATACCATCGCTCAGAGCCCCCTTGCTGCTGCCAAAGCCACAACACAAACCTCTCACACGGATCAAAGAGCATTTGGCTGAGAAGAGCATTCAGTTGAGAACGGTCACAGCAGACATCACACACCCGAAGTCTGCAGGGACAGCCAAGAATTTTGCACCTTCCTGAACATGACTCTGCAGTAGATAAATGCTGTTGCAGCTTGTGGCGATGCCAGTCACAGCTAATTATAGCTTTATTGAGACATTTTGGCAAGAGCTGAAGGAGTTCAAGCAAGCAGCTTGCATTGGGGTTGTGTTCCTGCCCTGCTGCTGACAGCGCATGACTTCAGCACATCATGCTTACACTCGGCCTCTCTCCTGCTAGCTCACCCCAACACCCACTGTGCCCCAGAGGGATGGTGGGGAGGCACAGTGCAGCAGTGGCAGTGAGGGCACAAACAGCTCTGCTGTGTACTGGTAGAAACACTCGGGTCCCAAGGAACAGATGTTTTCCTCCAGAGCACTCTGTGAGATCTGTATCAGCAGTGAAAAAACACCCAGTGGAGTCTCACAGACACCTTAGGGTGTGACACGTGATTTTCTCATTAGATGCAGTTAAGCTAGTTACTTTTTGCATTGTATTTACTGGATGTTTTGAACAAAACATAGAATCACAGAACAATAAGGTTGGAAAAGACCACTGAGATCATCTAGCCCAACGATCAACCCACTGCCACCGTGCCCACTAACCATGTTATGAGCAAATCTTTCACAAAATCACTGAAGCTAAAACACAAACCACATCTCTCCTGTGCTCACAGCCACTTCCCTTGCACTCCTACACGGGGAGCAGGACTTGGTGAGGAACGGCAGTGCCACCACACTCCTCCGAGGGGTCTGCCTGGCGTTACCATTGGGAGTACAACTAAGGCATCGGCTCCCCTACTTAGAGCAGAAATGAAGAAAAATAAAGCCGCAGTCAACAACGAGATAAGCAGTTCTTGCTGTTAAACAGGCTCAAGACTCTCGACAAAGACGGTATTTCCAAGGAAAGCAACAGAAAGAGAAGAGGCGCCGGGAAGGAAGGGGAAGGGAATGAGACCGAGGAGGAAGCGCTCCCAGCCCCGAGCACGGCGCCGGGGAGGACCCACAAGGGGCTCCCGGCACTGCGGGCGGTTAAGATTTACAACCGAGATTTCGCCGTGAACAAAGCCGGAGCGGCACCGCGGCGCAGGCCGCGCCGCCCGCTGTTATTAGCGTTAACACGGTGGCTGCAGGCCAGCACTTCGCAAGTTCCCTAACCGCAAGATCGCTGTCGGCGCCCTCGCAACGCGCCCCTCGGCCCTGGAGCTGCGGGGCCGACTTCTCCCGGCCGGAGCTCACCCCCCCC
>VXAB01008031.1:237547-258784 GCA_013399175.1 Odontophorus gujanensis
TTCGCGCCACCGCCCGCGCAGCATTCCGGGAAATGTAGTTCTGCGGGGCGGCGGCGCGCGGGAATGGGAGAGGAGGCGGCGGCTGCGGCCCCTCCCTGCTTCCAGGTCGGGACAGGCGCTGCACGAGCGGGCCTCCTCCCCGCGCAGTGCCGCTGTGGGGATCGAGGAAAGCTCGGAGCCCCGCTTCTTCGGTTTCAAACGATCTGTCCCCTCAGAGCCGCGTGTGAGCGGTTTTGGGAGGCTTGCAGCCCATCTTTGGGACGTACAAGGGCCGTGTCCTGCAGCAGCTCCCCAAGGCTCCATCAAATCCCACCATTTCCACTCCTTGCTGTCGAATTCCTTTCTGTTTTGTTAACAAAGACTTCTGAGGTCATCTCGTCCAACCGCCAGCCCACCACCATCACCGCCCACTAACCACATCCCTCGGTGCCACGTCCACACGGTTCTGCCACAGCACTGAAAGCTACAGGTCCATCCCAGGAGCACATTCTAGACCCTGCCCACCAGAACACCAACAAGAAGAGTACAACAGCATTTCAGAAACGGCTATGAAAGGATAAACAAGACTTCCTGAGGCTGATCCCAATGCCATGGGCTGAGGGCACAAGCTCTTTTAGGCACACAGAGATGATTTGCTCTGCTCCATCCACTAGCACAGAGCTTTCTAAAGAAATGCACACTACTACCGCTGCCAGCCCTTACAGTAACACCATCAGCTCCATGCGAGGAGAAGCAGTGCACAAGGAGAATGGTGTGGCCAAGACACTGTGTGCCGTGCTCAGCCTGCAGCATGGAGAAGCAGGGCCCGTGCAACCCAGCAGCACCCACTGCTTGCTCAAGCAGCGCTTCCTGTTTCTTTCTGGCTGTTTCTGAACTCACCCTTGTTGCCCTGCAACCAGCCCGGAGGAGGTGTGACTGCTGTGGGTGGGTAACCCCTCTGAACACTTTTAAAGAAGGGAAGAATAAACACAAGAGCTGACAGAAAGGATCGGGGACCAGAGGGGAACAAGAAACCCAGAACAGGGAACGCTCTCTGCGGGAAACTTTTTGGACAAACAGAGCAGAACAACGTGGCTCACTGAGAAAGGAAGGAAACTGTGGTGAGAAAGGAAAGAAGTGAAGGGGAAATAGCAACAAGCTTCATGAAAACACACAAGCTAGGAGGCCAGCAGCAAGGAAGGAGATGAAGAGGGTGATTAAAAAACAGAAGGAAGAACAAGAAGCACTACCAACATTTCAAGTTTTGTTTTTTAATCAAATAACATTTGATGCAAAAATACGATGTAAAACCATGCAGTTATCCTTTTTGTGTCTGGAGCAAGAAAACCAAACGAAGACCAGAAACAGGAGAGGCATATATACAAATTAAAGTTGCACCTGTTGAATACAGTCACAGAATGCACAAAGAAAAACCTCTCTGTTCCCAGCCCCTCTGCAACTGCCCAAGACTACTTTCCCTTCCACCAACACTGTTACTGTTTTTCCACAGACTTTTTCACCATACTCTATTTGCTACACTCCACCCCACCCCTTTTCTGAGCATTCAGCATCTCATTATTAATGTTTTGCTCACATTCCAGGTAAAGTACCAAGATTAAAAAAAAAAAGTAAAGACAAACTTGATTATAGACAAAAAACAAACAAACAAAACACCCTTCCAGTCTCCAGTTACTGGACAATCATGGGAGATAACATCTCAACTTTTCTCATTTTTAATTGCAAATGTTTTGTGATCAGTTCTACAATGAGTTTCCTTAACAGTTTAATGGAATTCTCAAATGTTTAAGGGGTTCAAGACAACTGCTGAGCAAAAGAGCACTGTAATATTTGAAACACTTACTGCAAAGTGGCAAGTTTTGATGAATTTAAATCCCACTACACAAAGATGACAGGATGAGCATAGCAAAATCCCCTTCCCCCTGTACAACACTGTACGATTTTCACTGCTGCATGCATCTCTAACTGCAGTAGGAAATGGAAAAGACTTGAAAATTAATCTTTACATGCTTATGAAAAAGACATTTGAAGTATTAGTTTGCACCTCTTGCCTTGCTGCGAACTTCTTGCTCCCACTTCATAATAATCAGTCTGAAGCAAAAGGCTTTCAGATTTTTTGTGTCATGTGTTTTACACACATCCAACACAACAGGGCAAGAGAGCACTATCTTATCTTTCACTTTGCATAGGTACCCGAAGGGTTACATAAGCTGTTATGGGAGATGAGAGGCAAGCAACTACGCAAAAATGACAATCTACAAATATATCAACCATTTTCCATGCTCATTTCTATTTAATATCCCTTTGGGTTCAAGTAGAAGCTCCTAATATATACACAGTTTTTACAGAGCCCTGCTATATCCAGAAAAATACCAGACATGAAACCCAAGTCTTCCAGTTATGAAACTTTTTTTTATAAAGCAAGATGCATAGAAAGATCCCTATGGAAGTCTTTAACTTCGATAACGGTGTCAAAATCTTCATGTAAGTCAGTCTTGTATATACAAGATATAAATGATTCTGTTCCTCTACCAGCAGAAGGGGGAGGTGTGGCAGAAGGCAGACACAACCACTGGGAGTCAAGCTCTTGTTTGTAAGGTTAGAGCTACCTTTAAGATCCAACATCAACACATTAAACCCACCCAAATGTGAGGGGAGGCCATGCATATATAAAAAACAAACAAACAAACAAAAAAAAGCCATGTGGAAGAAGGTAAAATTGGAGAGCATTGCTCACACTTGTGCTCTGCTCCCCTACAGCCAGCACAGGTGCAAAGTCAATTGGTTCTGCAAACTTTATCAAGAACAATATCTTCAATGACATTAAAATTTTGCAGGAAGAAGTAAATACCTAGGAATCTGAACAAAAAGCAGCACACATAGCCATCATACTCAACCAGCATCTGGCAGAATAGAGACTGCTAACGCTGCACCTTGCAAGGGCCAAGTTCTACAGCAACACACTTGCAGAGAGCAGGCAGCCCTCTTTATCAACTAAATTTCTCATGCGGTGTTTTTCATTTTGTTTTTAAGTCATCTTGGAAGAAATAGGGGATTAGATTCTTGTAATGCTTTATTCAAGCATGAAAACAGACCCAAAAGAAAGTTACACCACATAAAGCAACTCATTACACAGCATGCTTGACTATTCACCCTGAGAAAGGCTGGAAGTTGTCTTTTCGTTTTTTTCTTCCCCCCTTCCTACGCAAGCAGAAATGCGCTCCAGGGCCTGGCAATCCTCTTCCCTAGTTTGTTTTAAAAGGAAAAAGTGCATATTTCTACCTTTGACACTCCCCCACGTACACAGTAAGCACTGCATAACAGTTTCCCCTCTTCCCTGCATCCCCTCTGTGCTAGCACAGCGGTATGATAACAGCCACTAGATTTCACACAGCATTCAGAAAGGTGAAGGGTACTTTTAAAAATAAACAGAAGGATTTCATGAGATAGAGAACAGGGTGCTATTTTTTTGTGGATAATTTATATTGCAAATTCATAAATAAGATCACATTCAATTTCTCAAAAAGCTTTACAAATATGAGTAACACCACTTCCCTTGTAACACACGGATTTCAAATAATCACACAAAGCCCTGTTAGACAGCCTTTAACATACAAATTAGACAAAATTACAGACTTATATGCAGTAACGCATCAGGGATAATGGAATGCTTCAGACAATTTAACGGTCCAAAAATAATACAAGTAATTCAAAAAAAGCTAGTTTTCAGTTTAATTGTTGGGGTGGAATGTACTGTGGGTGGTGGTTGCCTAGCAGCTGCTTTTGCCTTGCTGGCCTGGCTTGCTCGGACTGCAGTTTCGAGGCGTGTTTTTAATTCAGGCGCAGCGCCCATTACGGTCTTGAAAGCGTGTGGGTAAAGTGGACCAATGTGCATCAAATTCTGAAGTGCAAACTCGTGAAGATCTTTAGACACTGTAGATGCAGAAGCAAAGGCATTTTCATTCAATAAATAGGAGATCAGAGTGGGAACAAGAAGTGCGAGCAACTGGACTCCTAAACGTGAAGGGAAGAAAAAGTAATAATTAGATGAGAAAGAAACAAGAAGAGCTAGTAACAAGAAGTTTCTAGTTTGGTACATGTAATTTTGTTTTCTGAATTGACAATAAGCTCAGTAATTACAAGTTATCAAATCAAAACCAACCAAAATGATGAATGCTTCCTGTCACCTGGCCACTCAGGTCTTGCTTATCAGGACTGTGCTTCTGACTTCTACTATTGTTCATCACAACTACTTTGCTCCTGACCTCTTTAGAGAGGTCTTTGCACAATGCCACTGCAGCTCACATAACAGATCTTAAAATGTAGAGTGGCTACTAAAGACTTTAAAACACTTCCAAAAGACAGAAACATTATTCAACCAAAACTGAAAAGCAGCCTCCCCCATTGAACATAACTGAACTGCTTTTACTATGCAGCTCCATCTTGAAAGCTACCACTTCAAAAACTACCACTGTAACAATACTTGGGCTAACAAGACCTAACGAGGCCACTGCCCCAACTAGCACAGAGTTAACCTTCAGAACAACAGCAATCACCAACAAAACTCAAGCAGCAGGGCTACTGTTTCTACCTAACCAGGATACAAGCATACCTTGAATTGTGTAACAAGTTAACTGCAAATTTTGAAGAACTTTGACACTAATGGTAAGTCATCCATTGAAAATTCTGTAGGCTACAGAATATTAATCATTTCTTCCTAGAGGTTTTAACAACATGTATATTCTTGCCTCCTGTTAGCATTAGCAAAAATGAAATGCTCTGTTTTCCTCATTCAGTTCAGTTATTCTCTCATTTTATATATTAGAAACTAGGCCACGAGCACAAAGGCACTCAAGAAAATACATATTTAGTGCTTTTATCATCAATGAGGAGAAATATCAACAGGAATACATAAAAAAACAGTATTTTTATTTTTACTATTGACTTTAAATGCTGATTAAGTTCTACATCTACAGACTAAATCTTTCAGTTATTACATCGTTTCAGCTACTGTAAGTGAACAGAAAGATAAATCATACAAACTGTATTCTATCTACAGAAGCAAACAGAAGGCTTCATCTACAATTTCAACCAATACAATTTATTTCTTGGTCTCTTTAAACAAGCTTTGCTGAAATGGTAAAACTAACCTGAGAAAAATGACGCTAAAATAAATAGCATTTAACATCACAAAAAAGTAAATTTAAACAGTATGCACTACTCATTTTCAAATACAAGCAAGCACCACTACTTCAATTCACACTTAGATTTTGCTTTGGAATCACTAGAAACTGAAATGCTACAGTATATCACAGCACACACACCGCGTGAGCCCATGTATAAAAGAATTCCAGTAATGCAATTGTTAAAGTGCATTAGATTTCTTTTTTGTGAACATGCCACCAAGTTCCAATCTGCACAAGTTCTAACATTCAATATTTTATTTTGCAATTACACATTTACCTAGAAAAACTAAACACTTACTATTCTGCTCTTCACCAAGGGCAACCAATGTTTCAAGGACTTTAATTCCTTCCTGGACTGCTAACAGCTCCAGGTTGTTGGTCGGGCGGTTCCTTTCCACAGCTTTCAATTTCTCAACCATTATGGGGGCCAAGGAATGAATATATGGAGTCGACAGAGCGCGATTGGTATGTTGGAACACAGAAAGTAGAAGCTGATAACACTTGGCTTGAACCTAATCAAGATAAATACATCGTTCTCCAAGTCAGTTGCTAACTCAAGGAATTCTAATACAATCAGCTATCTATGCATGTGAGATACACATGATTCCAAAAACAGAAACAGAGTAAGTGGGAATGAAATACAGTGAATAATGGAAAGAACATAACAGCCTGCTTGCTAAAATAATACTAGCTCAGTTTTCAATAAAAGAAGGCAATTAGACAGAATTAACAGGAGGTTAAATGGTGGTCAACACAAACTCAGAAAAGAAAGGGACAGTTAATGTCATACTAAACAATGACATAGGTCCATAGAAAACTACACCTTAAAGTTTCATAACTATCAACATTAAGAGTTGACATATCTTCAAAATCATTAAGTACTTTTCCAGTCTCAGATGAGTAGCACAGTCTATAAAAATGATTCAGATCTCCAGGTGGTCTTATTGCCCTAACATAAGCCAAGGCTGCGGCCAGCAGTGGAAGGTCTATCCTTCCTTCTACGTCTCCATCTTCTGCTGGTAATAGCGTAAGAACACACATGTAGGTATAGAGTAAGCTGGATCACAGAACCTTTTCCTTTCATCCTTTCTTTTGCCTCTTCCTTCCCCAGCCCTCCTATTTTTTCTACGAGAAGCAGGAAATACTGAAATCAACATTTGTGAAAATGACTTCCTTGTTTAGAATGCATTTGAGTTGGGTTCACAAAAATCTTGCTCCAAAATGCCACACAAACAACACTGACCCTTTGAAAAGGTAAAGCCCCAGAGCAAGTATGAGGATAAAACACTGCATGTTTTCAAACAGCACTCAAGCCAGAACAGGATGAGTTATCAAGCATGTTCTGAACTGGAATATTCCCAAGTACTGCTAAACACAGTAATCTGTGAGGGGATCTAGGGATAACTGAAAACATTAATTAAAGGATAGATAATAAAACTTAACAGTAAGAAAACACAAGTTATGCAGCTCAGTTTGCTGTTAATATATGACTGCAAGTTTTCTGTTCAGCTCAGTGTTTAAAGCCTGAAATAATAACAGTTCCTTAAACACCATTTTCATGCTTTGGAACCAACTCATGAGAGCTCCATGGTGGAAAATAAGCTGTGCAATGTATTAGGAGAAAAATCTTCGGCCATTTTCAATGAATTATTTCCCTATCTTTCCATATTGATCCAAGTAATTCCTTCTTCTTTCCACTTACATTTTTTAAACTTTACTCCTTACTAGCTGTTAAGGTTATTAACTTTAAAAATACGGAGTAAGGGACTGTTTTGTCAGGGTTTTGCTTTGTTTTTTTTACATGCATCCATGACTGAATTAGGAGTTTTACAACTACATTTGACAGCAGAATCTCATTAAATTATACGTGTATGTACATAACTTTTGACTATTTCACATTCACAGAAGTCTTCCCAACACTGCTGAGAGGTAAAACCAGGCACACTCTCCTGTATAACTTAATAATTAGCATCAAGAGAGAAGGATCTACCAAAAGGAGAGCCTACAGCTCCAGAAAACAAACATGCCTTAAAGACACTGCTGTGAAGCATATCTAACCCTTCAGACTTCTGCAGGTGGTAGTAGTATCAAAAAGATTTCTGTATTTCTTTTAAGACAATGGTCCTTCTTTAGAAGAGTCGGGTTTTGTTTGCTTCCACAATTGGTTCAATGCTTCTGTTATCAACAAGTGGCTGATAACATAAAACAGTCACTGCTGGGTTCAATTTAAAAAACTGCAGTGAACCAACAGCAAGCATCACAGAGTATATGTTCCGCACATCAGTGAGGAGAGTGGACACAATCTGGTTGCTGTTAGAGCATTCCCTGTGAATTACAGAATTAGTGCTAAGTTCCTGCTCACCGACAGCTTTCCAGCAGAGCAGGCAAAGATGTACTTCTTTCAGCATTTGTGTGTTTATTCAGAGCTGAGAGAGAGTAAGACGTAAAAGTTTCCACTTCACAGAGCTGACACTTCCATTCACACACTAAAATCTTCAGCAGCTTTTCATTCAAAGTTAGGCTTCAGCAAAGAACCGAGTTTCACGCCCCTGCTGGAAAATGCCAGCCCTGCTGCAGAGAAGAATTCTTGTTCTGATGAGGATTCTAAATGTCTCAATGTGACCCTAAACACGTCAGCATTTTCTGTGAGCTTTTCTTCTCAGGAATCCCTGCAGTACTTAGTTGTGGAAGTACTATAGATTTGTTAATTGTATGTATTTTTAGTTCCCACCTGTTGATTTGTATAGCAGCTCAACCAAACTGATACACATACATAGTTAAGCTTAACTATGAAGCGTATTAATCTGAGCAAAATTAGGCTAGAAGTTTCTTGTTTCTCACACTAGTAAGAAGGTAATTTAGAAAACGATAGAGAAAAAACATACCAAAGGACAGAAGAGAAATCAGGAAAGACAGTTCACAAGCTGTAGACGGTTACCACTGAATTAGATTTTTCTCCACTGGATTTTGTACAAACATATAAAGAAAGCATAGGTTTTGCACAGAACAAAGTTCATCAGAAATGTAGGTTGTAATTTTATCTGCAGAAAACATGGTTTAGTTTGTATTACAATGGATTGGTTTTACTGTAAAACAGACATTGCTCTCCAGTAGCCATTCTTTTTCATTTGTTAAACATTTCAAAGGCAGATTATCTTTTGAAAAGCTGCAAGTCATAAACCTGGCACAAGGTCATGAACAGACATAAACCAAACTAAGTGCTTTTGGTAATTTTGTTCATTATGGAGTTTCTGTAACGCACCACTGAAAACTCTAGTTACTGTGACAAGCCCTATCTGTCTCTGAAGTAAAGCCATCACAAAATATTCAGGAAACATAGTAAATATATCAGAATTACTATTTTTTCCAGCTGTATATCATTCGAATTCCTGTATCATGATCTTACCCAAGGATCACTGCAATTTAATGCATTTTTAAATCTGTTTATACATCCATTCTGTAAAGACTGCACTCCAATTATTTCAGTGCTTGCTGACAAAAGGAAGAGAGCAATAGCTGTAAGAACACTGACTTCATCAAGGACAGGCTTAGAGGCTTCTGAAAAAAAAAAAAAAGGACAAACACGTTGTCAGTTTACTCTGAAAAGCATTCAGAATTAAGTAAAACCCAGTGAATGTAGGTAAACTAACAAAGAAAGAAACGTATTTGAAATGACTTGCAACTGCATAGAAATACATGTTTACTCATTACTGAATCACTTTTTTGTTGTTATTGACTGTGACTGAAAATTTAAAGCTGAGCAACTCTTTTCCAAAGGCTCTTTTAATAAAGTGATTCGAACTTTCCAAAACAAATACCAAGCCAAAAACAACACCTACACTTTTTCTCTGAACAAGCCACATTTTTGTTTTCCATGCGTAAACAAAGGGTGAAAAATGTATTTTTGAAATCTGTTTTCTTTTAAAAATACAGTTTGCTTCCCTTTCTTCTTCTCTTCAGCTGATTCAGCAGAATAAAAAAATTGATAACCAGCACAGTAACAACTCACACTTACCACAAGCTTCTACATAACAGACAGGCTGATCCGACATCTACCTGTCACCAAAAGAAAAGGTAGTCCTACTTTAACCTTCCCTTCCTTTCAAATTCAACTGTTCTTGCAACTGTCATCCACTTTCTGCTTGCACCAGCTCTTCATAGATACCATTCTTGAAGACACACCAACAAGGGAAAAGAAAATAAGTATTTCTCTGCTGGTTTTGTTGGCCAGATTGCTACGACTGAAAGGAGAGCAGAACCAAAGCAGTGACATCAATATAGTCAGCAAAACCAAGGAGGGCATGACATCTCTTTTACAGCTATCAGCTAGTTGTTAGATTGGCTTAGCCATGATGTGAAAACTCACTTCAGAAAATGACTCCAAGCATTAAATGACAAAGATGGTGGTGTTCTGTTTGTGCTTCTTTTTTTTTCGGGAAGGGTTTTGCTTTGTTTCAATGTTTTTTGAATTATGAAACAAATCTGCATGCAGCAGACCTTGCTTATATTCTTGTGTGATGTGTTTCGCTTCACAGAAGACTGTAAAGGAACAGGAAAATTTACACCCTCGCCAGGAACTGAGAAAGATTTCAAAAGTCTGTTAAAAGCATAAAGGCAGTAATGTTTGCGGAAAGATGAACTGGAGAACCCCTACAGTAACAAAAGTCTGGAAGACAAGAATTGATGTGACAGATAGAATTAGAAGTTTGACTCAGAAAACACAAATCCACCGATCCTTCCCCTTCAGACATTTTCAGGATCATTTGCAATTACCTATCTCACATGAGTAACTCCATTCAAGCTTCTCTTCAGATTATAAATGGTTCCTCAGGGATGTAATGAGATGTCTTTTTGGCTGAACTGCCATTAAGCAAATGACAAATCTTTGTGTCTCTCTTTGCTAACCACGCAGCTGAGACTACATCTTTTTCAGTTTTTCAACAGCAAGGCAAAGTACAAATGTGAGCCAACAGAAGTGGCCTGTAGTGCTCTAAACAAGTCACAGCAGAAATCCTGCTGGTGGGTAACAGACTTTTTTTTGGCAGGGATAGGATTTTCTCTAACCACTGAAAGCTTGCAACAGAACTGTGAATTTCCTACTCCAGTAGGAACCTTCCCACAATTATCCACTGTTGTCTTCACACACATTCACTTTAACACTCACTGTTTTTAAGACTACACAAATCTTGTTAGCAAGCACTTAAAAGACGAAGATTGCTTTTCTGAGGTTCAGTTCAAGGTGTTGAGTCCATGTACCGTACTGAACAATTGCAATTTCATCTGATGGGGTCTCTCTACAAACACTGTTTTGGCAACTAAAATCTCCTTTCCTTTGAGCTAGTGGGTATCCTGTGGAAAAAGGAAAGGAGGAGTGGAAATGATAGTTTGTTCCAGCCTTGCCAACATGTCAAGAGTCACCAGTAGACACAAATTGAGGCACGACTGAGGAAGTGATGTGAATTCAGCTTGGAACTCATTCAGATTTTATTCTTAAGATGTTTTCCAAGTGTCAAAGACTGATAGATATCAGAGGGGAGATTCCAAGTTCCAGAAATAAAACACTGAAACTTGATGACTGATAAAAATTATCCTAAATACAAATCTAAAGCACCAAATAATTACTTTTAAATGGGATTCAAAGTGGAAGAGAGAAGTCTGAACTAACAAAACACCTTGAAGAAAACACCTGAAGAGAGTGGGTTGCAAGATGAGTCGCAAACGGCAACATTCCTAATAGGAGGTTATGACCAATAGTGCCAAATAAAAGAATCAACAAGAACACAACTGGGATAAAAACTTTTAAGATACAACTGTATTTTCTTAGTCAATGTTCTACTTGTCTCCAACACAACCTACTAACTTCTACCAGTTAAGCTGTGTGCGCTCATAACTTCCTAAAGTTATGAGCGCACACATTTCAGTTTTAGAAGCAATTTATCACCACTTATAACTCCCTCCAACATGCAACCTATTAAATTATAGGCAGATACAATACTCGTCTTTTCATTAAAACAAAAGCCAGTTCTGTTTTAAGTTTCCTGCACTGAGAAATCACTTACCAGGTTGGGAATATTCCAAGATAGATGCCAAAGTACTGCGGATAAGAGTTGCCCACTGGTTTTCAGTTTCATCAGTCTTGACTGTTGGAAGAGTAACAATAGTTTTTATCCCTTGAAGTGCTGCACTGACTGGAGGTGGAACCTGATTGTCTGCTGATTTTACAGCTGTTTCTTTCAACACTCTCGTAATCAGAAACAAGATAGTAGGCAGGACTGTCATACAACCTAAACAAGACAAAGTAGAATTTCTGAAGTTATTTCTGAATGATGTGGTAAATAACTTCTTCAGCTTTCCCAAAATCGATATACATGGCTAGAAAGAGAAACTGCAATTCAGACAACAAGAAGTATGTGGAGTTCAGGGTTTTATCACCAAATTCATTCCCCAGTACTATAGAAGTATATCATAATATAAGCAAACACTTAAAATACTGCTGTAAATTCAGAAAAGATGATTTAGCTATTAGGTTTGCCCTACATGGCAAAAAGAGAGTTAAGCTCTCTCATGGCATCCTTGAGTGAGTTAAATATCTTGAAATAGGATCTGCACGTGTCTAAGGTCTTATAAACAAAGAACCAAAATGACAGATCTGTGAACAGGTATCCAACCTAGGGCACTTTCCAAGGAAGCTGGTGTGTATTACAAGCCTCAGAAGTAACAAGGAATTTCATCAAAGTGTTTCATGTCTTCCATAAAAGTTGTAACCATTTGGTTACTCTGTTAAAGAGACAAAGTGATCCTCCCTCCTACATCATAGCTGTTGATTTCTTCAGAAAAGCAATCTGTATGCTATGTACAGCCACGCCTAAGGGTGCAAGTTGTGCAAACTCAAGGAGTACTGGTCAAATAATACATAATCTGACTTTAGACACAAGGGAACTTCATTAAAAGGAGTTTCAAAAATGAATATAGACTCTAAGCAAGTGCAGGAATGAAAGAAGGGTGTTAATGGGTTTAGGTGCATAGTATCAATCTACAAATCATTTCAGACAGCTACTTAATTCTTAACCTTTTTTGTGCCTCATTTTTCCACACCTGTAGAAACACAAGCAATGCCACTTTCCTTCTTCTGGAACCCTGAGAAATACACTAAGAATAATTACAACCAGAAGGAACTATTCAAGGTTCAACCTCCATTCCAACACAGTTCCTCTAGATGAGATTGCCCAAGATCTTGTCAAGACTGCACGATATTCACATTAAAAAATTCATTAATTAATTAAAATAAACTACTGAATCTCAGATAGAAATGAATTCCTTGCTCACAGGTCACCTTACTTCCAATCCAAGGGTTCAAGTAACACAAAAGTTTATGTACTATCTTACAACTACCTGCTGGTTGCACCAAAAAAAACCCCACAACTCTAACGGTCCCTATAATTTCTTAGCTATTTGCACTAGTTATTGTCAAATACTGGGAGTCATGCCTTTAGTTCATTCAACATAGAAGTTGCTTGAAAAACAAGGAGAACAGAAAAAGAATACCAATCAAATGCAACATAGTTCAGGACTCCAGATCACCTTAAAATGTCTTTTTTTTTTGTATTATGAACTGTTGAGCATGAATCACAGTTTGAAGATAGTCTATGCTGTTTTCTGAGCATCATTTTGTCTACGTATGTTATTAATTATCCATCTCAGTATGGGATTAACCTCAAAAATGCCTTTTCTGAATGAGCACGTGAAGCTTCCTGAGATTCATGATAGAACTTCTAAATGATTTGTTCTCTGAGAAGCAAAAATCAAAGCACAGCTTCCCATGTATTTGTGTCTTTCACTACTGAACTGTACTAAGAGCAATTATCCTACTTCATGCATATCCTTTGTGGCAATCTCCCCGGACAGAAGAAAGTTTATTTAGTTTAGAGTTACTTTTGGGATGGCTGACAGCCAATGGCTGAAAAGCAAAGTGCAGCAGCGCTAAATTGTTCTGGTTTACCCTCAGTGTGATTCTTTTTCATCAAGTTTGAACTTCTGAGGAATTTAATTACTTCTGAGATGTCCATCTTCTTCTACAATATGATTAAAATTAGTCAAAAGGCTTCAAAATCATGAGGCTTGAAAAAAATGAATAACTGAGAAAAAGAAGCTATAAAATCATACAGCTCATTTCCTCAGCAAACTTACAGCACACACACAAACTTCAAATCATTTTCTTAATCTTGAATGAATGGAAAACCCTGAGGTCCTTGTTCATTCTGGAACCTAAGCAAAAATTTCAGCAGATGGCTTTTAAATATTGTGAAAAAATGTAATTTTGTTTTAGCATCATAAGGTCATTACAAGATCCTCTATAGCAATCTCTCATGTACTTTGTCAGTACTTTACCTGCTGGAGAACAGAGAGAAGGTAGGTCTGACAGTATAGTAACAGTGGCAGCCACAAGACGAGCACTCTCCTCAGAAAGGTGGGATTTGGTAGCAATGTGACTTGGAGAATCTGACACTTTGGAACTTAGATGGGGCATGTGCCGTACCAGGATAAACATGAGCAATTCCATGGCTGCAAATACTAGAGATTTTCCAGGTACAAGACCACCACTCTCGCCTCCCTCTCCTAAAGCAAGAGGATTTTCTTTTTCTTCAGTATCATCTTCATCTGGAAAAAAAGGAAAGAATTTCTGAGAATGCAGTTAGAGAAAGATTTCAGAACAAAGACTACATGAAACACTAAAAAAATTTAAGCATCAAAAGAAAAAAAAGTTGCTTCACTCAAAGATACTATAAACAAGGCCCATGTCAAACTAAATGTTCTAGTCCGAAGGACTTAAAGGAGCATAAAGGTGCTTTAGAATTATTGTGATTGCAGTAATATTTCTTAAAAAAAAAAAAAAAAAGTTCAAAACTAGAAATAAAAGTAGTAACAAAATAAAAATGCAGCCATTTTTTTCTTTTTAATTCTAAGAGCAAAATTAAAGGTAATAACTGTCAAATAAATAGTCATTACAATACTTTGTAATCTAATGGCTATAAATTAAGTGTTCAACATTGACAGACCTTATTTCAGCCTAAGCTGACGATGAAATTAGAGAACAGAAAAGCATAGTAAGATTCTATGTGTAACTCCACAATTTCAGTGCATTCAGTTTAGAAAGTCTCTCTTTTGAACGGCAGCTCAGCCAGCTGCAGTCTAGCCTCCTCCCATTAAACAGTAACAGAGATTCAGCACATCGAGACCAGCCTGAACTATCCTCACAAGGCCTCTGTGAATTTAAATGATTGCTAGAGTTTTCACATTCACTGATTTGAAAAAAACAACTGATTGGACCAATGGTAAACAGTTCCATTAATTCACAAGAAGGAACAGAGCTTACATTTTAGCTATGCTGGTTCCTCAAATTCTAACAAAATCCCCTCTCTGTTTTCACTTAGAAAATGGGTAAAAGCTAAGTTTTCTCCTAACAGCATACAGTGCCAGAACAATACAGTAGTTTTCCTTAGTAAGATACATGTCCTTTAGGTTTCACTTTGCTTCCTTTAAGTAAAATAAAATGGCAGATTTAATTTAACCAGGTAAAATGAATATTTGCTATGTTTAAATTGGTTTCCAAGTGACAAAAGCAAAAATGGGAAACGGTATACCCAGTATGAGACTTCTAAATAAATGGAAAAAGAATGATTGAACAGAAAGATGCTCGGTAAAAAGGTTTCTAAAAGTACCTCAGACAGCAGCATTTGGACTGATGCTAATACCTTTAATCAAGGGTACTCATATGAAAAGTAGGAGTTAAGTAACAATTTTCTAATGAAGATCCTAAGCAAAACATTGGAACCTGAAATATCACATTAGCAGAAGCAAGATAAGTTTCATCAGTGCTAAATAAAAGTAAAGGAACAGAACTTAGATATACCAGCTGAGTTGAGAATCTCAGAGAGAGTTTAAGCTGAAAGGGACCTCCATAAGACATCTAGAGTCCAACCTTCTGTTCCCTATTCCAGCTTAAAAGCTAGAACAGGTTGCTTGGGTTCTTGTTTGGTTTAGCTTTGAATACCTCAGAACATGGAAATTCTACAGCATCTCTAGGCACATATTCTACTGCTTCATCATTGCCATGGTGTCACGTCTTTCCTCATATTCTATGTGGATTTCTGCTGCAACTTCTATCCACTGCCTCTTATCAACTCATCGTATGTTTTTCAGAAACATCTGGCTTGCTCTTTCCCTTAAATCTCCTTTAAGAAGGGGAAATAGCTATTCAATCACCTACTAACTCACTCTTCTGCAGACTAAATAAGTTCAGCTTGCTCATCCTGCCATTCTTATATTCCCAAGCATTTTAGTGGACTTTCACTGGACTTAAACCTTTGTCAACATCTCTCTTACACAGGATAGGAAGGAAGGGATTATGAAAACAAGACACTGCTCCAGACACAGCTTCACAGGCTTAAGTGAAAAGAAAATAATTTTCCTTGATTTGCTGGTCACATTTTTCTAAAGCAGCCCAGTAATCAAGTATTCAGCATTGCAGATGTGCATAGATTCGCCTATCCAGTCGACATTTCTCCAGTTTTCCAGTGATATAGACAACTTCAGCAAGATTATTCACCCAGTAATCACCACTCTCCCTACATCTAATGCTAGTTATTTCACCACAGAAGGTGATTAGTCTTTATTTACCCTTAGTAAGTTCGTGCTAACTTTTCCCAAACACCATCTTGAACTCTGAAATTACTTCCACGGGGACTAACTCCAAAAATCTTTGAATACACAAGGCAGGCTCACTGGTTTGTAGTATCCCAGAACATCCTTCATGCACCCTTTTTTTTGTTTTAAAGGTTAGAAATAACATCTACTTTTTGCCATTCACTGGAAACCTTTCTTGAGCATCACAGGTTTTCAAAGGGACTGCAGAAGCCTCAGCATGTCATCAGCCAGGTTCCTTAGATGCATCCCATCTGGCCCCAGAGTATGCCCAGCTTTTATCTAAGTAGTCCTTAACTTGATGCTCACTACTCTCTCACTAGACACAAAGACCTATGATGACTAAGCAGAAAAAGACAATAAACGCTTGTTTTTTTCTTAAATGTTTTGTTATACTCTCCAGCAGCTGGTCCAAGTTTTCTTGATCTTGTTAACAACATTTCTATAAAGGTATTTCTTCTCATGCATGACATTTATAACCATTCATAACTAGCTCCAGGTAAACTGTGGCCTTCCTAATACCATCCATTCGGACTGGGACAGATGCCTTCATTAGTCTCCCTGGGCAGTTTGCCCCCACTTCCACTACAACTCCTGAGGCATTTGAATTCAGACAGAAGTTCTCCTTTTCATCGCTGGTTGCCACAACCTAGCAGCATGCACCACTCTACGAGTCCCATGCTCCATATTCCAGCATAGCCTTTGGCTGTCCATCCCTATGTGAAGCACGTGGCTTGGGCTCCTGCCTCTGCAGGATCTCTGTGAAGAATATGGCAGTTCTCCCATTTGGCTTTCCAGACACTACACACAGTCTGTTTACCTTCACACACATTTCCTTCATATCCCACAGAAGAGATCAACATCCCCTCTAGCCCTGCACGGACAAGCACCTCAAGTACAGTCACATCAGAAGTTTCATCTGAATTTCAAGGCAGGCAATTATATTTCTGACGTGCCAGAGGTGACTGTTCCTCAGTCAGCAGACCATAACTTGCTGCCCGTCACTGCCATCATTATGCTGACTCGAGCAGTCTTATACACTCTTGAGAAGCACTTTTGGGCGGCACATGCATGTCTTTCCTTGCTCCTGTTTGCACACCCTGTTTTCAGAGCTTTTGGTTGAAGACACACCCTACATGACAGTGGAGAACCAAGATGCAAGTCTGCTCCACTTCCAGACGAGATCTCTTGATTAGTTAACAAATTTTCACACTGGTTCCAGTAGCAAATTCACTCACCTCATGACTGTCAGCCCTGACAGAGACACACCACTGGACCCAACAGAGGGGTCTGAACCACTGATCTTCAGAAAAAGAAAGGTCAACATAATGCTAAGATACAGTCAATATATAAAAATCAATGAAACAGCTGGACTAGATGATCTTAGAGGCCTTTTCCAGTCCTGATTGTTCCATGATACTAGGTATTACTAAGACCTTAGAGCGGTTTGTTGAGTGTAATTTTCATCACTCATATTCAAGAAAATTAGACATGGAAAGAACAACTGCTGGAATGATGAGGGGAAGAAGACATCTTACTAGAATTAAGAAATCAGCAGACAATACTAAGAGCACATCTACAGCATCTGTGGAATACACAGCATTTTATTCCTCAGTGTAACCACAGACTAATGCATTTCAGTTCATTTTCCAATATGAAAACCTGTTGCCTTTTTAATCTGCAAAACAAGCCATGTTTTCAAAATCTTACTTAGAGCGTTCCTTTTTTCCTGCAAATAATCCTGAGCTGCTCTTACTATCTGCTGGACAACTCCTGTAACCAACAGTTGCACTGAAGTAGGATCCCAAGTCAGGAGGAGTCGGTGAAGCACACTCAAGAGCTCAACACCAAGGAGCTACAATAAACCAAAAACACATAATTAGGGCTTAACAATTCCTAATGGTTACATCAATTGCTTATAGCAAGCAAATACTTCTCTCACAGAAGAATAATTATAGATTTTGCAATCACTGCAAATGAAAGGTCAAGACCCAGAAAAGATCACTGACATAACATGGTCATGCAATACCTGATCCTCTGCAATATGGATCCTGGCACAAGGGGAATCCAATAAAGTATGAAGTGCTTGTAAACAAGATGTAACATGCTCAACAGGCTCTTCAGGTCTTGGGGAACAGAGAAACTGTATGCTAACACCTAAAAAGAACAATAATTAAAAAAAAAGAATGTTCATTTCAACTATATGTAACTACATCACAACTGCTCTACAGAAATTGTTATAATCACACTGACAAATACCCTGTCAAAGCTGTGAAATACACTAGAGGTAGACAGAAAGAGATATTTCAAAATGTTGCTGTCCAGACAAATAATGCATTTTAAAATTCCTAAATTTAAACAAAACATTTCCTTACTCCCATAGCATTTAGTAACATAACATGTTTGTACTGCACTCTAAATTCATAACTCTTACCCAAAATTAAGTGCATTCGATCTTTGTTTAACTCTGGCAAAGATTTAGTGGTAGGTGGAGTTCCAGGTGTCTGGTTTAACATAACGGATGTGGCACGTTTCTGTGAATTAGGCATTGCTGCAGCAGTCTCTTCTGTTGACTCAGAAGCATTAAAACCTGTACTGTTCAGCCAAAGTGCCACTGCATGTAGTATAGGAGCCCAAGAGTTTCGATAATGTAGTCTAGCTGTATCAATTGTTTCAGGAGTGTAAAATGCTCCTCCTGTTAAATAAGCAAAATAAAGATAAACCCTGAAATTCTCTACAAACAATAGGCAAAAAGTACGTACTCTAAATTTCTTAGTTATTTACTCAGTATGCATTTGATCATGTATATATTCAGATGTAACCCTCATTAGTGACAGTGTGTTCCAACACCCCTTCTGAAGAAGTGACATTAGTACATCTCACAATAAAACGTAATGGCTATGATGGAATAGTAATCAGTGAGTCAAGAGGGGCACTCAAACACATCAGGTCTTAGAGCATTTTTCATACAGAATGCTCAAATATTATAAGACAACATCCACTGTTGTTTTTTTAAGGACCGTGTTTCCTTAAAGCAAACATCTATTTGCATTTGATGTCCAAGTATTACAGGTGTAGATGTATTACTGTTTCTACAAAAATACGGTTTAAATCATTTCTGTGAGTTGGATAACGAATTTAATTGTAGATGGAAGAAAAAAGAACAACACACAAGCTTCCAGCATCCATTTCTACAACACCAAGGCAGAAATGAGTTGTATTATTTTGTTTAACGGATGAAAAAACATGCCTGCCAAAGAATTTAAAGAATTTTAACACGTTTGCTAGGAGGTTTACTTTGCTCCTCAAAACAACACAAAGATAAGCTTCAGTATTTACCATCTGGTGGAAGCTGAGTAGCAAATTCAGCTGGTAGGGTTAGAAGAGCATAATCTTTCAATGCAGCTAACCAGAGACGGCTAAGTGAAGGCAACTCTGGTTGTACAAGTGTTATCAAACTGTCAGGTGGCAACTCGTCTACAGTACCAAAATCATCCTCATCCTCCTCTGTGTTCTTTAAAACACATTTGGGTTTGGTCTCTGCCTCTTTCTTAATTTTCATGGCCACAACATAGACCTAGAAGAAACATGGATATGAAAAATTCACATTGTGAAATCGAAACAACAAAACAAAAGAAACAAACAGCAGCAGCCGCCTTTCCCTTAGAGCAACTGTCACTTTCTCAGAGCAGATTTGGTATGATATAAATAAAGATTAGAAAGGCTTCTAGTGTGTTACATGAATACAAGAGTACTCATATGTTCACCTTGGAAATACACTATAAAAAGATTTTCACACAAATATGGGAAGAAGTATCAGAAAAATAAAGTAAAAATAAGCATTTTTTGAATTAGGAATGGAATAGAAAAGAAGGAGCTTCACACTACAGATGCTCCATATCAAAGCTGAATGTAACAGTATGGAGCGACTAACAGGTATATGTGGCTGAATTGTTGACACTTGCCTTTGCTATTTCAAAATAAAATCCCAACAAAATGTAACGAAAAGGTCCTCAAAGTACTACTCCAGAAGAAATCAAAATATCATTTGTGTAAATAGATATATAGTTCTAAAGCATACAAATAACATTTCAGGAAGCAGGACAACGTAAGTGCTTCTTTCTTTTGTAGATAGTTTATGGTTTTAGCTATTCCAGTGATTCCCCAACAACATCTAAGTCTAACTCGCAACTCATTGTGAACTCAAAGAAATCTGAAGTTGATAAAATGCAATATTTTAAGGAAATATATTCCAGGGGCTTGAAAGCACACTTCAGTACAATAAAATATAAAAACACCACTAGACAAAACAGCAGAAAAAAGAATCAAGAAAGGTGAGGTTAAATCTGTCCAAACGTTTAAAGACGTAATAGGAAATGGTTACCTCAGCCCATGCTTTCAGAACTGCAAGTTTTTCCATAGTGGTGGCACTCTCCCGGTAAAGCTGGCTGGAGGATCCTTTTCCTGCTTGCACTTTATCCAGAGAAGAGACAAGAAGGTTGTGAACTCGGCGGAGATCGTTCAGGTCACTTACAACCCCACTTCCTATCCATGCGCTACATACCTAAACAACAAAGGTTAGAGTCATTCTCCATTAGCAAGAGAAAATACAGAACTTTATAAATGAAAAAAAAAAAAAAGAAAAAACCTATAGAAAGAAAGAAAACAGAATCTCCCTTCTCTCCACTCATGACAACAGAATTGTTCAGGCAAATGGTTACAAAGGCTGCATTTTCAATGGCTACTGATACAATGAAACTAAGCATAAATGGAAAATACTTAAGTTTGCAATTCTCCCTAAACACGCGATTACAAAGTTTTTATTCTGCTCCCTTGTGTCTGGTCAAATCATTCAAATAGTGGATTTTCACATTCACAGGAAAGAACGTATTGCACAGCAGCTCATAATGGCGTATCTTCAAAAACCTAGAACTCAAATTACATGTTAAAGCTTCCAAGATCATCATCAACTTTCAGAAGACATCCAGAAATGAGTAATACTAGAAATTTTACACTGGGCTTTGGTATGAAACAAACAGTATCACATTCTAGATGAGTCAGCACCTCACATGGAGGTCAGACATTTGGGCGTCACCCTACTCTTTATTTCTCTCCTTTTTTTACTTTTTTAAACTGAACAGACTAAAAACAGGCATCTAAAATCCAAACATCAAACGGATCATAACTTACTGTCTAGAGCTATACGCAGGCATTCATCCTCTGAAGCATGTTCACACCTAGACATAAGATTTTTGGTGCAATTGCAGCTGCTTATACACCAAAAAGAGAAAATTCTGGTGGTGATTTTGCAAACATGAGAAAGAACAGCAAAATCAAGAAAAAAATGGGGGGG
>VXAB01008031.1:261124-275584 GCA_013399175.1 Odontophorus gujanensis
GAGAGTTCACGGACTCCTCCCTAATGTTAGTCTTAGTTTTATCCTATCTCCAGTTTATTTTGATTAGAGAGAACCATTTCCTTTATGGGAAGGTCTGAAATGACAAATGTATTTAAAATAAATACATGGTTTATTTACAAAAATGGTTCTGAACTTAGACAGGACAGGACTGCTGAACACGTGCTACAAATTGAAAATCCATTCAAACATAGGACTAAGATCAGCTTTGCTCCTTCAACCCTCAGTCATCGTTAGTGTGTTGTTCACTGGACAGAGACATCTTAATGCATACATTCTCACTGGTCCTACTGAACTTTATTTTTTTTCTTAGTTTCCCTTTTTTTTTTCTTCCAATTATCAACAAGTATAGAATTGACATGGAGATTAATTATTTTCAGAAAGACTAAGAAGTATATCAGCAGATGGTCCTAAAAGACATTGCAAAAAGATCACAGCTTTGACTCACAATATTTTTCAGCTATTTACTACTACTCTCTTTTGTATTCTTCTTCCAGTGAGAAGAAAAATCACACGCATCTACTGCATAAAGGCACAAAAAGTATTCAGTTTGGCTTATGCCATCTGAACATCTTGATGGTTGGACTAAATGATCTTGTAGGTCCTTTCCAACCTAATGTATCTATGAAACACATTCTTCAGTACCTGGCAGGCCTTGGCTGTTATATCAGACGGTGTGTCCTGAGAAAATGCTGGCCTCAGAGCAGCTCCAACCTGGAAAGAGGAAAAAATCCATCCATAGGGACAATACTCTTCATGTAATCTTGCTTAAGGTCCAGGAATATACACAAAGCAAGCAACATAAGACTGTCAGTGTTTATAGTATACCCCAAACTAACCCTTGCTATCTAGCAAATAATTGCAACAGTATTGCCTAAAGCACAAAGAACCATTTTTCTCCTGCTGGCCTGCCCATTGTCTTTTTAAGCCCCAACTACCTTTGCAAACATGTGGCATTCTCTTTTTGCTGCTAATGAGCATCCTTTTACACATCGAGCTACTATGAATTCAGTTTTGCAGATGATTTTTTGAACTCCAACAAAATAAGAAGGTGAAACCAAGTGTTCACTACTGCATCTGCATCACATTCTCAAAACGACAGAAAAAAAGAGGATTAGCCAATTGCTCTAAGACAGTGTTTTTCTGAAACAAAAGGAACCAAAACAAAGATACAGAAGCAATAGTTACAGCACTATAGAAGGAAGAAGACGAAGAGAATAGGATGAAAGCCTGACTTGAAAGCATTTGTGAATTCTGAAAACACTAAAGAGAAATCAGAGAAAAACAGGTAACCTGAGGTGGGAAAAAGCAAAGGGATGGTGGCAAAGTAGAGAAGGCTGGTAGGCACAGGAGGTATAGAACAGCAAAACCTGACAGGCTAGAGGAAATCAGTGCAACTCTAGGAGTGATTCCAGAGTTAGCCAAGTCACTCCAGTGGGCAGGGAGAAAAAGCCCTTAACCCTAACTTCATCCTACCTTTTAATGTATTTCCAAAAGGTAACATAATTAGGAGACCATATTGCCTTTCTAATTCTCATAGCAAGTGTCCCTACTCAAAAGGATATTTCTGTGTGAGAAATAAATATTTTTTAAGCTGTGCACAGACACTTCTATGGATGAGTGCACTATCCTAGACTATTCTTAAGTTAAAACGCAGTCTAGAAAACACATGTATTTAAAGTCTTAGGAGACTGATCAACACACATCAGCAAAACATAACTGGTATGTTCCAAGACTTCCAAAGCAACAGGAAATCAATCACAGTGTGAACACTGGGAGCAAAAAAAAAAACAAAACTCCTACACTGCCATGAAAGCAGTTATGTAAGCAGAAAAATGACAAGGTTCATAATATGATACTCTTTGCACACAATACAGCCCCATTAATATCAGTTGATTGTAAAAATAGTAAAGTGACCAAGAGGAGAATAATAGAGATTCAATCATTTTAAAATCAGGTTTTTTGTTTTTTTTTTTCATTTTAGAATGATGCTTCAACATTTTACAAATTTCTCTCTTGTACGTGTTAGTGTGGGTAAGATACCCTGTCACTCTCAAATAGGAGTGATCAAGTAAAAACTCATTCTTGCAGGCATTCATCTTATGATCAGTGTAAATACTGAAGTCAGTGGGATAAATCATGTACGCAATTGTTTGCAAGGTGGATCTTCTGAAGTGAAAGAACTAGCACAACTGATTATAGATGAAAACCAGTAGGAGACAGACAACAAAACCAAAAGCTTGTCCTTCAAAGCACACTATTCTTTAGCTTTACTAATTCTCACAATCAAGCCTCAGGCAAAAGATTTATTTTACGCAGGTTATATATTTATAACAGTCAGATCTGCAGTACTGATATTTCAGTATGATATGGAAAACTGTTATGATGTATTTAGAACTCCGAAAGCAGAAGACAAGAGTTAAGCTAAGCAACAAAATTAAGCAATAATTCCCCAAAATAAATCTTCAACTGCTCACCATCCGTTCCCATACTTTTGTCATTTTCACTCTAACAGAAGTGTATTCATTACTTCCCAAGAAAAGAGATTTATTAGATTCACTCTGGAACTGAATCAGTGTTATTTCCAAATTCTTTATTCTACTAATGAAATATCACTCTCGCCAAAAAAAAAAAAAAGCAAGTTTGATTTGTAGTATTTGGCTTTCAAGAATCAATAGCTACTGATTTTTTAATTTTGTCAGCTAATAAACTATGATAAATAGGAAGAGATGCACAAATTTTGAAGGGGTAAACAAAACTGCCTCTTCAGTACATTTTCAAACAAAAAACCTCTTCACAGGTCTTTTGAAGTTACAAAATGTTCTCAAAGCTAATTCTGGCATATTGGCATAAATATACAGTTTCATGAAGTTATAAAGAAGGTCTCACATTAGCCTGGTATTGCTCCAGTATCACATGGCCTGGAAACTCTGGCTCAGGAACTGATGCAAATTTCTTGATAATGTCTTCAAGAGCTTGAAGACCTGCCATTCGTAATTGGTTGCTGTGATCAGTTGCAGCCATGAATGCCATTCTAATAAGGTCAGAGAGATGGAGTACTAAGAAGTCATCTTAAAATAGAAAAAAAAAGAACTACTTAATAACTTAAAATATAGCTGACATGACAGACATTTGTAATATTTTCCTGACTGAGACATGCAAATTTCACATGTTCTTTTCCAAAGGTACACATTTAAGAAATGGAAGAAATACAAGAACACAACCTGTTTTTCCTCCCACCTCCTTTAAACTGACATAACACTTATTCTCAAGACAATCTTAAAAATTAAGCACAAATTTGAAACCAAGTAAAATACAAGATATATATAAAAAAGAAATGCATCAGACAGAATATTTTAAATGTGGCTGAGTAGCTTGTACGAGATAGGAACACAGTAAAACCAACTTCATGATTCCTTCCTACTCCATAGATACAGAAAACCTTTAAGGCAGCTCTTGAGTTCTATGCTTATAGTGACCCCTGCTGACAAAAGAAAGCCTCACCAAATTTAAACACTTGAGAACTGAGTATGCCATTCTATTTCTGCACCCAAGGGCCACATTCAAGGCTGTGAGCAAGCAGGTACCAACATGTAGACAAGAGCACCACATAACTCACAAATAGAGAAGAAAAAATCTTTCAGGATTTTATATTTTTTTCTTTCACTCCTTTCAATTTAGAATTACCACACCTTGTAGTATCACTATGAAAATAAATTATTTAAAAACATAAATATCCAGGACAGTTAATAAAAAAACCCACAATGATTAATGCTCTAGATCTTTTCAAGTCTCGAGACAGAAATAAAGTTAACTTTGTAGCTGAAATTTTCAGAGGCATGAAAGCAGTAATGAGTGTTATTAATTGTTCAGATCACCAAAGATACAGTAGCAAAGTTGAAATAATATATAAGTTGATTTTTTGAGTAGAGGTTTGATGATTTTTTCTTTTATGATGATACCAAGCAAATCAAGTTCACATGAAATAAATTTGGAGATGTAAATTCTCAGAACTGTTATGCATGATCTCCTGTAGCATCCTATGTAAAAGTAGATCTTTCATATTTTCCTCTACAAGGCAACATCATTTACAAAATCAGCTTCCCGAAGCTCACTCTTTCACTCTTCAAACACTGACCCCTGCCTCTAATCAAATAAAAACCAACAATCTCATCAAAACCAATGCACAGCTCTGGAACCAGACACATGATAAACATCCATATTAGAATAGAAGCCTGTAATAACACAGATGCTAAACTCAACAAACCCTCTGCATTCTAGGATCTTTATATATGATATTCAGCCTACAAGCACATAATCTCCTTGTGAACACTATGCTACAGGGCTGAAGGCAAACAATTTCTATGCACCATAACCATTACACGTGGATGATCAAAGAATAGAAACTTCCCACTACTAGTTTGAAATTGTTTTGTGAAAAATGTGTTATGTCATTCCCAGCATCTCAGTTATTCTCTAAGTTATACACATATCTTGAAAACATGGTATTTGTCAGTCTCATGGATATCATAAAGCAGCTGGGTCCACATCCATCACGTGTCCCTCATTCTGCTATAGAAATATTACCTGGCTCTATCTTTTTTTCTTTCCTAGCACTCCTTTGCTGTGGAAATGCTAAAATAATATGAATTGCATTTAATCGCTATCATTAGGTTAAACTCAGATAAACTATTCCCAGCTTACATTTGACCAGAAGTTCACTGCTTCTATTCCAAACTGAAAGAGTATGCAAACCCTTTGTTATCCACCTGCAAGCAGATCAAACTGTTAAAGTTACATTCTCCAGCAAATGTCACTTTGTATTCACAGCATGGTAACTATAATGGTTACATAACCACAGCTTTGGCCTTTTCCTTTTTCCTGTTTCTAACTGTTTGAATGAAAGGAAGGTCACTTTTTAAGAGCTTAATCTTTTTATCTTGATTGTGTAATTTTAAGCTGCAAAGAAGTATCAACAATAAAATAAGAAACAAAATTAAACATGCACACTCTATAATTACTTTTTGGGTTTTTAAGTCTGGCTGAACGAGCCAGAGCCAGATCAAAGTGTGCCTTGTTTGCATTCTCACACAGCATGATCACTCGGCACAGGCAGTCGGCCGCAAAAACACGAGTTGCCCAGCGAGGTGCTACAGAAGGCTTGGTTTTATCCTCTTCACCCAGGGTGGTAAACATTGTATCATCATCCATCTCATCCTTCTTCTCAGATTCTTCATCTTTTCCTCCTCCCAATGGAGCTGCAGTGCTCATGTCTACAATAAAGAACAATTTTTAAATAATTCCACTGCTAAAAACTACAGATGACTAAGAACATACTCAAACCCTTCAAGATTCTAAACACACTCTCCTGCTGAAACATTCACACAAACTAAAAAAGTAAAAAAGTAAAAAAAAAAAGTAAAAATAAAAATAAACAAATAAATTATAAAAAAAAAAAGTAAAAAAAACAGTAGCATAAGTAAAGAAAATTTTTTCACCTCTAATCTCATATACTAGCTATGACTGAATCCTATGTCTGAACTTCTCAGCTTCGAAAATTAACCTATTAAATTACTAGTAAACAGGGTAAGGAGACTACTAGGCTCAGAATCAAAGAATCTGTTTGGCCTCTACCCAATTCCTCTTTCAAGTAAATGCTACTATATATTTTAAATTGAAGCAAATCTACCAAGTTCCATGCTGTGGGACAGATACACAATCTGAGTGATCCTCCCTCTGTACTCAGCACTAGTGAAGCCACATTTCCAGTGCTATATTTAGTGCTCTGCCCTTCACTACAAGAGAGACAGAGGCCCTAGAGCACATCCAGAGAAGGGCAACAAAGCTGATGAAGGATCTGCAGCACAAGTCTTATGGGGAGTAGCTGAGGGAACTGGGATTGTTTATTGTTCAGATTGGAGAATTAGAAGCTGAGGGGAGACTTTATCACTCTCTACGTGATCTAAAGGAGGCTGTAGTAATGTGGTGTTTGGCCTCTTCTCTCAGCTAATTAGCAATAGAATGATGGGTGATGGCCTAAACAGAGGAGCTTCTGATTGGCTACTAGGAAAGACTGCATCTCAGAAAGACTGGTGAGGCATTGGAACAGGCTGTGCACAAAGGTGGTGGAATCACCATCCCTGGGGATGTTCAGAAAGCATTTAGAGGTGGCACGGAGGGAAACTATTCAGTGAGTACAGTGGTGATGGATTGATTATTTGACTTACGTGTCTTTTCCAGTCTTAATGATTCTATGATTCTAAAACCCAAGATACTCAAAAGAGAGAGAGGCTATGGTAAATGGATGAAGCAAATTCAAAATAGGAATGTTTTGAGAAACCAATCAGGAAAGCTTATCTACTTAAAAAGCAAACTAGATTTTGTTCACATACCACTTAGTGGTATCAAAGAGTGCAAATTGAAGATGCCAACTATAACTGAGATGAATTTATTCAAATATCACCTTAGATTATTTCATCTACTGAAAACATGAAGAGAAGATCAAACAATCATGTTAACAACTCTAAAATCCAACCCACATAAAACAAGGGAAGGACATCCCGTGTTCAAATTCAGGAAGTGAGGTCTTTCCCACAGGGCAGATAAACGGTAAATATAATTGAATAAAGAAATGATTGGTAGCACTACTCATCAGTAAGTGTAAAGAAGACAAGAATTAGGACCAGATTCAAGATGAACTCATAATATGCCAACAAACAAGCATAAACACACAGCAAATTAGCAGAACCTGCATCACAGATATCCTTCAAGCTGAAAAAGAGGTATAAGGTCTCAGAGGACAAGATCTTTGCAAACAAATCCGCAAAGCTGAACAACAAGCAGAAAAGTTTCATCACCATGGTAACCCATCTTCACATCAGTAGCTCAAAGAAAATAAAGGAAAGCTCAGAGTATGTACAGCACTATTCCTTCTCTATGAGTCTGATGCATAAACACTAAAAAGCAGCAACTTCTTTTTATCTAAAAAGAAACGTTACTTTTAAAAATGGAACATAACATTGACAATTTTATCTGTGTACTTTTAATGATTAGTAGTCAAAGCTGCATACACAACAGAAGCTAAATCTTAACTAGGACAAAAGACAAGCTCAAAATAAATATTGACAGAAGATGGTAATTCTAAGGACATACCATCTTATATGTGCACGCTATAGAACGCTTACCACTGGAAGCTGCTAGGACATCCTTACAAAGCATTAGCCAATGAGAAAGGTTTTCTACTGCCAACGATGAAAGCATATGTCCAAGAGTATCATGAATATCTGAGCACAACTTCCGATCTGTTTCTCGATCCAGCATACCAAAGAGGACACCTTCAAGGCCTGTCTCTGTTATGTTAACCCCCTGATGTCGGGAATGACCATCTCGCCGAGAACCAGCTCCAGGTGCAAAAGTATTCAAATCTGTAAAATGACAGTGTCTCTGAAATCAGTAACTCCATTTTAGATTTGGAATAACAAATGAGAATTAGGCACTGAATTCATGTAAGCACAGTTTGGGAAATGATACACCATGATGTTACTGAATTTCTTCAAAATTAACATTAGAACAACTTTACAGCAATCTTTTTCTTTTTTTTCTTTCTTCCCCCCCCCCCCCACAGAAANAACCAACAACAAACAGTTATTATTATCCTCAAGGTATACATCCCATCATTTTGTAAAAACTCATACTAATTGACTTTCTAGAGACATACTTAATTGGTAGGATTTAATATTAACCAAGCTCACAATTCTACATCCTTTGAAAAACACTATGCTAATCAAAACTGTTGAACTTCCTATTTTCAGGATAAAATGGTGCATGTAAGTATTGAACCAATCAGCATAGCCCACAGGATAGTAGATGTGCTGCTAAGAGAATATAACACAACTAGGTATCACCACCAAACAACATACAGTTAAGTCAATTTTCAACAGAGGAAGATCTAAAATACTAGAAAAACTGTAAAACATTTCCACTGTATATACAGTTTATTCCCTATTTGATTTCTATTTGCCAGTAGGGTGGAAAAACTTATTTTACTTCCTGTGAAGTTTGGAGTTGACAACTGAAATTCAAGAGGTAAGCAGAGGTGGGGAGAAATGCTATTAGAGTTGGTAGGAATGGTTTGAGAGTGGGTTTCTTTTTTTCTTCCTGAAGACAAATCACACGCGTGCATGAATACACGCACTCAACTGTCACAAAAAGACCACGTGAAAAAAGTACTTACTGATGCCACTGTTTTCTTTGTCTCCAGCATTTTTTGCTAAGCTCATGGCATATTCACATACTTCTGCTGCCTCTCTCTGAGCAAGCTGTCGTAAACATGCAACTGCAGCCCGGCGAAGCAGCAAGTGGGAGCTGCACAAGTGAACCTAAATCAGAACAATTGCAAGTGAGTGAACTGCACTTCTATATGAATAAGTGCTGCTAAGGACTGTCAGTATACTACTTTCCAATTGCATGCCCCTGTGGGAGCTGCCAGCTATCAAGCTCTTTACAAGATCTTGAAAGTTCACAAGTAAGCACTTTTTCAAAGCAGAAACTTGAAAATAAAGCTGGTATATATGGAGCTGACAGTTGTTACCTGTCAAAAGCTTTAATATTAGAACTACTGTGCTAGTATGATTTTAGACAAATTATAATTTCCAGTCTGTTACACTCTTGAACACTACTTCACATCATATCCTTCTATTGCTATAAATCACTTCAAAAGTGACCACACAACTACCATAAAATCTTCCATTTCAAGCGTGCACCAGAATTTATAGTATATGTTTTCATATGTTTCTGTCAAGACGACAGCTTCAGGTCTCTTTGCTAACCAATACTGGGCTTCCATTTCCTTTTGAATCACCTCAAGTACAAGCAAATATTTTTCTTTGGAAGAATTGTGCATGGTAACTATTTCCTTGAGAGGTAGTAGCTGCACAGAGAACCGTATGTTTTTCCACAGTGGAAGAGATGATGAGTGCTCTTTAAGAAACTGACTCTTTATTTACCCTGGGGAAATTGTTTTTAATAAACTGAATACACATTTGCTTTCTCAGTATTAGATTATTATGTGGATGGAAATTACAACCCTAAATGAAAGGGTTGTATAGTGTATAAAGAACTTCAACAGTAGATCTTTATCCTGTCTGTGAATACACAAGACTTCAATACTGAAAAAACAAATACACTTTTATACAATCCTCTAAACACCACACTGAAGCAATTCCTTGTTTTTGGTTAGAACACAAACATCCAGTGGTCATGATGCCAATGCAGGAAAGCAGAAAGCAACTCCATGGTTTAAATTTGATACGTGGCATTAATTCCATGCAAGAGCAAGTCAGAATGAAATGAAAAGTTTGTAAAAGGGGAAAGGTAATGCTGACTTTGCCCACCTATCCATAAGTTCACAGTAAAAAGAAGTGAACAAGACAATTCAAAGAAAAACATATGATTTGGAAGTAAGGAATATAAAAAAATAAAAACAACTGTGAAGGAAAACAGCTTTTGTTTAATAAAGGATCATTAGGAAACACAAAACGACAAGCAGGAAGCCTAGGAAAAGTTTTCAAAACAGTACTAGTCATTTTCTGTAGTATTACCCACTAGTGCTTACAGAGTAACTAACTAGAAGAACTATTTGCCACACTGTGCACAGTATTTATACAAAAGGGCCTAGATATTTCTGGATATACTGCAACACTGTCATGCAAAATTTTGTGCAAGGACAAGTGGGCGCACAAAAGCATTCCAGTGTGTGGGTGAAAGTAAAGGAATGTATGCAGGGAAAGCATGTAACAATGCAAGGATGCCTTGGGGAAAGGCAGGAAGGGAGACTATGAGAAAGTTCCAATATTGACATAAGGTAATACAAAAAACACAAGTTCCACAGTGAATTACAAGAACTTCTCAAAAACATCAAACAGACTTCCGGAAGAAGCCTTCCAAATTTCTCAGCATCAGACTTCTAAATCTCCTTAAAGTAATTTAAAAAATAAATAATAGTAATAAATAAACAAAAACACACATCTTTCCTCTTACAGATGCACTTTGTAAGTTTTGGGTTCCAGCACCTGTTTCCTGGTTTAAACCAGGATTTGCTGACACAGCAGTAGCAGAGGGAGAAAGCAGTGCTAATCAGTAAGGCAGCACAAGAATCTGAGCATCAGTATCTACTATGCTGACAGTGGTAAAACAAGTCCAAGAACTCCCACCTTTCCCAGATTCACTTTCTTCCCTGTGTGCATGCTGTCAGCTGGAAGGGATGAGGCATTTCAGTATCTTTTTATTGAGCAATACTATACAAATTCTTGGCAGTGTGCTACCACGGTGAAAGAGAATCCAGCTTAATGACTTCAATTTGGGCAGCATTCTGAAAAGCATCTAAAACAGCTTGGGGGCAGATATTCCTTCAGTGCACAATAATGTTCTGCAGATGTCACTTCTTACGCATGGGTACCCCTGGCATCTTGCTAAATGCTTCTCCTGTGCCCCTTGCTAGGCACACACATAAAACTTGGAGAAACAGAAGGAATGGATTTTGTACTCACACAAAGACTGGGAACCAGACTGGATAGGTTGACATGCCGTGGGGCAAACATATGAAGCTGCTGAAGGCAGGATATGGCCGCTGCCTGAACGAGTGAGTCTGAATGGTCTTGGGTGATTGCACATCCCACCAAACAGGATGATCGGATTGTTGAAATTGTAGCTCCATTACCTGATGACATAATACGATATCCTTAACACAGCGAGGTTTTTGTATGACTGAGGTAGATTTTAAATCTTCGACAAACAAATTTCAATGCACAAAAAGTTGACTGAATTAACATGCAGCTTCTCTGAATTCCTACTGAAAAGTAGTGCAACTTGAAAGAATCACTACAGTGTGTTCCAGTACCTTAGTATTTCAGCTCAGTTAAACAATGTGAAGTCCAAATGAAATTCTGGATCAACAATCTCCAAATGAAAGTATTTTGAAAATATCTTCTCAGGACATAAAACCAGTAAGGTTAATTGAATTTCAACTGTGAATGTATTTTCCATTCTATGTATGTATAGGCAGTATTTCATGCACAGACCCATTTCCTAGCATGTTAGACAATACTTGCAGATGCATGCAGGTTATTTTGTATATCTCCACTGGATGAGTCACACTGTTCTAACAGAACACATATTTTGAAGAGCAGAACTTAATCTGAAAAATAATACTCTAATTAACCTGTATGATGTTTATATTTCTGAATTACAGAAAATGCCTGCAAAAGACTTTCAGTATAAGGACGGTGGTTATTAAAAAGTGTCACAACATTCCAAATCAAAAGAGCAAGCATATACTCAAGCTAAATTAAACCATCTAGAAACTTTTTGAAAATAGAAACATAAATCCAGTTTTTCACAATTTGAATTTCATTAGTGGCTAGCTCTATGACACTGCCTTAAGGACCAGCATCAAATACTCCTAAAAAAAAAAACTAAACAAACACTAGGTAACAACATGGTCTGAGTCCATCTCAGCCACAGAACTTCAGATGTAGTGTTTGGTCTGGGAAAAAAGTCTTACTCATTATGGTAAAGTACCATGATATAAAAATGTCAAGAATGAGTGCAAATTAGTTATTATTCACAACATCAACAACTATGATCAGCTTAAGCTCTCGGCATCAGTCAAAAATAAAGCTACCAATGTGTCGAAGAAGTAGAGGAGAAATCTTGCCCCATGAAGACATTTCTGGCAAGCACAAAGTTGCTATAAGCCAGAACACCATACATCACTGTAACTTTTTTATACAAATTTCAAACAGAATATTAAAAAAAAAAAAGCCATAAGAAAACCTCACCAAGTATGTTCAAGGTCAGAACTGAAGTTCCTTGCAGGACACTATAGTGTTAAATCCCTCCCTCACACCCTTCAACTGCAATAGACAAAATTTGATTGTCCTCCATTTAAGATTGTGATGAAGCGGCTTTATACAAGTTAATTTTTTATTCCCCTTCAGATTCATACTAACCTTGCAGCTCAGGTCCAACAGTAGTTATTATAGCTCCGAGACATCGGCCTAAGCATTGATGCACTTCTGTATGTGATGGTGGAACAGTTAAGAGCAGAGTAAGAACTAGTGAAAGAGTTGGCTCCACATATCCACGGTACATTGGTCCACTAGAATCAACTATCAAGGCAAGAGAATGAAGAGACCAGGTCTATTAAATAAAAGAAAAAAATAAATAAAATTGAGTCATGTATTCAGGAAAGTTATCGAAACTTACATGTGAACTGAGCTTAGCACTGCACATCCTTGCTTACACATCTAGTTAGCTTCTCTGACTCCAGAAGCGTTTTGAATATCACAATCTCAAGCAATCACCTGGAAGCTGAAATATTTCTAACATGCTGCCTGGCTGCCAGCAATTCTATGGATAATGGAGATGCAGACGACAAGGAATTTGAGCAAAAGCTTCAAAAAAAAAAAATAGAAACAAGTCCACTTAAAAAATAAAAAAAAGGAAAAAAGAAGTGACCCTTAAGAAGGGGAAAAATACAGAATCACTTCTGTTGTAAATTCAGAAGGAAATACCAAAAGAACCAAGTAATTTACTGCAACTGAATAAGCAAGAAGTGAGAGAGGAAACAGGTTTTTAGTCACTAAAGTTTTACAGGAAATAGATTTCCCTGACAGACGCATAAGCAGTAGATAACTTCAAAATATCTTACTAAATGATCTTACTTCAGAATTTCCTTTCATTGAATGTGATGCAATTGCACTGAAGAGTCTATGTTAAAAGAAAATAATTTACAGAGCTAGACTCTTCAGTCAGCTGGAAAACTTCCTTAGAGCTGCTCCTTTTTGGTCATCTTTGATGCAAACCCAAAACCATTAGCACTAGCAACCTCACACAGGTGCTTCTACAGTCCTAAGCATATGGGTAGTACCTTACAGCTCCTCATTCTTGCAGGTATCTATTGCTCATGTTCCCATACAGTTCCTTTGTTCCTCCTCTGATGTAGGAAGAGATGACACGTAAAAGCTCCGACTGTTACAGCTGTCATACTCTCAGTAAAAAGTAAAGTTGGCTCACAGATTCTATTCAGGTTTCGAATTCCCCCCCCCCCCCCCCGCCATGATTCATGCTTTTCATAAAGCAGTAACCTTCCCCATTTTGTTTTGAGATGATGGTACACAAGTACACACTTCAAAACTACTTACTCACTTACTACTTACTTTTTTTAAACATCTCCAGACAAAACTAGTCGTCTTTCTAAGCAAGAACTTAGATCGATAATTATAGACAAGATATTTGCTTTTACTCAAACAAGTTCCCATTTTTCCCCTCCCTTCTTTAGTAATTATTTTACTTTAGTGCTCTGATAGATTTCATTGCTGAAGAAAATGAGAAAGATCCATTACTTTGCCTTTTAACATTTAAATTCACATCAATATAGATGTACTGCTCCATGTGCTCTTTTTATAGCAGCGTCCACAATCGAAGAGTTACAGGAAAGTAAAGATAGAAAAAGATACTGCTCCCCTGAAATTTTTCCTGGAAGAATTAAGACATAGTATGCTATCCTGATTTCCAAATACATTCAACTTAGGAAGCTTTCTGCACCATGCATTATTTATACATGATCCATAACCCCAAAGGCAGTGCTCGCAGTACCGTATCCATTCTCCTCTAACCCTACCAGCAACTTCTAGCAGTCAAATGTCTTCCTGGGAGACCTACATGTTAATACACAGCAGATAAACGGAAACTCAACTATGGAAGCCTCCCCATCTCCTTACTAGTTCCTCTAATGTTCCTTTTTTGTCCTAAATACAAACAGAAGTTTATTTCCAACAGATTTCAAATGTTGATATCATAGTATAATCCTACGAAGATGTACTGCAATACTTTGTTCACAGTTTCACACAAGTGGAAATTGCTTGGCAAAGAAAATTACTGTTTCTTAACTAAGTCTCCAACAGCTGATCATCCACTGACCGTCAGACAGTTACTAAAGCCTTAGTGTCAAAAGCTAAGGTAACACTAGCAAATTTGGGTCTATTTCTAACCAAGTGTAACTCTTAACATTCCTTAGCATATGCTACGTCCATACAGTCCGGCTTATATGACAATCTCTATTAAGAAGCACCTAAACCGGTGATTTAACTTTTGTTTTAGAACATTCACAATTAGAATTCATTCCGTGATGATTGTGGCTTGTTTATTTTTTACCTGGACCTCAGGAGAAGTTCCATCTTGTGCCAAAGCCAAGAGAATACTGACACTGGTTTTCAGATGCTGTCCAGAACCTATTCCACCAACATATCGATGTAGGCAACCCAGAGCCAAAGAGTGTCCTGTTCTTGAAACAACATCTCGAGCAGATTTTAGCCTATAAACATTTAAATTTAAAGTCATGTCATTCAATTAGTCAGAAAAAAAAAAAAAAAACCTTCAAGA
>VXAB01008031.1:275592-345888 GCA_013399175.1 Odontophorus gujanensis
AATTTAAATTTAAAATCATGTTATTAAATTAGTAAAAAAAAAAAAAAAAAAACCTTCAAGTACTGTAACTATTCAAATGACTTTACTACTAACAGCATTTTTGCCATCCACTTTACTGATTTTGAGAAGCCTTGCTTAACCTATACTTAAACCTATACTGGTATTAAACTGGATTGCATATAAAACAAGTCCACATTTTAATAATAATTTTCCTTCTTCCTTCTTCCTAATTAGAAAAAAAATAGAGAAATAGAAAAGAA
The DNA here is from genome assembly GCA_013399175.1 of Odontophorus gujanensis. Lineage (NCBI taxonomy): Eukaryota > Metazoa > Chordata > Aves > Galliformes > Odontophoridae > Odontophorus > Odontophorus gujanensis. Next base: position 275,853 of record VXAB01008031.1, read on the forward strand.
AGATATCTAGTAAGGAGAATTTTTTTTTTTTTTATCTGTGAGAGGCAAGCACGTCCGTAGTCACTAGTGAGCAACAGCAGCAGCAAAGCAAATACAAATCTCAGATCTGCAAAAATGGTTCAACAGCATCAACACTGGCAGCCAGTCTCATCTCGAGTCCTGCATGAGACATCAATTAATGATGTCAGTAATAGAAATATATAAAGGAAGACTGTAAATATGATATTTCACAAGACAAAATAAAGGGGAAAATTTGAATTACTCAGAGGTGGAGACTAAGCACAGGCAGTGTGGTCAGTCAAATGACATGCACTGCATTGTGCATCCAGATTCACAGACTGGCTTCCACTTAAGATGAAAACTGGGAAATATGTTGTTTTATTATACCTATCAGTTACCTCTGTAAAGACCTGAGATTAATAACAGAACATGGAAAAAAAAAATACCAGCCAGTAAATTCTGTTAAAAAGATGTTTTCATGAAATAGAACTACTATCACAGAATTCACATTACAGGCATATGCAGCGTAAGCCAAATTTATCTACCCGAAGCAGTTTAGTCACTTTAAGTAATGCACCAAAAACTCTTCATTTCTATTGTTTTTAATTCCAAGTGACTATACAAGTGAGCTTTAATTTCTGGAAGAATCACAAAATATACACCAAAATTTTAAGACATGATTTTGTAGGCCTGCAGAGTCATAGTAATAAAGTATGAAGAGAAATAGTAATCAATGTTATTGAGTAGAATTCCCCAACATATATTACATTTCTTTTTCTGAATCAAAGTCAACTTACTTATCAAAGCTGTACTGAGCCATTCGAGCGATGAAAGTGGCTTCTCCAACCACCTGAGCCATTCTCCCAAGAGCTTCTCCTGCTGCACATCTCAAAATAGGGTTGGGGTTATCGAGTGCACCCATTACCAGTGTTAGAGCAGATTTGCGAACTTCTTCTGGTCCTAATGTGCTTTTGTTCTCAGCTAACCCCTACATATATAAGCAGATGTGAAAGAATATTCCATACAAGTGGATGAAGGGAACAGCAATATTAATATAAAAAAGAGCTTCGACTAAAAAAAAATAATGGTTTTTTTTGTTTACATTTGAACATTTTTCCTACCATTCACGTTGAAAATATTTAAAACTCAAAACCAATAACACACTCAGTCTCACCTTTGCCAATATTCTACTTATTTCACATACAGTATGGACCCATTACACCTGTCTTTGTTTACAAATGCGTTACAGTGCTACATGCATGCTGGTACTACTGAATCTAAACTAGTTTTACACAGGATATGCTGGGGATGGAAGGGAGGGAAAAAGAAAGAAAAACAGGTTTATAGAGAAAGAGGTTTTAAAGCTACCTAACATCACTTCATTAGAGAACTTAATTACATTTCTGTAATGCTCAGAGAATAGGTAAATGAAAATATTTTCCTTAATATTCACATCTTTGAAAATTTATACAGTATATTGCATGTGTTACAGAGCAGTAAAAACACTTTCTGCAACTTTTTTGGTTCTGGTATTCCACTAATAACACATTGCCTTACTTCGGGAAGAATAATGAAATGCATGCAAAGCATAAGCACTGCACATGTTGGAGCAGAAAACACTGATGGTTTTATCATCAATTCGCATTTTCTGTCCTGAAATTTGAAAGTTCTCTGGTCTTCTGGCATGGCATAGCAAAACCCAGGCTTATGTATCAGAAAATAGCATTAAATCTGTCTCACGTTTCAACATGGCTCGTGTTTTTAAGAGGAAAGCATGGAAGAGAAGTATTGTTTTCCTAGTGTGAGATCCATAATGGCTTTCTCTCCAAAAACTCTGTTAAGTCTTAAAGACAAATTTGACAGATAGTCCTTATGGGAGAAATTTGACTTCTGATGCTACCATGAAAACTTCACTTCCAAAAGCTCAAAAAATTCATTTCTGCCCCAAAATGATAGAACTTCACAGCCAAGTTCAAAGAATTCTCTGACATGTTCCATATCACGCACTGAAATGGGAACATCCTTCAGCTGCACACTGGAGCTGATGTGTCAAACTGCACATTTTCAAAATTCTGAGTAGTAGTTTTTTAGTAATGTCCTTCTAACAGCTTTTTGTACAGAATACAAATCTATGAATCATACCACTGAATTTTTGCATCTTACAACAAGTTTGCAAGCTTTACCTTCAGGGCACTAAGAACAGCAGTGAAGATATTAAGCTGCACAGCTTGCTGTCGAACACCTTTAGCCTGCTTAACACATTCAGCAAAGTGATCCAACATCTGCAGCCTAAAACGAAGGAAGGAACATAATGAAGTGATGTGATTTCAAAGCACAAACCAAAACACAGCAGGTGAAAAAATACACACAACAAAAGAGACTTTTAAAATCAGTCACAGAAATTATGCTTCAGGGTTGTAGGGGGTATTCAACTTAGGCAGAAAGGGTAGTTATTCTGGATGCTGTTAATTCTTTTAGATAATTCTTAAGTGTTTATTTTCCCTTTTGAAGAAAACACCATTGAGGGGACATCTTCAGATATTGCTTGGATGTATAATTAGAAAAATACAAGGACAGAACTGAAAAAATGCTGCCTCTCCACTCTTGTTCAAAAACAGTGTTATTCAACACGCTCCGATAGTTTTTCCCATTATTTTCCCATTTTAACATCATGTCATAAAGTATTGCTGTGAAGAATACTCTCTAAAAGATATCAAGAACAGGAGTACAATGAACAGTTAACTGATTTGCAGTTAACCAGCCAATTTTTTCCATAGCTAACAACAGGATAGATCAGGTAGACTTAAGGCTTATTGCTTACAACTGCTTACTGCAAAATGGGACTGATAACTCAAAGAAAAAACTGTTTCCGCCAGTACTGTACTGAAGGATAACTTTCATTTTAAATGAATCTTAGAGCTTATGCTGTGTTCTCAGTGATGACTCACCTAAACAGAATGACAAACATAGTCCTGATAACTCACAACTTTATAAAGATCAGCATATTTTCCTTCATGTTTCATGTGAATTTGTTTCTTTTTTATTATGCATAAGACCACTTACTTAGTGTAAATCACAGGCTCACTTATGAAAGCCAGGTGAAGAGCCAGGAGAGAGATATCCAGCCTGCACCTCTTAACCCTAATCTACAAAACTGATAAATTGACAAAATCATCTTGTTTCTCAACTGAGTAAGTATATTTGGGAATCCTGAGACACAATGAACACAAAACGCTGACATCTAAATGTAGAGACAGTTGATTTCAAAGCACATTCTTATTTCAAGCATAAAAAATTAATACTAAGGAGAACTAAAGGATTAGATTCTGAAACTGAACACAGATGTAAACTGACCTATGTTTGTAAGAGACATGAGGAAAAACCACACCAAAGAGAGCCACAGATGCATCGATGACAGATACTCCTAGAGGAAGGGGACCGGGTACAGCTTCACCAGCAGGGATGCGCAAATAAATGGAAGACGGATCATGTTCCAGAGCACCACTTCCAGATGCACTGTTTGGCTGAAGCTGCAAAAATGCCACGTAACATGAACACCTCTGGATATATCTTTGCAGACAAAATTCTGAACTAGATAGAAACCAAAGACATATGCAGTTGCTAAGAACAGAAAGCTGCATTACAAACAATTAAAAGCAACTGTGGTGTCCCCAGGCACACACAGATTAGCATTTACAGGGTCACTTAAATCCCTGACAGTCAAAGTACTTAGCAGCTGGATAAGTGCACAAACTATGACTCCTAGTAGTAAGCTAGTAGTAAGATACAGAAATTAGAGAAAGGCGTATAATTTCTGGAACCAGTAGCAGCTTCTGAAGCAGTAATTACAAACTGACTTTTCAGAAAAAAAATAAAGATCTGTTCACTGTGAGTACTGAGATACAATACAGCATACTAAAAAGTCAGCTTTGGTTGTAATGATTATCTAGAAAGGTTTTGAACTAGTATTATCATTGCTGTCACGTCTATCATCATGAAAATACTTCATGACAATCATTCCTTCAGAAACAATAAATCATCTATTTCCTTTAAATAAATGCTTACATTCACAACTTGTTAATTATCTCATCATGAAACAAAATTTGACTCTAGTAGCTCAATATTCTTAAAAGGTTAGAAAACAGTAAATGTCTGCTGAAACTTCAATATCATTACAGGATGGCACTGTGACTCACCCGAGGCCCCCATTTCTACCAACAGTGATATTGCTCAACAAGTTGGGTGAAAAAAAAAAAAAGGAAAAAAAATGAGGTGTGATGTGGAAGAACTTCCCCGGAAAGCTCTTTTGTTTGAATAGTGCACTGCAGTCTAGTAAAAGTCTACCACAGCAAACAGAAAAACCTTTTCTCCTCTTCGATATGCTGATTTTTCTCAAAAACTCAGTTTGCCCTCCATTTTTCACACTTGGATTTTGGAACTGCTTTATCAGTACAGCTTCTTCCTAAGAAACCTTGCCACTACTAAACAGGTAGAAGGAAGGTTTTCAGTTCCCCTCCTTATTCCAGGAGATTTCTGAGAAGGTGAACTGAAAAGCTTATGATGGTAAAGTTCAGCCACTGTTCAGAACAGTTATTTGTCTAGAGAACACAACAAACAAATCAACGAATTGTTTCCAAAGCTTCATTTTTCTACAAGGAGTATATGTAAAAAATTGTTTCAATGTATAGGAGCTGATCTAAAAATTTAATCATGAGAGTCCCATAACAGATCCTGCCTTTTGTTTTTTTTAAGCCTTTTTTTTTTAATGCTATGTTTCAAAGACTTGCTTTATCTAGAAGTATAGCAAATTCCCTATAATGTCAATATAACTGTGTTAACCCAAATTAAATATATGATTTCATACTGCACCCTTAGAAAGCTGAATCTTGTTTGTTCTAAACACCACTTGCAATGCTGATATTTTGGCAGCAGTTTCTTTATAAAACAATTTAAGTGGAATTTCAAAAAAACGTATGAGGATGATTGCTACACTAAATCTTTTTTTCAGTTGTTTCTTTAAATAAACTATGTTAATTGATTAACCAAAGCCAACCTTAGGCACTTTTATCAAGACATTGCACTATACATGGAAAGACAAACTCAGCAAACCTCTGAAGTATGCCCAGAAACAAGGAGCAAAACTTCACAACCCAAAGAGACAGAGCAGATAATTTATTACTCTCCTGTTTCCTTATTACCTGGTCTTCAATGGACTTATGATCAGTCTCCTGCAGCCAAGAGCCAAGAAGAACACTATCATCATAATGACAGAGAGACCTCAGGAGCGACGTGGTTGTATTAGCGGAGTTGTCCGTCAAAGTGAATTCTGCTACCAACTCCCGAAGGAGCGCATTAAATGATCCTAAGACACAGGACATTAAAAAGAATCATTGTTACTTCTTAACCAAAACATTTCAGCCACAGATAGGAAGTTACAAATCAAAGCACGTGCCATTATCTCAATTTCACAAGTAGTGAACAGACAGAAGTAAATCTGACAACACTACCGCTGAGAGTAAGAACCCAGGTCTCTGTATTTTAAGTAACGATGTGATACACCATAAAACATGGAGACCATGATCTCCATACCTCTAAATCCTACAAACAGAACCATAACTTATATACTCAGTGTTACACTAATACATTGCAATATCCACACGTCCTCTTTAAACTGACAAGATGACATACAGAAAATAATGAACAGCAAGACTCTTGCAGATGCACAGTTTTCTATTTTGCACACTTGGTATCTGCATCAAAAGAAGCACCAAAAAGACATCAAGAGAAGTAAAAGGACATATAAAGTGCAATTTTTACTTTAATAATAATTGTCAAAAACAAACAAACAAAAAGAAAAACCATACCTTCATATGTCTTTGGAGGTAATAAAGCCAGTATATCATAAAGTCTTAAACGGACCATGGCTGCACTGGCTTTCAAATGAGCTCCGTGGGATTTAATTACTGAGGGAATGCTACAAGATCAAGAGAAGAAAAAAGAGACAGCTAGGACCATTGCAGCTACTGAAAAGAATATTTCAGATTTCTATTCACATGATCTGTCACTACTCAAAACAAGAAAATAGCGTTCAGTGATCCACTGTAAGCAGCACTACTCAAACAACATAAGATATTTTTTGAAGTAATTATACTAAGCTTTTATTTTTAATTTATTTAATCTGCTACTTAAACAAAAGCATAGAATAGGACTCAAAACTGTGTTTTATTCTTCTATGCTGTGAACTGCTGGAAGTTTTTCATTAGTATGTTTTATAAATGGATCGTTCACTGATTAACATCTGTTAGCACATCAGTATTGGAGCTTTCTCATCTCTTGCTCAAGGACAAGCAAACCATGAAGTCAAAAAACTCCCTGAAAATTCAAAACACAGTTAACAAAAGTTATTCCAGTATGCCTTTCAGCACATGCCATGGAATGATATACTTTGAGAAAGCTGAAGACAGTAGTACTAATGTTCATAAGAAGTGTCTTTTTCCTCAATGTGAACAAGGAGCATCAGTACAGTACTACATTAAAATCTGAGAATATGAATTACAACAAATCAGTTACTTTGGCTCCAGGAAAAACGTGAACAAAGAACAAAAACACCAGCAGATTAGAACAGTAACCTCTTCTCAGTAGTAACAACTTTGTTATCAAATGACCATTTCCTAATCTCACACTGTGCTTCTAGAGGTCATAGAATAGCATGTTTTTGTAAAACTTTTTACTTACTGTGACATCATTGTCATGGCACATTCTATAGGAGTCATCAGCTTCCTGATTACATCCTCAGTAAGGAGCTCAGGACAGTGAGCAACAAAACTTCTCATAGCTGGTAACAAAATAGTTATAATTTTACTCACAAAAACAAATGCAATGTGTGAGCATCATACAGATCATAAGAGAATATAAAAAAAGCAGCAATAAAAAATATTTTTTCAAAGGCCACGTGACATAAGACTATATGCATTCATAAGACCATATACCTAAAACAGGCCACTGGTGAAACTCTGACAAGCCTTGTTTACGTTCAATGAAAGAAGGGAGATTATGAGAGTCTCCTCTACAATATTTGGGATTCTGTCTTACTGCGCAGTTATAACTTTGAAATTTGAAATTCTTACCACACAGAGCCCCAGCACGGCCTTCCAGTGTTACTTGCCAGGTAAAAGAATCTCCTCTTGCCTTTTCTGCCTCTAACTCCTTCAGAGATCGTGGGAACACATTTCTCCATAGCAGCAGCATCTTAGGCAGGTGATACCGAACAACAGAAGGACCTAGAGAAAGAAATAAAATGAGAGTTTAATAAAAGTATTTATTATACAAAGTATGAAAAATCTGCCATGAAGATGTTTTTTGCTCTTTTTACTACTGTTTCCTCTTTTTTTTGTTTAAACTTATTTCTTCCCCTACTTAAATTTCCCTTATTCTCCATTGTTCTCATTTGTATGCTGAAAGAGTTGCAAGTAAATCACAATTAAATGTTGGCTGATGTTAGTACCAGAACTAGGGAACAGCCAATTCCATACACGGAATTATGTAAGACCTGATGCTTGTATTTTTATTCCGACTTCCATCTTAGCTTCTTCATATGACAGAAGAACAAACAATAGATACTGACTATGAAACTAGTTCTACCGTCAGGTTTACAGAAAGCTTCTGAAAAAGCTTTAGATAAAAAAAAAACAAAACAATGAAAATGCATTAAAAACATATTGGAGGAGGACAATCAAAATAGTAGTACATTGTCAGAAAAATTTTGGCAAAAATGAGATAATTTAGGGAATAGAAAACACAAATGGTGTTTGCTGACAGATCAGAATACTGAGTAATGTATTAAAAATGTTATTATATTTGTCAGAATTATAAAAAGGTAATTGATGCAAAATTCAAGAGTACTTTTAAGCTCTCAAAACAGTGCCTCTGATATTTCTGTGATGGCATATATGAACAATCACACGTTGAATCATAGAATGGTTTGGGGTGGGAGAGACCATAAAAGCCCAACCAGTTTCAACCCCAGTACCAAAAGGCAGGGCTGCCACCCACCAGACCAGTTTCCTTGAGTAACTCCAGGAAAGGGGCATCCACAGCTCCTCTGTGCCTATGCCAGTGCCTCACCTCCACAAACAGAAGTTTGATTATGCTTTTCTTGCTGTTGCTTTTGTTTTGCTGTTGTTGTTTTAAAGTCAACTGAATAGCTTTTAAATCATCATAATTCCCACCATTCCTAATCAGTATTGTTGCTTATCTGGGACACACTTGGACAAGAAATAAACTGCAAATAAAACAACTTGCATCACAGAATTTCTCATTTTCACAGTATGGCAAAATGCTAGGTTTAAAAAAAACTGCTTTCTTTGTTTGATTTCTGTTTCTTTTAATTTTGTTGGTTTATTTAAGGAACAACACCTACTATCCTTCAGCTTACTCTGAAGCTTTCCCCAGGATTAATATCACAGCTGAAATAAATGAACTTTGTCTCCCGTGGTATCACTATTGTAGTGATGATCAGTAAAGACTATTTGCTACAGCAGATAATAAAAAAAAATGTTGGACAAACATTAAAATCAAATAGAACAACTGTTGTTTTTTTTTAACCAACCTAAAGTCATAAGTGCTCCAAGTAAAAGCCACCCAGCTTGAGTCCGTTGCAAGGAAAGCCTGCTGTTTTGTGCAGCAGTTCGTAACAGATCCTCAGCAATACTAACCACCATCTGCAGCAACCAAAAAAATGGATTTTGAGAAATATAAATTACTGAGTAGCGCAGAATCCTCCTTACTGATTCTATGTAAACATAATCAAATATTTAAACTGATCTTCTATAAAGAACAGATCACATTTCATGCAGACAATCAGCCTTATGTACATGAAAATACAATTAAGTAATATTTTCTTCAGCAGTTATTAATAAATATGTCAAACAATATAACCTTGAAAGGGATAGGAACAAAAAGCTGGTAAACATTGCAACTGAAGTGCTATGAGGGCTGTTCCAAAAGTAACACCTCTTATTTTATTATTTTGGCTGACAATATCAGAGGTGGAATTTGATGGGATGGCAGTAGAGACTGAATCTTCCCAATATTCCATTACATCCTGTTACCATGTAACACATGGCAGAAGAAGAGCAGCCCAACAAAATGGCATCTGACACTGGATTGCTTATAAACAAAAAGGGTGGAATTGAATTCTTCCACATGGAAAAAATAGTACCCACTGACATTCATTGGCACTTGCTGAACGCTCGTGGAGATCAAACAGTTGATGTGAGCACAGAGAGGTGGTGGGCAGTGCACCCCAGCAGCAGTGACAGTGGGTCCCCCCTGCTAGTGCAGATTTCTACAAGTGCAGAATGCAGTCTCTTGATCCCTGCTGGCCAAAATGCAGAACTAATGACGGTCACTATGGTGAGAGAGTGTTTTGTAGCTGAGAATTTTCTCTATCAAATAGCATTACTATGCTCTCTGTATTTGCTGTTTTCTACAGAAATAAATGAGAGGCATTACTTTCAGAGTGACATATACAAACAATGGCTCCAACCAGTGCTCGTGCTAGGCACAACTTCAATTTCAATAACGCTTTTATAATTTGTTACTGTGTCACACATTTGCAAAGCAACTGCTTCTTAAAAAAATACATCTTTTAGTTTATTCACAAACAAAACTCATTATCTCACCTTTCCTTTGGCATGAGGAATACCTAAGGGACACTGATGCACACCACCTAATAAAGCAGCCATTGCAAAACTGTAGCCACTAACAGCTTCAGGGGAGGTCTTCAGATTGTTGAGTCTTTCTGCACATCTATCTAGAAATGGAGTCAGCTGAAAAGGCAATGCCACAGCCACACACCGCAAGCACCACGCAGCAGCAAGTCGAGCTGCCATGCTGGGATGAAGAAGAACTGACGTTACTGTTTCCAACAGACCTACATAAAAAAGAGTTTATAGTTTAAAAATCATGATTTGCTTCTTAGTGAGTAGAGATTTGAATGGAATCAATATTAAACAGACAAGACGGAAGTTAAAAATGTCCAAACTGAAGCACTTGAATTTCATAACTGTCTTTCTCTTTGAAAAAAAAAAAAAGACAGAAGTGCTCATAACAGTATGCAGTTTAGTCAAATTTCTTTCTTACACATTAACAGACTGTGATCATATTTCATATTCATTGCTCTAACATCTCAATCAATCTAAGTTTGTCTGCGTACCAATAGAAGGTTCTTGAATAAGAGGAGATGCAGTAGCATTCAGACTCTGCACCAGACTGCCCAGTTCTTGGAGAGCACACACCATTACGTGCTGGCTTGCAGCCACATCAGCAGCTCCTGCTTTATTTTCACTGTTAGCATCATTCACTACTGCTTCTGCAGAAATAAAAAGGTATCCTGCTCAGAACCATTTGAATGAGCCACATACAAAGAATACACAGCATACAAAGAATAGAAAGGGACAATTTAGTTTTGGCATCACTCCTAAATATTAAAATAAAACCACAAATCTGCTCATAGTGTGAGCTCATAAAGTGAATGTGTTTGAAGAAAAATAAATTTTACAGCTACCATCCAAACATAACCATCCAAAGACCATATAAAACAGATGTCCAGAAGTTACTACAGATGACAGTGCACTAAGAGATAGGGATAATATTGCAACACAGCAAAAATCAGTATACATATACGCAGTATGTATGCACTGCATTTATGTATATGCACATACCTACAGATGAAGGAACTAAGAACATAATCTTGACTAGGTTCTACACCATAGAATCACAATACTGTAGGAGTTGGAAGGGACCTCTAGAGGTTACCGAGTCCAGCCCCTCTGCCAAAGCAGCTCCCTAGACCAGGTTGCACAGGTAGGTGTCCCAGGAATAGCAGGACAAAGGATAAGATTCCATACCTGATGGATAAGGAAGCTGCAACTATCAGAGCAAATGAACTTGAGTATCAGCTTAAAATTACACATCTAATGCAATACAAATTCAAAAAACTGCTTTTCTCGTGTGACGGGAAACAATCATTACCAAATAAAAACCCTTCTAATAATTTATACGTATATATACACACACACACGTATGTGTGTGCATATATATAAAATGGCAGAAATGCTATTATACATATTATCATAGAATCAGAATTTCTTCAATTATATACTCATATTAACATGCTTCAGATATATATATGAAGCAGCTCATCCCATCATCCAAAAATATAATGGAATTTACTCTAGCTGTGAGAAGCAGGCGGCAGGAGGAAAAATTTTTGTAACCACTCCATCTCAGAAGTAGAACTTCTGATATTTTTACATAAAACTAAAAGTTCTGATTGTAATAAATACCGAAGTTTCAAATAAACTCAGACATACCTTCCCTTTAAAAAAAAAAAAAATCAGTTATGAGAAAAACCTGGAAAAGCTTCAAAGACAACTGTGTTTTCACACATTAAAACATTAATTCAAAATCAAGTTAGATGGTGGTATTAAAAAAAACATTAAGAAAAGAAACACTCATTCAGTTGTATAATCAATGCACTGTTGCACAATTCCATCATCCTTTCCCAATCTCTAGCTCAAATTAACTATTTTCTGAGAAACAAATGGTAACAGTTTTGTCAGTCCTCTCACTTATCCAAGAGGCCACATTTATCTTCTTAAATTCCAGTCTTCAGATTATATCTTTATTTGCCACCAGTAAAATTCAATTGGGCCTCAGAATGCATATTGGTAGGATAGGAATAAGAACACTATCTGGTCTTCAGCTGTACTGTGCAACTTTCAGTACAAGCTATCCTGAGGTTGATTGCCAAAACACACTTTTTTTCCCCCACCTTGCATTCCAAGCAAATGCAATGTCAAAATCCATCAGAGGATAAAGAGTGAGTTTTACACAATCATTTTTCAAGTAGAAAACATATTTTGGATACTGCATTTCAAATAGAGAGCACTTGAATTATCTTTTACTGTAGCAGTAGAATTACTTCTCACATGAAGCTGAAAAAAAGCTGACCCAGCATAACAGCATTAACTTTCAACAGTTCTCAGGCAAGGAAATACGTTTCTCACCCACTGCCTTCATTTGTTTACCAATGGCTTGACATATATCTTTGGCAGCTGCAATCTGTGCTTTCTCCCCCAGTAAGCTGCCCACAGTTGCTCTGAGGATGAAGGACACGCATCTTCGAGAGTACACAGCTTCCACGTGGGTCTGAGTAGCACGAGGATGGGAGACCAGATCAAGTACATGCGACAAAAACGTTGCAAAGTTGCGCTCCAACCACTGACCTCCTAATGTTGTAACAAAGACAACATAGGCCTGCAAATTCAGAAGTTATACATAGATCCAATTAAAACAGTAAGAAAAGACTATTGAGTCATCAAGAGTAATGACTGCAGTAATACCCATGCATAATGCATGACGGCAGTGATAACAGTTATATGCAACCTTGATAAGGCTATAGAAGATGTATGTAGCCAGTATTTGCCCGTGCTGAACCACTTACAACACCAAGGGTAGCCCTCTATTACTGCTACCTTCAGTATGAAGTGCAAAATACTCTTCTGAAGATAGGTAAGTCCTCCCCACTGTTCTAGCTGCATCTCTTCTTACTAAAAAAATAATTCTAAAAAGCCTACGATAATCACATAAATAACAGCAACATGAACACGTTCTAGTTCATGTTGAAGACCACACATTTTACCAGATGCTACTGAAAAAGACTGAGGGGAAAAAAAAAAAAAAAAGGAAAAATAAGAAAGGATTTATTTCACAAAATACCCTTAGATAAGAAAAAAATCTGACTTCTGACAAGTTTCTGCAGCAGAAATACGTCAGAGTGGGAAGGCCTGAATTTGAAGATGTGCTGCTGCAATCTTTCTCTATTAAAAAAATGGTGCTTCCATATTCATGAGATTTCATCTATTCAAGAAAGACATATGGAAAGAAGAAACACAGTTTACTAAGCTAAGGCTGTAAACTACTCAGCAACCAGAGAGAGTCAGCATACAAAAGGGCAGAAACGCGTTAGGATACTAACTTCCCAAATTGTTTTTAATCCCACCCAAAACACACTGATCAAATAAGCCTTTTATAGTACATATTTTAATCTGCAGTACACCAGTAATAAAATATAACTTAGGTGAATGACACCACCCACACATTTCACCAAAGAGGCGAGCCAAATTAGCCTTGCAAGTTATCACAAACAAATAATGACCAGGAGTATATGTTTTCCTCCTGAAAGGATTACAGTTAATGTATAAATGCTACTTAATTTGAGGGGGAAAGAAAAAAAAAACTACACAAACCTGAGTAACACCAACTCTCACTTCCCTATTGACAGACCCTCCTACTTTAAGCATCTCTCCGCCGCTCTTTAGGAAACCAGACCCTCCTCGCAGAAATCCGGTGGCCATGAGCTCCAAGACCTCCTCAAGAGTAGCCCTCTTCACATTCTGTCGCATCACTTTTGCCAAGAGAAAAGCAACCATTTAATTCTAATGTTACAAGCAACGCAAGTAATTGTCTCAAAATCAGGACTACCAATTCAGAGTTGTCTTGACACACAGATCCAGCCAACACTACTGTTAACAGCTTTGTTTTGTGCTTACAAAATAAATTACTTTTCCTAAATGATTTTTGACAGTTTCCACTTCCTTTGCATGACTACAAGAGGGAATCTGAGTGCTTTACCTTCTTTGAATAAACTTAGAGTTTAAACAACAACAAATCAACTACAGGCATTCATGTACTAGAACAAAACTTCATATCATGCAACACAATATGGAAGATGTAACTTGTTAGGGGACATCCTTCAGAAGGATTGTACCTGTTGCTTGTTTTGGTATCAGTGCAGTAGCCATGACAGTTCCCAAAAGCTTTGACACTGCAACTCGCACACCATAGTTTGAGTTTTCCAGAGCTTTAAAGCACAGTGTTGCAACATTCTCTAGCTCAGCTGTCCACATAAACACTGCTTCATTTTGTAATTCCAGCAGACACTGAAGAGGAAAAAAAAAGACAACAACAAGACTTACTGAGAATCAATGGAGTCTATTCTTATCTTCTAAGTTTCAATGTAATTGTCAGGTTTATTCAGAAAACATTTTAATATGAATACAATCATAGACTCACAGAGTGGCCTGGGTTGAAAAGGACCTCAAAGATCATCTAGTTTCAACCCCCTCTGCCATGGGCAGGGTCGCCAACCACTAGACCAGGCTGCCCAGAGTCACATCCAACCTTGCCTTGAATGCCTCCAGGGATGGGGCATCCACAACCTCTCTGGGCAACCTGTTCCAGTGCATCACCACTCTCTGAGTGAAAAACTTCCTCCTAGCGTCCTACGTAAATCTCCCCTGTCTAAGTTTAAAATCATGCCCCCTTGTCTTCAGAGTTCAGTTTTTTCCCACTCTCCCTATCATCATCATAATTATGGAAGTATGGACTGTCAGAAGAATTGAGAAACAGGTTAGCACACAAAAAAGTATAAAAACAAAGAGAGTTTTTACACAACAAAAAGACTCTGTTACTTAAAACTTCCCCCACTGAGACCCACAGTTAATTTACTCTCATTATTTTTTTTATGAAGTGAAGAAGTCAACACTACTGTACCTCAGCACACACAAAGCAGCAAGTAAAACCTTTGAGTCTCCAGTGTAAACTAGCAGGGACTTACATTTCCCAAATAATAACCAAATTTCCCATTATAAGCAACAGGTGGAAGATTAAATGCAGGCACTTCACAATCACAGCACAAAGAGCTCCCAGAACTGTGGAGAAACACACCCACCTTGGCCACTGCACATCGTACAGCCATAGACCTGTCTGTCAACAGAGACCGGGCGTTCTTATAGATATCACGGTGACAAGAAGCTGCTGCTCCCCCGAGGCCATTTAAAACCTTCTGTAAACTCATCAGGATTTCACTGCGGCCCTGAGACTGCACACATAGAGAGGCAAAAATGCAGACAACATTATATCCAAGTACAGGTGCACACTTCTCACAAGCATACGTGTACACGGAAATGATAATGCAGAATGGGTAACAGCTCACTGAAGTCATATACAACTGCTATCTGGCTGGTTGCAGGTGGCAGAGTACCAGCAGTCCAACAAATGGGAAAAGATGCTGCTGCCCATCCCCATCTGCTGCAGCCTCAGGTTAAAGAAACAAAAACTAAATAGAAGCAGCAAAAAGAATGTATGAGACAACGTGAAGCCCAAGTAGTCAGGCTTCCTGCTATACCCACACACAGGCAGGTACTTCCAGCTGGAGGGCACCAAAAAATGAAGAAATAAATTCACACAGCATACAAGGGTATTGCTGAAGACAAGCACTCTTAGAGCAGAATGCAGAGCTATTTCTTACACTCAGCACTGTTAGAAGACCCCACTTTAAATCCAGCAGTTGGATTATAAATGTTTATTACTCACAGAAAGTAAATGTTTATGCAGGAGGAATCAAGATCTATACAATCAGCACTCTTTCCAGCTTGTCATGTATTTCAAAAGAAACCGAGCTATTTCAGCCCTGCCGGACCCACTAACAACCCATGACTCACTCTCTCAGTGTGATGTTCTTCTTAGAGCGTATCCTACCCCCAAGCAGTATGACGTTTTTGTTACAAAACGTTAAGTATTTCTTCCCTTTTTATAAAACATTTACTCAGGGTACCCAAGCGAAAACCTAACGTAGTACTTCAAATGGTTCCCACAACTCTTTTGCAATTTTAATTGCTGATGCCACAATAAAGCAACTACAATAATATTCATATGACAAAACTCTATACTCCCTCTGCAGAACAAATACACGCACGCAGTTTAACTTGAGGTGATTTGCATTTTTCTGCATGGAAGGCATTTTAGTAAACCCCTCTGGAAGGAGAGTTCCAGTTTAAATGGAATCAAGATCAAATGTGTAAAATGCTCCAGAACTCACCTCTGCACTTTTCAGAGATTTCAAAAGATTATTCACTGTTTCTGGAAAAGCACTACCCAACATTCTGCCCATCTTTTCATAGAATGCTCCAACACATGCCACAGCAGCCCTGAGGAAAGAACATTCATAGGCTCATTCATTTTCTGGATCATTTAAACAGAGACAAAAACTTAAGTAGAAATGGATGTTTTAGTCACCACTGATGATTAAAAACAGCATTACCCACTAATTGTATTTGTTGTTTAACAGTGCATTTGCTTAATTATTAGAAACATGGAAGTTATTAGCTTCTTTGAATACAGATGTGTTTGGATTTAGATCATTACATAATCTACAGAGTGAGCTCCAGAAGATAACAATGTGTTAACATCACAGCACGATTAGGATTTTGTGCACTTGAGCTACAGGTGCTTGGTAAAGAAATAACACTGATCTTTGATATATCCTCATAGATCCTGAATGAGAGGCTTTTTTATCAAGCTAAGAACCTAAGATGCACAAACTACTGCAGAAATGCAATATGTATATGAACACTGTAAACATCACCAGATTCTTTCCCTGCCATTTTTGATTACCAAGTTTTGAGTAACAGTGTAGTGTAGTAGGATATGCAAATTGCTCCAGGACAGCTACAGAAGCAGCTCCTGGAAAAGTGCACTTTTCCAACGCAAAGAAACAAGGTGGTTTTTGTAAACCTGAAATTCTGGGGTAAATGATTTCTTTTGGTAAACCATGTTACAATGTGATTACAGCCCACTGCTTAACTGGGCATGCATCCTGCACCACTCTTCTATACCAAAACCAAGTTCCCCACACAGTTGCAACAGTAAAAGGAGGACAGTATCAGCCCCAAAAGTGACTTCAGATGTTACTGTTACACACCATCAGGATAACATCTGAAGGTAGCCTGAACTGGGGGCCATTAGACACTGTCAAGATTCTGAATGTACTCCCATATAGACCATGGGAGAGCACTGAAGAAGTTTCAGCAGATGTTGTTTGTGGCATTAACCAGTTCCTACAAATAAGACTGCTCCCACCCCATGAAGATAAACAGGATCACATATACATGCAGAGACACATCCAAGTATACAGACTCTCTTTGAAAAGTTTAAGCTACATTACAACAGGGGAATATAAACAGGTAGCGCCTGCTGAGGGGGTAAGGGCCAAACTTCTTCGTTTGGTTACAATTCTCTCAGCAACCAACAACGCTCCCCCTTGACAATCCTGGCAGGTTCCATTGTAAACTGGATACCTGCAACCAACTAGTAGTTATAGCACTAGTGGAATTTCTTCACTGCGTTAATTCAACTACTGCTTATCCTCTCCACGGCATAAAAAAAGCAAAGAAACATTATATAGTCCTTTGCCTAGAGGAAAGCACCCAACTTTCAGACAACCGTGTATTTGTCACCTTCAAACCCCGCCCTTGGCAATCACAGTTGTATTCTCTTTTTTCCTTCTAGATCAAGCATACCCAGACTCCAACTATGCATGCAAAATAAAAGCTCTACAAGATTTATCAACACACATATACAGGCAGATAATAATATAATCCTGCAATATCCAGGACCACTCTGCTTTAAAACCACCCCTCTTTCCCAATACTGAACGTACAGTTTTGTGGGCAGGTAGGCTGCAGTATCGTCTTTGCTCTTGATGATGTCATTACACTTGTCAAGTGTCTGAAAAACTGTGAACGTGTCTCCAATGCTGTAGAGAGCAGCAAGGTTTTTCGCGAGTAGTTTTCGCGTTGGCGGCCCTGGGGAACTGCTGATGAGTCCTGTTAGCTGTTCTACTAGCTTCTTCTGTTTTTCCTTGACATCTGTCTGTTAATGGACCAAAAATTAATGAAATGATGCTTGTTTCCAATAACACCTAGTAACAACTACAAGAGATTGAAGTAAACCTCACACTACTCCTACATAATTCAACAAATTGCTTGTCTCACAGAGGTGTGAGATACTCAAGTAATGGTGGAGAATATTTTAATCCTCTTTACCATCAAGAATCCCTACAATGGAAAAGCATGTTTTGCCTTCTAAACATTTACAACACTGAAAAACTGAAAACAAACTAAATGGCTTATAACAGAGTCCAAGTGACCTACAAGTCAGCACTTACAACTTAGAAACTAAAACAGAGGCAGAATCTAGAATTATACACAGTTACGACTTGGATGTCATCTACTGACTTTCTCTAGCATAAAATCAATACACATATTTTAGGAAAAAACAATTTACCTTGTTAGCAGCTACCAGCACTTTATCCAAAAATCTTAACCACTCAAAGATAAATACTGGTCTCTTTGCCTCTGTGATCTGTGCTAATGCTTCCTCATTCAGCAACAAACTATGAGCCAGCTCCATCCCTGGTCAAGTTTTATCATAGACGGTAGTAACTCTGAAATAAAAATTGGGATATAAGTATGAAATATAGTACAACACTATCAAGCCATGACAATGAGATGAAAATATGAAGGTGAAAACTATAGATTATGGAGAAGTCTGGTTGAAGTCATGGTTGAAGTCTGTTTAGATATAGTTTAACTACAAAGTCCTAGATGAGAATAGAACTACTCATGCATTTACAACTGTGTACATCCATTCAGGGATCTGACTTGTTAATAGTAAAAGGAGAACCTACAGGCAACTTAAGGGGTAAAATCTTAGCCAAGATAAAGATACCAAAGTCCCTGCCTACAAAAACAAAACAAATGCTAAAGAGCCAAGAGTCATCACACTGTTTCCTCTCACATAATCACAGCTCTCTCTCTGCTGTAATTGAGACCTTGAGCCCACTCCTAAAGCTTAGACATGAATCCAGCCACCTGCTCAACATCTTCCACAGAGAAGATGAAAAAGAATCCCCATCACAAGGACTGGTGGGGAATCAGTGACTTCCAGAAATGACAGGCTGATCCCGTCTCCTGAAGCACGCATGCATGCCCTGATATACAAAGCATGGATTCCACAGAAATAGCACAGCACGAGGCCTGTGCTCCACTAAACACAGATGCAGAGCACAGCTAAGCTCCAGCAGTGACATGGACAAACAGCAGCACCACCACATTAAGGAAGTCTGAAACATATTTTCTAAAGTAAGATTCATTGGTGCTGGTTTAGAACACATCACTAAGAATCACAGGATGAGCGATCAGCTCACCAATATAGTAAAATCCAACAGTAGATGTTGTCCTGTAGCCTCACACAGTTTTGCAGTTGAAATTCTGAGAAGGCTCAGATTATTTAACTGCAAGTGAAAGAGCAAGAGGCGTGGAAGTGGAACTGATATTAATGGGATTTGCCATCCAACACAAATTTGAGAGTGTCAGGAAGAACGACAGAATTTGGGATGGCTGACCTGGATCCCTAGACCCACCAGCTTTGCTTTAAGGGACAGATAAGGCCTCTGAAAGCCAGGTAGCCTCCCTGGAAGCAGCCAGGATACAAGCAGCAGCTGCACGGCTGCGGGTCTCCCAGCAGGCAGAGCACTACAGGTCAAGCAGCTGAGATCCTGCTCCAACAATGAACTTGGGCAGGTGCAAGGCACCGCCAAAGCACACCGCTGGGCTAAGCAAACACCGAGGGCAACATAACCTTAGCGAGCTACATTTAGGCAAACGGAGATGTTCAATACATAGCAGAAGGAAAAAAAATCTTAGAAAAAAAAACAAAATAATCATGAAATAAAGTCGGCCATCTTCTGCAAAACAACCCCAAAAGGCAAAAAGAAAACAATACTACAGCAAAAGCAGAACACAACCCAAACCCTGAACTCAGCGGTGCCAAACTAGGGCATCGGGCAGACCGGGAAAGGCAAAGCACCTAAGCAGCGTTATGTAAGCCATCCTCCTACAGCGTGCGTTCCCAGGGCGCGCACTGAGCTTCCCCAATCACAGCCAAACCAAACAAACGCTTACAGCAAAACAAAACGGCCCCACAGCGCGGCCCCTCACCCTGCTCCGCGCTGAGTCCCCGACCGGGCCGGGAGGAGGGGAGGAGCGACCGGCTTCACACAGAGTCGCTACGAACCGCCACATCCGCAACTCACCTCAGCAGCGCGGAGCCGGCCGCGGAGCGCAGCAGGAAGCGGGGAGTGCGCACGCGCCGGCGGGCGGGGCGGACACGCGCAGGCGCTGGGGGCTCGTACCCCCACGCTGGTGGCGGCGTCTGTAGGAAACAGGTCTGAGCAGAACATGCGTGCTGGCCATGGGGGGCGAGGAAGAGGAAGATTATATGTCCGATTTATTTATTAAGTAAGTAGGCGTCGTTTTTGTTTCATCGTCAGGGATCGTAAGCGCGTGAAAATAAACCAGAAGTGAGTTAACGCTTTGCTGGGGTCACATCCTAGGGAGGATGTGAGGCCCGGGCTGCCCATGGTGCGGCGGGTGAGAGAAGCGCTTCAGAAAGAGGAAAAGCAGAAAGAAGCCAACGAGAAGAACAGGCAGAAGAGTGTGAAAGAGGAAGAGAAAGAGCGACGCGACTTGGTGCTCAGCAGTGCCCTAGGCAACGAGAACAAGGGCTTTGCCTTGCTCCAGAAGATGGGCTACAAGAGTGGCCAGGCCCTGGGCAAGAGCGGTGAGTTTGTCACTGTCTGAACAGCACATTGTGCTCAGGTGTCCCCTAAGGGAGGCATTGGTGCTGCTTGTCCATAGCTAAGATTGATGGGAATGGAGGGATTGGCCTCAGGTTGCACCAGTGGAAATTCACGATCTGTATTGGGAAAAACTTCTCTGAAAGAGTGGCTGGGTACTGGGGATACTGCCCAGGGAGGAGCTCCACAAACGTGTGGTGTAGTACTAAGGAATGTGGGTTAGTGGGGGATACTGGCATTAGGTGGACAGTTGAAGTCTTTTCCAACCTTCATGATTCTATGCTGCCTCATCTATGGAGGCATCTATCATCTATCTGCATCACTGAGTGCCCCACCATCGCTGAACTGTTTGTGTGTTGTGGCTGAACGAAAGGTGAGAGCAAACTTCTGAAATGAAAATAAAAACGCCTGCTATGAGATGTGAGGGAAGCAGGAGGACTTGCTGCTCACTAAGTGCACTTCCGTCTGCGTGGCTGTGGCATTAAGGAGTTGTTTTAATGGTTGTGGAAAACTTAACTGCTCAAAAAATATCAACTACCTCTTTAAATTTATACTTGGAGACTGGAAAAGAAATAGGGCACACCAGAAAGGCCTGCTAGATGAAATAGAAAGCCAATGAAGCAAAACATCAATAGATGATCTTGTAGGTCCTTTCCAACCTAATGCATCTATGAATCTATGAATCTATGAATTGTTATGTCAGTTCAGTGCATCTCTAGCAGATGTTCAACAAATAAACCAGCCCAGACAGATTCTTGTAATTCATCTTTCTCCAGTGAAATTCTAGAATAAAAAATGCCACAGAAGACTGTAGCAAAAGAGCCTTCAGCACAGGTATGCTATGCCTATCAAACCAACATGATTTTCTTTCTCTTGGGTAGCACCATGGGAAAAAAAAACAACAAAAGGGGCCTCAAATTCAACTGGGTCATTTGTAAAGCACTAAGTATACATTGATATGATTTTTTTCTATTTTCAGAAAGCAATATTTGAAGAAAATGTACTTGTTTAATGGCAAAAGCAGCTGCCCACTTGACTATACCACACCAAGCATAATTTGAGAAAGATCTCTGCTCTCAGATTTGCTTATTTTTTCCCCTCACAGGAGAAGGCATTGTTGAACCTATTCCTCTGAACATAAAAACAGGTTTGTGACATTTTCTAATTTTCTTAGCTGCACATGGCATCTTTTCAGCTGCTTACATTTCTATCGTGTACTTACGTAGGCAGAAGTGGGCTTGGTCATGAGGAATTCAAAAAGCGAAAAGCTGAAGAAAAACTAGAAAACTACAGACAAAAACTCCACATGAAGAAACAAGCAAATGAACAAGCTGCAGATCAATTCAGGTAAAATGCTGTAAAGGAAACTCCAAACAAGGTGTAAGTGGCCATTCTTTTTATTCATTAGTTTGGTTAAATTTTTAGAGTTACTAATTCTGCATGTTGTTTGAATGGGAGGTATGGGTTGAAACGTACATGTATTGCTTCTCAGCCCTGAAGCAAGAAGTGATGAACACTGTAGTACTAGAAGTATATGCTGCATCATTTATTTTTTAGACCTGTTAACAGTGTAAGCCACATGTATACTAATTATCAAGTCATTTGTAACATTTTAAATCAGAGTACCTTGTCATTTTTGAATTTAAAATTCAACAGATAACCCAGAGTGCTGTTGCTACAGTGGTTTTTATGTGCAACAGATTGCACATGTGTTTTGTGTTGTGCAACAAAACTCAGGGGAAAATTTTCAGGTTTTATTATTTTAATTTTCTCCTGATTTGCATGTTTATATGTGGAAAAGCAAAGGTGAGAGAAGGTTAAAAGGTATTGCAAATTTTTCACGAGTTAAAGAATGCAAAAGCAATATTCAGAGTGCAGTGTCATCAAAAGCTCTGAAGGTGTAACTGAAAGGTATGACTCCCCAAAATTACACTGTAGTCCTACAGGAACAGTGTCAGAAGGCACTTTATATTTTTGCTGTTGTCCTGGTAAGCGTGGTCTTTGCTTTTGGGCATTCAGAAGTCTGAGGGAAGTAACATGTCTAGAATCTTGGCAGGTTTTCTATTTTAGAAATTCTGTTGACTGTCATGCATCTCATCGTTCACCCACCTGCTTATTTTAGCTATCTACCTTTTCTTAACAGAATAAGATTCAAAAACAAACAAGAAGAACGTAAGATGGAAGGAGACCTTCGAAAAAGTCAGAGGGCCTGCCAGCAATTGGATACTCAGAAAGTGAGATACATTTTTCTTTGGGTTGGAAGGAAGGTTTGTGGGTTGGAGATAAAGGCTAAAAACGGAACAGTGATTCAGTTTCTGGAAGTTCTCTTAAATTATGTGAAGAACCATGTTCGTTTGCATCATCAGTCTGTTTGCTCCTGCTTTTTGGTACTTTTCGTGCTGTTTGCTTCTGATGCAGTAGCCAATGTCAAGCTATTCTCCTTAAGTGAGATGACTGCTTTCCTTAAGTGGGGAGCAAAATCACTGCAGAAGGGTTGAGGATGGAAGAGACTGCTGGAACTCATCCAGCTCTTCTGCTCAGTTGGGATCACCTGAAGCAGGCTGTCTGGGACCTTGTCCGGGACCACTGAGTATCTCAGAGGATGGGGGATCATTGCTGAGATCAGCACATTCACACAAAAAAGTATTTAAAACAAAAATGCCTTGTACATGCAAGGAGTAGCAAGGGTAACTTAATAAAACTTAGTGTTAGCATGCATTTACTTATACTTGAAAAAAGAGAATAAACCTTCTTGTAGACTGCTGTACTGTTACTGTTTTCCACTACAACTTCAGCAATTCTTGGTAATGCTATACAAGTAAGTTTTGAGACCTTACACTCTGCTATTAGAAACTGTTTTTATCCAGCATTTTAAGAGAACCTGCAGAGGCAGATAATTTTCTTTTTAATCCTTCATTATTTAAGGATATTGAAGTGCCCAAAGAGGTCTGGTACTGGCTACAATCTGAAGAGGAAGACCAGAAGGATGAAGAAGACAAGGATGATGAGTGCACAGGCTCAGATTTAAGTGTAAGCTTTGCAACTAAATGAATGGCTTGATTCAGAATGAAATTTAATAGACCTGTACAAAAAATTAATTCTATGTATCATTTTCAAAGCTGTAGTAACTGAACTCTTCGCCATCTTAGAGCAATTATTTTTACAGTAATTAAATGATAAAGTATATAACATTAAAACATTGATTTATTACTTACCTATTTTGAAGCTGATCTTTGGAAACAGTCAAAATGAAATTTTGAAGTCTTAGCCGTATACAAAATAATATATTTGATAAATAATTTGCTTTTAAGCTTTAATCTTGGATGCCTCACCTTATTTCTCAGGCTGAACTTTAGAGTTACTGAGTAATTTCTGAAAACATTCTACAGGTGATCTTCAACTGGATGCTGGAAATTCATGTTTTCTGACAACCTCTAGATTACACCACTGTTGTTAGCTTAACGTATTTCATTTACAGTGAAAAGATGAAGTGTGAAAAATTCCACCAAAATATTATATATGAAATATATGGTAGCTAGGTGATACTTTTAGCTATATCTGCAGTGCAAGTTTTGTAGCTGGAAAGAATGATGAGCAGACAACCAACCATCATGGATTCCTGTGCTGTGGGCTACAACTGTGGGGAACTTACCATGCTACAATAGGAAAAGGTTAAAGAAGCTGTTTTAGCAACACCAGTAGCTCAAACTGTCTTAGACTGTATGAGCCTCTAATCATTGAATCCCTATACATATCCCCAGGTATCAGAAAAGCTACAAATCCTGACTGCCTATTTAAGAGAAGAACACTTTTATTGCATTTGGTGTGGAACAACCTATGAAGGTGAGAGTAAACATGCCATGTATGTAAAATGTTTTACTTCACTTATATAGGTAGACTCCAATAATTCCGTATATATTCAACCTTTCATAAGAACTATCAGAACTATGCCTATGGTTTTTGCAGAAGTTGTTCAAGTCATTTCTCCATTTTTGAGGTCCAAAATCAAAGACCATCAGTTTCTTGATGTGGGGCTCTGGATCCCATTTCATGAGTCATCTTCCCTTTACCATAATGCAGATGTGTGATACTAGATAGCGTCAACATTATCAGAAACACTTTTCCCCTCTTCTGCACTAGAATTATTTTTTCTCTGCTTATCCAATAGATGCTGAGGATTTGTCTTCAAACTGCCCTGGAGACAGTGCTGCAGATCATGACTAAAGGAGTTCTAGAGAAGTATGTGTAGTTGGTATGCTCTGACAAATATTTTTTTAGAAAATTCAGTGCTGTACCAGAATTCATACATAAGTATGCAGAACAGTAACTTTGACAGGTTGTACTGCATGTTTCTGAAGCACTTCTATGTGTTTTTTTTATTATTTCCTAGGTGATGCACAGTTTATTAGAAATTAAAACTTTACATTTGCTATTGAGTTACCATTATTTCAAGGCAAGTAAGATTTCTTCAGTCTTTGTTTATGCCGTCCCAATTGAGCAACATCAACTGATAATAAAAGTTTGACAAAGGGTATATATATGGACTAGTTACTCTGTGGTAAAGTAGGTTGAACAGGTGGGGGTGGGGGGCTTAAATATTTTCAAGGGTGGCTAAACATCAGAATCTATTTTTTCTCTCTATTTTAGAATTTGGGGAAGGAGGAGAGGAAGCTTCTGAAACATCACTAATATCATTTGAACTAACATTCTGTTATGTGTGTTTACTAGATCACAGAGCATGTTTAATTTTTTTAAATAAAAATATATTTTAATATATTTTTTTTATTCCTAGGGAATAGTAATTGCTACTGTATACATCCCCTNGTGGCTAAACATCAGAATCTAGTTTCTCTCTCTATTTTAGAATTTGGGGAAGGAGGAGAGGAAGCTTCTGAAACATCACTAATATCATTTGAACTAACATTCTGTTATGTGTGTTTACTAGATCACAGAGCATGTTTAATTTTTTTAAATAAAAATATATTTTAATATATATTTTTTTATTCCTAGGGAATAATAATTGCTACTGTATACATCCCCTAATAGAAAGGTACTACTGAGATACACAAATACCACAAAAAATAAAATTCTATCAAAAACTACAAGATAACTATTACCTATCAGTAAGTAAGTAGTGACGCTATGGACACTGTCCAGGAACTGTAAAGGAGATTTGCTGAAATTTGTCCTATGTCAATTTTCATATTGTAAGAGCACTTTTAAAGTGAAAGGGAGTAGACCTGGTGCTATTTTTCCCCTGTATCGGGATATAATTTCTCCTGCATCTTGAGTACTGCAAGGAAATACGCATTAGTCCAAAATAATGGAATGCTTTATTTATGAATAATAACATTCATTATAAGGGGAGGGGGAACAACTTGAATTCATACAAAAGAATGTTAAAATCAGATGGCTATTTAGCAACAATTTCCACAAGACTATAAAAATTCACAAATTCATCCATATTTTAACCAACCACCCACCTTTAACCTGTTGAACACTTGAGAAAAATCATATACTACCTTCTCTCTAATGCATATCAAACTTCCTGCTTAGAAGTCTTAGTGCATTTTCCCTTATAGAGGTAAGCCGATTGCACAGCAGTGAGATGCACCCTTTCAAACTATCTGCAGATGAGAGTCAGAAGGACTAACTTGCCCATCTTTTCTTCCCTGCACAGTTCTTATTCAGTCAAACATGATATAAGTATATAACCAAATAGAAAAGGGGCAGTCTGTTCATACTTTATGTTGAGCTGACAGTGAGGCCAGCAAAGGTGTTCAGTACACCTGTAATCTGTGAGACATGCCTCAATGCCATAAAAGTGATTCAAACCTTACAGTATAGAAAAGGATGTCTAAAGTGCTCTCTTGAGAAAGGTTTTTAAATGGTTGCTACTGAGAAAATTTGGAGAGTATTTCTGTATTAAAAGCACCCTACCTGTTCCTATAAGGAAAAACAAAAAAAAAAAAAACAGAGCTTTTCAAAAGTTTAGAACAAATATCTGTCTTTCCCAGAAGCTGAATACTTAAAGTCTAAATGTTCAAGGAAGATCTAATGTAAAAAAGTATTTTTAAATTTTAGAGCACTGAAGGTGCTAGGTGTTTCAAGAAGTAAAGGAGTAAATAGTGAGAAGAAAGTTCACCTTAAAGAACTGAAATTCAGTCAAGACTAACCCATGTGTGTATCTAGTATTTTTTTCTACCAAAAGTAACCTTTCCAGTTCAGCACATCGTCTCCTCTGGTCTTAAAAGGGAGAAGTCTAGTAATTAATATAAACATCACTGTGAACAAATCAGAAAGGTTTGAATCACATGCCACAAGACAGCACAGTCTGAAAGCCTTCTAAAATGACATTTAGGAACTATAAGCTTTATGTGAGTTGTCTTTATCAACAGACTTCAGAATATCAAGTATTTGAGATACAGAGCATCTTTTTGAGGGGTCTTTTGAAAGCATCCTTTTGATTATGGGTACCTGCAAAAAGACAAAAGTTTTGAGTTTTTTTTTTTAATGACTAAATAATAAATTAACTGAAATAATGTATTGAAATACCTTACCTGTATTTTAAATTGCTTGGAAAAGTCTGATGGAAGTTTACCCTCTCTAACATCCTGCCATACCTGAAATCAAAACAAGATAAACAGTTTCAGTATGCTTTCATTAATTATATTTTGTATCTCATTTCAGGACCCATACAAATCCATATAATGTAAGGCTTCTAAAATAAGCTAATTACAGAAGTTTGAAAGTTTGTCATTTAGTTGTACTTCATTTTGTCTTTTTTTTATAAACTTGTCCCTGTGTAAACTTAAAAGCTTCACAATCCACAGTGATGCATTTGTTTTGGCAAACCTGTCATTCACAGCCATTATCATTCTCTTTTCAATTTAGAAGTAATGGTTTTGTATCTTCTTACCACATTAAAAAACACACACAATGTGTTAAGACTAAATTTCCCACTTTGACAACGTTTGTATGTTGTTACTGGCAAACCAAGCAGGCATGCTTCCTCCTCTTTACCTTGTTCACTGTTACACAATTGTTCCTGTGTCACTGCAGAAAACACTAGGTGGAGTTCAAAGCAAGTAACACTGAGAATTTCTAAATGTAGGTTTTCAAGGACTGCTGCTAGGTTACAACTACTTTTTCACATTAGGGTTTCCAGTTAGTCCTGCCCTTCTAACTTTGAACACCGTGGGACCAGGGGCATGTTTGCATTTGGCTGTAAGCAGACACAAGGTGTCTTTAGAAAATATGATAATGTAGCCTAACAAAACCAAGATGAATCTCTTGAGAGAAACAGACACTTTTGATATAGTTTGCTTATACTGGCAAAGGGTCAAGCTAACAACTTGTATGATGTTCCGGGTCCAGTCACATACATTTATCTTAAAACATAATCACTTCAGACAAGATTCAGCATCTACATCATCCCCCTGCAAACATGTAAGTTTGAGCATACATGCTGCTATATTATGAACATGCAAAGAAAAATATAAAAGAAACAAAATATGAATTTTCAAGCAAAGTTTAAGTAACATTGTTTTCTTTTTTGAAGTACCATTTTTTTTCCCAATTGAAAGAAAGCCATGTATTTCACATAACTTTTGTTTTCATTTTGAAAAACTGAAAATACTTCGACTTCGTTCTTTCCCCTCACTCAGAAGTGAAGAAGTATAGCAGAGACTGAACTCTTCCACTTTTAACTTCTGTTTACATAGAGAAATATTCTTTTCCAATACTCTGATCAAACAAAAATATCTATCAGAAATTTGAATTGTTTTTTGTCTGTATGTTGTAGCTTTCTGACTTGCTCCTCCATTGTGATACGTACATAGCTAACAATAGTCAGGCTTTAATCAGTACAAGAGTAGAACATAAGTAAAATAAAACCAGTAATGTTTCTTCAGTTATAAGATTTTAACTGAAGTATGAGGGATTAGTGGGCCTGACATTTTTCCCTTGGTTTGTGTCTGCAAATAGAGATAGTACTCTAGCTGTACAGGTTCCTTTTGGCATATAATTAGCATAAAATAGACAGCAGCAACAAGGCAAAACAATGTCAATGCAAGATTATTTTTTAAATTAAAGATTACATACCCTATTTTTCTCATGATGACTGACCAATGCAGAAAGAATTTCAAACCAAATCAATCCCAGCGCATAAATGTCTACTTCCTTTCCATATCTGTCCCCAAACTACAAAGATCACAAGAAGAACAATGTAGATGTGAAATCTAGCTGGAAAACACTTCTACAAAGGCAAAATCTGAAATCAGTAGAAATTGGCAACTGAAGACTACAGGACCAGTATTAGTTGATCTTCATATTAATCTTAAACCCTTTTTTGCTACAGACCTGTTAAATAACAACTCTGATGTCACATTAAATACACTGAAAAGACTTTTACAGAACTATATAGATAAGGCATACTAATGTTCCTTTGTTAGAAATGATGAAACAAATTGTGAGACTCAAATGCTGCAGTTAACAGAGGTCTGAGGATACCTAAATTTGCACTGAAATACCTGACTGTCAGCCTGTTCTGCAAGAGCATTCGTTACAGCACACAGCAGTGTCAGACCCCTTACAAGCACGTTAGCTAAATTAAACCACCGTGTTCGTAGGCTCTCCCTCCCCAGAACAAGGTTATCCTTCTATACAGGAATATCAGAAAACTTCAAACAACTTGGTTCAGTGCTGAGAATATGGTTGAAGACAACCAGTGCTGAGTTGATAATGCAGAATGCACGCAAATAAGGCAAGTAATATAGCAAGGTAGCTACCTGTTCTGGTGCCATATATGACTGTGTTCCTCGGTTCTTAGTCAGAGTGTCATATGTCACAGAAGTCACAAGACCGAAGTCACCTATTTTTATTTTACCTTCATGTGATAGGAATATATTCTGAGGCTAAATATACATATATGAATTTAAAAAAAAAGAAGAAAAAAAGAAAATAAGTTAGAAATTTTATGACCAAGGTTTATCATCAAGCATAATCAGCTACAGAAGTGCACCCCATAAATATGTGGCAACTGTTCAGAGAAATCAGCTTTAAGTAGGAAACAAGAAAGTTCAATTAACTTCATTTTTAAACACACAACTCAGTTTAAAATAGCATATGCTACATACATATACTAACTGTTTTTTAACTAGCTTCATGACTGTATCATACTTTAGTGTCCTCCAGTTGCATTGTGCATATCATCTGTAATGTCCACAAATGCATTCTGGTCTTTAATCCAGGTCCTGGGATTTTATGCATTTGGGCAAAGCATGTAGGCTTACAGGAAATTCCACTCAAACTATAGTTTTTTTAGGCACAGTAGGACTATCTCTACTAAATTAATTGCAGAGTTGGGGCTTACTACAGGCATCTCACAGTATCACTTTGGGTTTTCACTGCCCTTAGCATTTTTAAATTTGACCAAGTCATAAGGAAACAAAATAGAATTTGTTTTTTTTTTTTTTTTTTAAATGAAGCTTTCCAAACCATCTATCATTCCAAATATGGCAAACTATATTTCTGAATGTTATTAAAGCAAAACCAGCCTCATCCTGTCTTTTACTCAAAGAAGATCCAGTGGACTATAAGGGCAGGACAGAATTTTACAGGAAGTGATCTTTGTATCAAAAAAATGCCCAGCACAGTTCTTCTCTTGACGTATAACCAAGACCACGCACATTTATTTACAGTATCTATAGTGTCTCACCGCTACGCTATCTGAAGACTTCATTCATGCCAGGCACAAACGGACATTCATCTCAGAATGAGGAAAGCTTGAACCTATCCTGCAGCTGTGATTCTGGGAGATCTCAGATGGCCAAGCACCTAAGCTGACAGATCTAAGCAGGGATAAAAGTTCCTAAATTAAAATGTAGACAGACAAGATTGCAATAAAACTTGGAAGCAGATTACAAATAGTTTCCATAGATGAAAGGCTGGGGCAGTAGATTCATAGGAACACAGAAAAGCAGGAGATAGAGCTGAGGTGAAAATAAAGTGGGACTAAGAAGGAAGAAATTCAGAGGTAAGAATTAATGAGTGGAGACAGAAAAAGCATTTAGCACACCTCTTTTTTCTGTATAACTGAATGTATATTTCTGGTTCACTTTAGTATTGTAGCAATAAGCCTCAAAGAAGGGCTGGGCTCTAAGAGACAGTGAATATACGTGCCCATGGGACAAGATTCTAAGAGTGGGGAGTGAACATCATCTGGAAGGACACTGAATGCAAAACAGAAGATTTCAACCTCAGGCTCAAGAAGGCTATGAAGTTAAAGCTACTGAAGTTCTTGAGAAGAATGGAACATGCATCAAGATCAGCATCGACTCAGTTCTAATATTTCCTGGGTATTTGGAATTGGTCATTATATAAGGACAATATCCTGAATCAACATTTAATGTGACTCACCACGGTCATTTCTAGTATTTATGAACACCACCACTGTAACGACTTGTTCACAAAATGAGTGTTTTAAAACTACAAGCAACATTATGGCTGGCATATGAAGCACTGAAGGCTTGGAATTTTATCCTTTAAAAATATTTTCTTAAGATCGTGTGATTATAGACTTGTGGAGACAGTGATATTGTATCCAAAGAACTAGCCTTCAAATGTGTGTACACAGTACATGACACTAGAACACATACACTTTTTATCAAATGCAGCATATATTAGGACATACTATCCCCTTAAAATTTGACAAGTGAAAACCTCCTAGGCTCACATGTTCTTTCTTTTGATTGTTTTATTACTACAGATGGTTAGTATTCATTTTTCTAAGGGGCTGTCTTGTGACCCAGTAATACACAAGACAGCGTCACTGTCTGTTAACTGATGACTCCTGGTTTTGGTTGGTGGTTAAATACTGCATTCTTAAATACTGCATTCTAAGGTCCTTTAGTTCACCTCCTGACTTTACGATGAAATCCAGGCAGTTATTGGGAAAAAAAAGAAGGTTGTATTATCAAGAGGCATGGTACTAGAGTATATGATAGAGTAAGCAAAGACAAGAACAATTTACATTTTTGTAAACTTCCGAGAAAAAACTTTTATTGAAGATTTTTAAAATTATTAACTACCTATTCTACTTACCTTGAGGTCTCTGTGAATTAACTCTTTAGAATGAATATAGTCCACTCCCTTCAGTATTTGTAAAAATTTGTCTAGTGCCATCTTATGATAGTTTTGCTTTTGTCTGTTATTTTCAATCCATTTTTCCAATGGTCCTTGTTCACATAATTCCATTTGGATGAAGAGGCAAGGAACAGTTATGCCCGAATTCTTACTGCAAAAGAAAATTATATACCATATTAAAATTGACAAGATACAGTTCTTCCTAAGCCACTGCATCAATGATTCCCAGATTCCTTTTTGGTAAAAAAACAAATGTGCAAACAAAAAAACCCAGCCACTTACTTTGTTTTTATTTTTATTTTATTGTTACTCCAGATTTAAAAGACCTTATACCACCACGTACTAGGCCTGACTATATAATTTTCCAAACCAAGCAATCCCTGCTCTGTTGCTACATACCCCTGGAAGACTCTCTTTGCTTCCTTGTTCACACTGAGAATTTTCTGAGTGCCCCCATTCTTCCCCCACCTTGTGTGTAGAAGCACACCCTATGAAGGAAGAAACAGCACTGTACTTGGGTCCTATCTTAATCTCTGGGAACTACTGCAAGCTCCTGGTCCATTACATTCAAGCGCAGCATTAGCCTTCCTCTCTTACACAAAATTATCACATTCTTTTAAATTTAGTCCTTTAAAGAAGGAGTGACCATGTTTTACATACACTGAAAGTGTTCAGTCAGGTTGGACATAGCTTTAAGCAGTCTGATCCAGTAGAAGATGCCTCTGCATATGGCAGGGTTAGTTGGAACAAAATGATCTTTAAGTGTCCCTTCCAAGCCAAACCATTGTATGATAAGCCTGAAAGTCTGAAAGATGATGGAAGTCTAAATGAAATACATTCATGGAGCTGGCAGCTTCACACTTTCTAGAAGAGATCACTATCAGCCCATAGAATAGGCTGAGACTGGAGATGAGGAAAGAAAGGACAATATAGAGACAATATAGAGAGAGAAGGAAGCACTTCCTTGAGATCAGGGCACTAAGTGGAATTCCACGCTGGGGTTTCAGCCTTGAGGATTTTTGATTTCTTTAATCCAGTAACCATTTGAAATGCTTAAGTGACACTGAGACTCCAACATAGTAATGGTTGGGTTTTTCCACAAAACTTTTTTTGGCCTATTTTACTTCCCTTTTTCTGAACGCACTACACATATACACCAACCATAATTTCAAATGCATTGGTGTTTTATGGCTATATGCAGCAGCCTACCTGAAAAAGTGCAGATTTCTTGCTATGAGAAAAGCTTACCATAGGTTATTAAATTTTCATAGTTTCTAACTTACCAACAAAATTCTCACCTCTGTCTTCCCTGAACACTCAGTGCTGAAAGACTACTTCTAATGGAAGAGCTTTTCATTATGTTTACCTACTCTCAACAGCTCTTTGTTCACAACAAAAACAATATCAGACATCACAATTAAAATGCTAATTTAGAGATTTAATTAAATCTAGGAGTTACTGAATGACAAGTAATTCTAAAAATAAAAAAAAAAAAAAGGGAAAACTTCCAATCTGGGATTTGGCAGCCAACTGCCAGATAATTTCAATTTCATTCTAACCTCATATCTTTAATTCTTCATTCTTACATTTTTCTATAGATTCAGCAACTTCTGTATGCTAAGAGAGAGGAGAAAGATAAAATTACAAAATGTACAGAATTCACCAAGAAGGTATTTAATTATAAACCATCTACTGCTGAAGAGCACTATGCCTTATTTCCTAACACTAGATATGTAGGTATCTGTATGCATTTATAGTTGTGTAATTTTGTACAGAAAAATGAAAGGCTAATGAATGGCTGTTACAAAATTCACTATGGCAAACAAGTTTGTGAGTGCAAACAACTGTCCTGTAGTTACCTTGAGTCTGGGTAAGTCATAAGATCAGTCCCTTCCCAGCTGTAATAATATCGTACTATGTTCTCATGTTCAAGTCTTGCGAGTTCTTTCACTTCGCGCATTACATTCCTACTGGGAGAAGAAAAATCTCAAACAAAACAAATGGCATTTTCCTACAAAAATTAAATACTGAGTTAAGTAAAACACATGATTTCAAGTGTGGGATCCAGATAGTTTAACATCAGTTTTGAAAAATAGCACAGTGTTCTTATATGGTCAAAACTGTACTTACAAATTGTTATGGTTTTGGGTTTTTTTTTGTTTTCCCATTGGTTCAAGTTATTTCAATTGCTAGAAAATTCAATTTCAATTGTTAGAAAAACCCCAAACAAAAATGCTGTAAGGTTTGTTTACATATACAAAAGTTAGTAAATATTCACAGTGAACTATTAGTAAATTTGACCTACGCTTCCTGTTAAATCGCATAGTGAAGATGAACAGTCTTTACTGAAGAATCAATAAAAAGTTTTTTTGTACTGTCCCCTACAGTTGCATATTGTAGGGGAAGACTAACTCCAAATTCAAGTTAACTATTTCATAGGGAATTACTTGAAAGTTTCTGAATAGATTACTTAAAAGAAATGCAGTCTTATATAATATATTTATATTATACGTAAAGCACTTTTCAGTTATAAACCACAAAATATATTACTTTTTTTTTTTCCATTTCCCCTAACTATAGTCATTATGAATTATGGATAAGTAAATTTTCAGACAAGGTACTCTGTCAGAAGCAACATTGCTCCTTTCAATGTTTTTATTAAACAGCAAGTCTTCTTTAAGCACATACTGCAGTATTAAATAGAATTCATAAAATTCTGTTCAAGTGTGTTCAGAGTAAGAGCACCTTATTAAATCTACTTTCTCACAGCTGCATCTAAAATATTTCCAGTGCATGCATTGAAGAGTTGCATGTGCTTTTCAGCTTCATGTAGAAATAAACAGTTTATCAGAAAGACAGTTAATACTGAACATTTCTTAAAAGTTCCACAGACTACTAAGAAGATAACGCAACTAAATAATGGAAAACTTGATTAAGGATGTCCCAGAAGAAAAACAAGGAAACGATGACAGAAACAACACAGATATACAATCCTTACTTTATTAACTCAACTCGTTTGACTGCATAGGTTTTCTCATCAATCTTTGATGTTGCTTTAAAAACGTTCCCAAAACCACCTTTACCAATAGGCTCTATATTTTTATACTCCTGACGAAATCTTAAAAATAAGAGAGAGAGAGATTTGAGTTCTCCAACTGAACGGTACTTAACATTAAATATACAAGGTACAAGGACAATCTTAATAGGACTAATACATACACTGAAATATCATTCTCCCACAATCAATCAATACATACAGAAGTCTAAATTATACTCTTAAAAATAAAGAAAATAACAAGGGAACTCAACTCTATATGTAGTTGCAGCTCTTATCTGAAATGCAATAGAAATGCAATAGAACAGGTTCCAATCCTACTTCTATTAAGTATTTAAAAATACATACAAAATGAAACAGTAGTTCATCTGAGTGGCTACACCTATGGGTAAGAGACTCACACAGATTCTGAGCTTAAGTTTTGTTCTGTACCAGGCAGAACAAAGTTGAAGGAGATCAAGTCCTCATATTAGCAGTGAGCACAGATGAAAATATTTCCAAGAATTCGATCCTAACATTCTTCAAAGTAACCTTGAACTTAAACACTCAACTTGAGGAATACCCTCTTTTCTAACACAACAATTCTGACATTTCTCAAGTTGTTTTTTTTCCTCAGTTCATTTCAATCTCACACTTTTAGAGGACTGTGTTTTTATTTATAATAACATTTTCATCAAACAGGATCTCCAAAAGTGCTTCCCATCTGGCTTTATTATCCCAGTTATTTGTAAACTGGAGTTTCAGCGTAGCACACCCTGCCCCTCCCAAATGAATAGACAAGGGGTACACAAGAGGTTGGGAAGGGACAGAGTCAGGCAGATGACCCAAACTACCCAAAAAGATCTTCTATGCCATACAACATCGCACTCAGCAACAAAGCTGAGAGGAGAGCGTTTAAACAGGTTGGCCATCTTTGGTCAGGAACTATCTGAGCATGGTGCTATCCATGGGAAGTGATGAGTGACAGCCTTTGCATCAGTTGTTATATTTTCTTTCTTCCAATTCTCATACTCCTTATTAAACTATTTCTATTTTGAACCACAATTTTTCTCACTTTTCCCCTATCCCACTGAGAGTAACCTGTTTTAGACAATGCTACCTGAGTGGGGGATTGCATGAGATGATCTTAAATCACTTCTAACCTCAACCATTCAGTGGGAAAAAAAAAAGATGACAAACTGATACCACCCCCCCCATCCTTTCAACTTTTTTCTTTTAATCCAGATAGATGGCAAGTCCAACTAACCATGAGCTATTCCATCTTCAGTAAATTTTTGGATGAAGAACTTTTCCCATACTATGACATGTGAAATAAAAGTATTATTTGCCAGAATTTCAGAGAACAGATACCTACAAGGAAGCAATTTGATGAATCAGGAAGGATACTGATAATATATTGCCATAAGACAGCATATCTGATAATTTTTCTTTTATTAAGGTTAAGGATAATCTCAGTAACCTACACTACTGTGCCAGTAGAAGACAATGTTGAAATTCTGGTTTTTTGAAAGCTGGTAAGATATTTTCCCTCTCATCTTCACATAAATGGCTTTTGGTTGTAAGCATTAAATATCATTGCAAGTCAGTTACCACAGTACATTTGAAATTCCCAAAAAAATCAAATTTCAAAAATCAATTTTTTTTTGAAGATGACTTTTAGAGCAATATTCTCTCACGTTCTATTATAAATAAATTAACTAGACCGCCACGCACTGTAATTGCTATATAGATCTTAGAAAGAACTCCTTCTTACCTTTCATCCACAGTGTACTCATTGTCATCTGCCCCACTTTTACTTCTGCAAATACTTGACATCAATTTTTCTGGCTCCTTGTTTCTTTCATTATCAAATTTAGCTGCCAATACTCTTTAACAGAGATAAAAATTACATTTATAGTGAGCTGTTTTTCTAATATGTGATAAGAGGAAATAAACATACCAACCAATAGAGGCATTTATTTGTTAGACATTAAAAAAAAACACTACAGCAGGTTTAAATATAGTTTATAGAAGATAGCAATCTAGAAATAAACACATACCTTTTGGATTTTATGGCAGAACTTGGCACATTTCTCTGCATGAAAAAGAGAAACAAAGTCAACTAAGACATCCTGAGTCCTGGACCTACTGACTTCCTCAAGGGTAGAGAACGGGTAAGAGAGGCCTTGCAGAAAAATCTTTAAAATCTGAGGACTGGGCAGTTTCACAAGAGCAAGTGCTGGATCCTGCACCTGTGACAGGGGAACCCCAGGTCTATGCACAGCTTGGGAGATGAAAGGCTGGAGAGCAGTCCCGTAGACAGGGAACTGAGGGTTCTGGTTGATGGCAAGTTGAATCTGAGACAGCAGTGCACCATAAGCCCAAAGGGCCAACTGTACCCTGGGGAGCACCAGCCCAGCACTGCCACTGAGCGAAGGGAAAGGTTGTCCTGCTCTGCTCCACACAGCCTCACCTCCAGCACTGTGCACAGAACCAAAATATAAGAAGGACATCAAACTACAAGGGCTGCTCCAAAAGTAATGCCTCTTATTTTATTATGTTGGCCCATGACATCAGAAGACGATATTATGGAAGTAGAAGTTGAACCTTTCCAACAATATTCCATTAAATTTTGTTGTCATGTGGCAGATGAAAGCAGAGAGACAGTCTGACAAAATGGCATCTGACATGGAAGCGCATATGAAGCAAAGGTGTTACATTCAGTTCCTCCTTGTGGAAAAAACTGCACTCACTGGCATTCACTGATGCTTGCTGGAGACCAAACCATGGATGTAAGCTCAGTGAGGTGGTGGGTGGTGTTTTTCAGCAGTGGTGACAAAAAACAGCAGTCACGTCCACTGGTGCAGATTTTTACAAGTGCAGCATGCAGGTTCTTGTTCACTGCTGGCACAAATGCATAGCTAATGGTGGAGACTGTGTTGGAAAATAGTGTTTTGTAACCAAGAATTTGCTCCATCAGATACCGCAACTGTGCTCTATCTGTTGCAGTTTCCATGAAAATAACCAAGAGGCATTATTTTCAGAGTGATCTATTACATATTAGAGTATCCAAAGGAGGGCTCCAAAGATGGTGAAGTGTCTAGAGGGTAAGGCATATGAGGAGTAGCTAAGGTTCCTTGGTTTGCTCACCATAGGAGCAGAGGAGCTAAGGAAGGCCTCATGGTGGCTGCAGCTCCTCACAGGGAGCAGAGGGGCAGCACTGAGCTCTGCTCTCCGTGACAGAGACAGGACCCAAGAGAAAGGCACAGAGCTGCAACAAGGGAGGGTCAGGTCAGGCTGGGGATTAGGTAACAGTTCTCCACCAGGGGGTGGTCAGGCACTGGAACAGGTTCCTCAGTGCAGACACAAGGTTTGAATTCTGGGTGACGCTGCGTGGATCCAGGAGTTGGACCTGATGATCCTTCAGGACTCTCTGTTTCAACTCAAGATATTCTATGATTCTTGCTGTATTCACAGACTAAAATGTAATTAGGAGGAAGACTATTTTTATACTGTACCTGAGCATTTGAAGGTTCTTCAGATAGTGAGATGTCTTCTACTTTTTCTACCAAGTTACAAGCTGAGTCTTTAAAGGTAACACCCCTGTTATGGATAATAACAGTCAGATTTTAGGTGAATGTATGAAATCATGAGCAAAAAAATAAAATACTTTCAACAATGGAAAATGAAGCATAGTAATAGAAGTTTTTAAATGAAAGACCTGCAAAAGCATTAACAGTCATGACTGAATTAAACTGCAAAACTCTATCAGGAGAGCTGTAAAACAGTAACATATTGTAATATATTCCTCCATTTCTACAAAACCTAAAAAGTATGACATCTTTTAATTAAAGAAGTTAAATACAAAGGCTTATTTCAATTCAGCACAGCCAGCTAAGAATATGTTGCTTTACACTGACACAAAGAATATAGAAGTGGTAGTGTTGCTACTGTCAGATTAACTGCTAGGCATGAAAGGCTTGACATAAGATTCTGAAATTATGAACAAAATATTATACAAGCTCATTTACTTTTGTTAAGCACATTTTCCTTTTAGTAGAAATGAAGACTTATGAAGAATGACAAAGGAAAAAAACAGAAATCAGAATGTAGAACACAAAAAAGTGCTGAAAGAGTTCACAGATGTGTCACAATAGGAGAATGAATGTTAGAAATGTCATGAAATACTACTACTACTACTGATAGTTGCACCTTTATTCATTTTATGTCGCAGTAAAAATCTGATAGAACTACCCAGTAAAGAAACTATGACAGTTTTTTTTTTAGGATCAGATCACATGATCCCCTAAAAATCAGTAAATATTTTTTATTATTATCATCTTATCAACAAACCCAACTTACCATGACTCAGACTCTCTAGAGGAATTATAAAGTTCATGAAATGTAGAACTAGAGCTATCGCTTTTTGTCTGAAAAAAAAGGAAAGAAAAAAAAGAACAGCTGCATAAGAATGGCATCTGCCCAACTTCCACCAAGACTAGTAAAATATATGGCTCTCTCACAGCGAGCATTTTTCCACCCATAATGTGATTATATATGACTATATTTGTGGGAGTCTGAGATCTGACTGAGTAACAGTTATTAAAAGTGAGTGTTTTCCTTCAGCAATTGTCTGTGTGAAAAAGTGAGATGTACACAGGCTTTTGTATGTGCAATCTGCATAATTGAAAATCTATGCAGCTGTGCAAAACAACAGTCAAATGTCTTCAGTGTCAAAGCTAATAATTTAATATTAAAGTAACGTGTAATTGTTACAGACTATAACCCAACAAAAAGTCAAAAACTTAGAGCTGACGCTTCAATAACATCCCACAACAAAAAATAATTTAAAAACATTGGAATTTTGAAACACGCTGGGCCTTTAATACTTTCACACATGTATAACTTCAGTTTAAAGTCAGAAAGATCTCTTTCCTCCTCTCTGCTGCCTTCCTTTTATTTGAGTTAATTCATACGTACTTCTCTGTGTATTTCAGAAATGGTTTGGGATCAGTATTATATTTCTGACACTTTTGTGCATGTACAGAAATTAAATGGCTGTCACAAAGACAACATCTCTGCCTCCTAAAGAACAGGATTAGCAATTGCTTCACTAGAATCATCCTTGAGACATCATGGAATTCGAGTTCTTTTGATTCTAACTCCTGCTTTTGCCATTTTCACACTTCAAAGATTACTGATCCAACAGAAGGCAGGAGAAGATTTGTGCTTATGACCAATCAGCTTGACAATAGTTCAAAGAACAGAAAACTGGCATATAAGAATAAGTAGGAATCAGAAATTTTTAATATACATGCATCCTTGAATGGCAATGTTTCAGACCCATTTTCTGAAATACACACAGATCTCAACTGTGAAGTGTTTTAATCCAGCAGTTGAATATAAAACCTTCATAAATTTTACCAGCAGAATCCTGTAGCCCAACCAACATAAGGTGGATTTGCTTCCACCTTAAGTGGAATCCACAGAATGTTTTTATACAAGATGAAGAGATCTGCTGAAGATATTAAAGAATTTAACTTCAATTTTAAGGCTAGACATAGCTCACATACTCTTGAAGATTCTTGCTTCTGTAGCAACTCATATGCCTCTTTTGCAGCAGCTTGTTTTGCAGCAGCTAAAGAGTTTCCAGAGCCATTTCCAAATACGTGACCACTAATTTTACAGCTACAAGAAAACCTGTAAAATATAACAGAGAATAAGTTCTCCTTACACCCTATATTACAAGTTTCAATTTAATGAATTTAAACACTACAGTCAATTGATAATATAGAAAGGAAAGCTGATATATGCATCTTCAGAAGATTATTTCCAATATATTTTTAATGTAATTGATAATGATAGATAGCTAATTTTCAGACAGTGGGTATTTAACACATTTTTTAAAGGTTCAACTGCTCAAAACATCTTATCATAGACACCTACAATCACAAGTAAACCATCGTTTCAAAGCAAGTTTCAAAAAAAAAATGGCTTTGCAGACAAAGTTTTCCAGCAGATATTTTTCAGACATCTAAAAACACACATTCTTTATCACACCTCAGCTGCCATTAACTGGAATGTCTGTACAACTCACTGACCACAATGCATATGGAGACACAGGCAGTCTCTCCTTCACACTTGGTTCTTAGGGTCTTTGAAATACACGCAGCAAGGTCCACAGAAGTGCCAGAGCAGTGAACAATTGACAGTTTGTCAATACTGACTATCATTTTATTGTATCTGACTATCATTTTATTGTACTGACTATCATTTATAGAATGGCTTATGTTGGAGGCAACCTTAAAGATTATCTAGTTCCACCCTCCTGCCTTGGGCAGGGCTGCCACCCAACAGCTCAGGATGTTCAAGGC
The DNA here is from genome assembly GCA_013399175.1 of Odontophorus gujanensis. Lineage (NCBI taxonomy): Eukaryota > Metazoa > Chordata > Aves > Galliformes > Odontophoridae > Odontophorus > Odontophorus gujanensis. The sequence goes on from VXAB01008031.1 coordinate 316,951, forward strand.
TCCATCCAACCTGGCCTTGAGGCCCTCCAGGGATGGGGCACCCACAGCTTCTCGGGGCAGCAGTGCCAGGGCCTCACCACTCTCTGTGTAAAAACAGTTCCTCCTAATACCTAACCTCAATCTCCTTTTTTTAAGTTTAAACCTTGTCTCATCACTGAGAAACAGTGTAAAAAGTTAGCGTCCCTCCTGTTTCTAAGCTTCCTTTAAAAATTGCAAGGCTGCAACAAAGTCTCCCTGGAACCTTCTCTTTTCCAGAGTGAAAAAGCCCAGTTCCCTTAACCTTTCCGCATAGGAGAGGTGCTCCAGCCCTCTAATCATCCTCATGGCCCTCCTCTGGATCTGCTTCAACAGCTCCAAATCTTTCTTGTATTGGGGACCTCAGGCCTAGACAAAGTACTCCAAATGAGGTATCAATACATCTCTTCTCCCAGCTGAAGAGACTCAGTCCTCTTAACCTCTCCTCTTATGCCCTGCCCATCCCTTCTGAGCAGCCAATAGCACTGTTCCAGCACTCCAGCCATGGGACTTGTCCCACCAAGTCTTGCTGATACCAATAATATCACAGGTTTGGGAAAGGACCAAAGCTTCCAGTTCATCCCATTCATCCCTCATACTGAGTGCATTGGTGTACAAGCATTTCAGATACGCTCCTGAACCCACAGTGTTCCCTGGAGCAGCACAGATGACACCATTAGCCTCAGATGGTGTTGCACCAACCCTTGCATTAAAATCAGTCTTCATAATGGTATCCCCTCCACTCCCATCAACCTTAGCTTTTATCTAATGGTAAATCAGAAAACATAAAGAAGCATTAAAAGCAAGACAGTACACTAAGTACACCTTACATTGGAGCGTGGGCATCTCCAGTTCTGTTTATGTTACTGTAATCTACAAGTTGCAGTGTCCTTTGAGCGTACTTATTTATCAGGCTGACGTAGTCAAACGGAGGTAGCGCTTCCACGGCTAGAGATGTCATTGGCTCCGGAGAATGCACACTCAAAGGACTATTTTGCTATAAGGCAAACAAAACAGACAACTTAAAAACTTAAGCTTAGTAAATAGTTCGATGTAAACAGCACATGAGAACTAATACAGCTGCAGGGTTTGCCAGCATTTCAAAATACTTTTAAGAGATTCCAAATTAGTATTAATGTGCAAATTTGGACATGACAGAGCCACCACAAGCCAGAATTATTTACATTTTGAATTTCAGAACAATCATAAGTTCTCAAAGTGCTTCGGCAGGGTGTGTAACAACCTAATGCCATATCTGCCACCTCCTTTAGCAAGAGGCAGGGAATGAGCAGTGCCACGTCTCATAAAAAGTAAGGACCAGAGCCAAGAAAAGGGATGGCAGCAGGAAGCTGCTGATGCTGCAAGGGCTGCAAGTGCTCCTGTGCACATATAAGAGGGGAAAATGCAAATGAAAATAAATCAAGACAGTATAGAATCAGTTATACCATAAAGAATATAACAGCAAGAAAAATGAATCAGATCAATGAAAGGAGGCCATTTTATGAGAAAAGTGGCAACAAACATTGAATAATAGTTTGTATGTGTTCTAAAGACTTTATATACAGAACAATTGCCAAGGTGGTAAAGGAACACTGTCTGCTCTGGTAGCTTAAATACAAATAAATTTCCTCATCTTTCTGTAAGGAAAAAAAAAAAAGGGGAATACTCTCGATAGAATAATAGTAGAATAAATAAACAAAATAAGTGTTGAAAAAAAAGTAGAACAACAGTGAATATGACAGAACAAAGACAACATAAGTAATTGGAATCTCTGCTAAATTAATGATAATTTACTTGCTACTTTCAAAGATTCATCTTCAACCTTTGCTAGCAAAATAAATACACAAATCACACAGCATACTCACCTTTTGTTCAATCATGTCCCACGTTTTTGTTGCTGCTGCTGCTTTTGCCTCCTTCTTACTTTTACCAGTGCCTGCACCATAGTCTTTACCATCTATTCTAACCATAACTGTAAACCTGCAATAAAGGAAACTTACTTGTAATGTTGCTAAGTTTTGTCTCATATATACTTTAAAACTTTTTCAGACCAAACTGTAATTTTATTATGTTCACAGCACTATAAATCACCTGTGGAGGTATCTGAGCACTCATTTTTTTATTATATCTAACTCCTGATTGCTATAATTCTTTACAGTAAAGATTTTAAAAAATATCTCCTCCCTAACCACAACTACATGCTCTTTACTAGATCTAATAGTGTTTCTAAAAGCAAAATCATTAAAGAATGCATAAGGTCATCATTGTTACAAGGCAAGCTTGTGAAGCCCTAATACCTGTAAATAGCTCAGCACTGTAAAACTATGTGATGGATAAAGATTAGCTAGACTTGATTTCACACATCCAGAAATGACACTGTGCTTACCATTCAGAGAGTACTGCAGGCTCTACTTAGAGAGCACAAAAAATATGGTTGCTGTTCCATAAGTTATAAATTTAAAGGCAGTCCCTTTCTGCCACTTTGAGTCTCAAAAAAATAATAGAGACGCATCAGAGAGGCAGAATGGGATTACACAGCCACTTCAGCTTCGGTATAACTCTCTGCTGTCACTGCCATAAAAATATACACAACCAGTCCTGCCCCTGTAACACCCAGCCACTGATCCTTCCCACCTCTGACGTACAACCAATCACGCACTACTGCTCATGTTGCAATACAGTGAGTCAGACCAGGAAACTCGAGAGTGACTGTACTCAGTCAGCTTGGGATGGAGACAGTTTTTCCCATAGAAGCTGGTATGGTGCTGTGCATTAAATCTGTGATTATAGAAGTGTTGATAAAGTTTTAGCTCTTGATGAGCAATGTCTGCAGTGTATCAAAACCTTTTCAGCTTCTCACTCTGCCCTGCCAGCAAGGAGGTTGGGGGTACACAAGTAGTTGTGAGGGGACAGCCGACCCCAACCAACCAAAGGGTATCCTATACCATACCATAGGATTCAGCAAAAATGTTGAAAGACAGGAAGAGGCTCTTCCTCTTGAAAGACAGAAAGAGTGGCTTTTCCAGGCAGCTAACGTGATGAAGACCTGCTTTCTCTGAAATGGATAATAATCTGCCTGCTGATGGGAAATACTGAGTGATTTTCTTATTTTGCTTACAGTTTGCTTCAGCTTTCTTAACTTTAACTCCCCAGTTTTTCTTTGCTTTTGCCCTTCCAATTCCCCCTGTTGAGAATGAGCTCCAGAAGCATCTGAGAGGGTCAGCTTACTACTGCAGCCCAACACTGTGCATTCCATTCAGAACAGCCTAGTTAACTGGGATTTTCTTAGTAGCACTGTCACAGCTCATGTCATCCACAAATACAAGACAGCAGGTTGAATTATATTTTTAACATAACAGAACATACAGAAAAAAGGGAAAGTGCAACAAGTTGGATAAATGGGTAAACTTGAAATGAAATGTGCATTCTGTTAGTATCATGCAGTCCCTTTCGAAGCATGAATAGCACAGGAAAAAAAAAAGATAGATCAAGACTTGAGAGCCAGGTTAATAATTTGCTCAGAGGTTATGGTTGAGTCTGAAAATAAATCAGCAGATAGAGTGCAGGCTGGCAACTGGAGACCACCACTTAAGAGAAACATCCTGATTGTTAGCATAACATTTGTCCTCATGCAAACTAGCAAACAAAAAAAAGGGAATATTAAAGATGTTATATATATATACTATGATCTGTAGAAAGGGAAAGAACAGTAAGATATCAGACATTGCATTTCTGTTAAAACAACAAACAAACAAACCCATGCAGTCCATCCTCTGTATAACATATAAACAAAACAGTTTAAGTGGAAGACCCTTCTCTTGCAACAGATGTTCAAAAATGCCACATAAAAACATGTTGGCAACCAAGCAATTAATGCAGTCTCTACCTTCACTCTTAGAATTAACAACGTAAATAACAAATTACTCCATAAAACTCAATAAAAACCAAAGCACTTAAATTGCCACGTATCATAAACCGCTGACTGCAACCACCCACCTCTTGAGACAATTCATGACAAAAAGCAGCAGTGCAATACAACTGCCAGTGACATCTGCTCCCAATAAGCAGCCATTAGCTCTGAGAGCAGTTTTCCCTTTGGCCCTACGTGCCCAATGATGCCTTCTGCACCCACCCATCGGTATTTGCAGGCAGCTCTCTGCCACACTTCAGCAAATCAACTTCTGCTGACCGCAGTCTTCACCTGGTTGGTTTTACTAGTGAAGATGTTTGATGGCATGTGTGGTGAACTTACTCAGGGTCATGAGATGGGCCTCTCATGTTCACATCGACATAATCAAGCTTGTATTTTTTCTTCTGGCAGTAGCTGTTGATCTTGCTCATACACTCTCGGTCCATCCCGATGCAGTATCTGAGTACCCAAAGATTCTGTAGGGAAATATTCAGGGCCGTGCATGAGCCTCATGCAGTGTTGCAGAGACAGCCCTGGTTCTGCCAGAGCACTGCTGTGACAGAGGACAAAATGGTGCCAGGAGAAGAGAATTAACTCTGATTTCTAATTCAAGTCATTGGTTTGCAAACATATTTCAGACTTACCGAAATTAGAGATTCAGAAAGTGGAACGGTGAGTTTAGTGACGAAGGATGATTTCCCAGCAGACTTCTGGAAGAGGCTGAATCACTCACAATGGATGCTGAGAGAAATCAGTAGCGTTCCTCCCTACAGGATTAAAGCTGCTTCCTTCCGAGCAGAGCGTGCTCTCAGGAGACGAGGCTGCTTCGGCCGTGACAGCGATCAGAGTAGGTAGCGAATGAGGTAAGAAGGAAGAGAAAAATAAATACTTACAGAAAAAAGAAAAAAAAAAGCAGATAAATCAGAAAAACCGCCACAGTGACGGTCCCCTTTCAGCGGGTACTCCGGCCGGGCCCCGACCAGCCCCGCTCCCCGCGGCCGCTCAGCTCACCCGCCCGCCGTTTCCTTCGCCTTCGCCCCGCACCGCCCCGAGGAGACGTACCGCACTCGACTGTCGCAGCCCCGCCCCTGTTTCCCACGGCAGCGCGGCACCGGCACGAAACGAAAGCGAAAGGCGGGAGGGGAGCGCGGGCGGGCGGCTGCGCCTCGCTCACAGCGCCGTGCCGCGCCGGGCCCAGTCCGCCTGCAGCGCTACGGCTTCGCCCGGCGGCCGCTTCGGGATTGCGCATCAGGGCACGGACGGCGCGGCCGCCTTCGCCGAAAGGACGGAGGACGGACCGAGCGGCCATCCCCAACCACGGTCTGAGTTATGTAACTCAAGGGAAGTCATGGCCAGAAAAATAAAGGCGTGAGAAGCCCCGCCCCGCGGGACTCCCTTCCCCACGCAGCCCCTCCCAGCGCCGGGGCGGGCGCAGGGCTCGGCGGTGCTGCCGCGTTGTGCCCCGCACGGCTGTGCGCGCTGCGGCGGCGGGCGGAGCGCTCCCGGCTGCGGCCCTCGGGCGCGGGGCTGGAAGGCGTCGCCATGGGGGTGCACGGCGTTAAGGCGGTCTTCTTCGACCTGGACAACACGCTGGTGGACACGGCGGCGGCCGGGCGCCGCGCCATCGAGGAGGTACGCGGGGCCGGGCGCGGGTCGGGCGGGGCCGGGTCGGGCGGCGGTGTCCGGACGGGCTCTGTTGTGCGTTGCAGGTGGTGAACGCTCTCCGCTCCAAGCATCACTGCGGGGAGGGGGAGGCCCGCGGGATCTGCGACAAGGTGCAGGCGAAGCTCCTCAAGGAGTGCCACGACCCCGCCAAGACGTGCATCACCGACCTGCGGATCTCGCACTGGGAGGAGGCGATCCAGGAGACCATCGGCGGAGAGGCCAACCGCAGCCTGGCCGCGGAGTGCTACTTCTTGTGGAAGGCCACTCGGCTGCGGCACCTGACGCTGGCCGAGGACACGCGGGGCATGCTCACCGAGCTGCGCAAGGCCGTCCGCCTGCTGCTGCTCACCAACGGCGACCGGCAGACTCAGCGCGAGAAGATCGAGGCGTGCGCCTGCCAGCCCTACTTCGACGCCATCGTGGTGGGAGGCGAGCAGAAGGAGGAGAAGCCCGCGCCGTCCATCTTTCACTACTGCTGCGATCTCCTGGGCGTGCAGCCGGCGGAGTGCATCATGGTGGGGGACTCCCTCGACACGGATATCCAGGGAGGCCTGAACGCCGGCCTGAGAGCGACCGTCTGGCTGAACAAGTCGATGGCGGCCCCGGCGGATGCCTCCCCGGTGCCTCATTATGTCATCTCATCAGTTCTCGATCTCCCCGCGGTGCTGCAGAAGATAGAGCACAAGGTGAATGCGAAGTTAGGAACTGAGCGTGTGGTGGGTGCTGCCGAGGCACGCTGAGCTGCTGGCCGTGCTCTTGATAGAAATCAGACCCTAGCGTTTTGAACTCGTGTATGTTATGCTTTCTTAAACAGCGGGTGGGCAAGTAAGAGCACGGATGTCAATGAGACACGGTAAAAACAGAGTGTTGGTTTAATTTAAAGGATGCTTTTTAAAATTTGAAGTAACTGGGCAGTATCTGAAAATTACTGGTTAAAGCGCATTTGTCTCTGATGGAAGTCCCTTGTTTCTCTACTGGAAAAGAAAATCTGAATGTTTCAGTCATTCAGTGATGGTCATTTGCTTTGTTGACCTGTACATTCAGCAGAAGCTTCAGTTCAAACCTTGCTTGCAGCATGTAAAACACAAAGGTGAGAAAGTGTTGTGCAATTTGCGGACCTTCACAGCTCATCTCAGAAACTGAAGTGAATTTTTGGTATTCCTAAAACCAGAATTTATTGATAGAACTTGTTTCATAGCAAACCACTAGAAAGTGATTTTCTCTGATCCCTTTTCAAGTTTTAGCATTTTTTTCAGTCTTTGCAGTGACTCTTACAGAATCTGTACCTGTTGCCAACAGTACTTCGATGTACATGCAAATTTGCATTTGTAGAGGGGACCATTTATCAGAGGAGCTCAATGGATAAGTTTTTACTTTATATCATCTTGGTGCTGCAAATAAGCAGTGTACCTGTCAATCAGATTCTGATTTTTGTTGGAATATGATTGATATAACAGGGATATTTCCAGTGATCATCTTACTGTATCGTAACTTCTTTGGAAGTTCATATTATTGTTCCGTCTGATTTTATTAGAGAATTTTGATCAGACTCTTTGGGGAAACTGTTCCTGGTCTTGCTCAGGTGTATGACCACTCAAATTCAGCTGCAGGATCAGTGCTTTTTTTGACTGCTTGAATGGCACTGCCATACGATCCCTCCTTACTCACGTTTCCATGTGTATCTCATGTGATTTACTCTGGTGAAGATGTGAGTTTGTTGTTTGTAAATGGCTCCCATAACACTTTTTGAGGGAAATGGAAAACTTGGAAAATGATGTAATATGTATTTTTAGTGTTATGTACAATTTCATAATGTGTATGTGAATTTGGTGGAACACCTGAAACTAGATGTTACAGAGATGATCCTCTGAAACACCAAGATTTTGCTTTTCCAGATTATTTTAATAATTTAAATTTGCTGTACTTCTTGTACTTACTACAAAAGAAATAAGAGAATTTTGGATGAGGGTATGCAAGAAATGTGTGGAAGAAATGTACCTTTGTTTATGTTAATTTAAATTGATACAATTAAGAAAGAATCCATGACACTACGCGAGTCTGTTTAGAGGGTCTTAATCCAGATTAAATTACATGGCAATGAGTATAAGTCACATCAAACTAAGTTTCTCCGGCACTGAAATAGATGGACATGTTCATTCAAGCTTGAACTTCTTTCATCAGATTAACCCTTAAAAATGATAGAACCATCCTTGTTCTTAATACCATCCAGCCAAGACCTTTGAGATGCTAGGATGACTGCAGAACAGAGGCAGGCTCCTCCTGTGCCTGTGAGGAAATAGACATAAGTTACAAGTGATACAGTGAGTTGCTGTGTGTAATATGAGCCAGTAGGACTGACTGGACACACCTTTGCTACTGGAGTAAGAGGCCTAAGTTAAGATTTTATTTTGCATTTAGGAGAGTATGAAAACAGTCACTGAGCAAAACATTGCTAATAACGTTCCTTGTAATGAAAGACTGAGAGAAAAATAATGGAAGGTCATTGAGCCTGCCAGGAATATTATTTGAAAGTAGAAGTGTATTAGATTGGATCCCTGAAAAGATAGCTTAGTTCAAGTAATCTGTTTGTTTTAACTGTACTGAGGGAAAACAACTTTGTTTACAACATTATCCCAAAGTAGTAGCAGTTTAACTGCACTGTTTGCACAGCACCAGGCTAACAGAACTTGTGTCAGAATGAGGTTTCTGACCCAGCTGTGATGTAAAATAACAAATAGTAGTGATTCTGCCTGTAGGCTTGAAAGGTATTTATGTACCAGGTTACCAGTCTGTTCTTTGTTTTGCACTTGCTTTTAGCCAGTTATTTTCTTATATTTATGGTCTATGAAAAAAATGCTGTAACTGAACTCTCAGGGGATAGTGTGGTCTGTATAGGCCACACCTAAATATACTTTTTTTTTCCATTGTGAGTACTGTACCAGGCTGGATGTGACTACCAGCTTCCAGTTAGGGCAATGTTATTATGATGCTGCTATAAAACAAGAAGAAAAGATGCAAGATGTTTTTCCATCAGAAATCTTTTTAAAAGCAGTTACCCAGAAAACTGGATTAGGTATCTGGAATATCTAAATACTCAAGATGGTTTTCCTTGGTGGAGCTGTTACAGAATACCAAGTGAAAAAATAACTTCATTAATGGAAATGAAAAAATAAATATGATGGTGGAATCATTTTCATATCAGAAGTGAAAACAGATAAATAAAATTGTCTGTATTCATACCCAGTTAAGTTCTGGTTTTGCTTAGTGATATGCTCTATTAGATAAGTTGGCTAGTTCAAATTATGCTACCAAAACACTCTAAATAAACAAGAGAAAAATAAATTCTATTTGTTTTTAATCACATTTTCTCAGATAAATATCTCCTGAGGTTAATCTTCAGTAACTTTGACTTTATATCAAATGAACTTTAACAACAGTATACCAAGTGTATTTAAAGACAGCCCATGTAGTAGTCTAATAAAAGTATTTTGTCTATAAAACATTTTGTTTAGCATGCTGTCTTACTGCAGATAACTGTTTTCTTTTTTTAACAGCACAGAATTGGCTTTGAAATCTGTGGCCCTGATATTTAGGTACGTTGAATATGTGCAGTTCTCATCATTTCAAAGGTTCATTGAAGGTTCAGCAGTAGTTCATTGCTCATCAAGTCTGACTTGACAAGAAGACATTTGGCTGTGCCAGGTGTATGAAGTACTGCAAATCCATGTGTCTTAGTGTCTCTGTTCTTGTTTGGGGGGCTCAGTATGTGTGGGGTGTTAAGCTGCATAGTGGAAGCACCAGAAATGGGGCTATTTTTTTACATGCTTGAAAAACTTCAGTGCAAAATTGGAATTGATCAAAGAGACTCAACAAATGTAATCTCCTATTATGACAAGATTACCCACCTTGTTTATCAAGGTGTAATCTCTTTGGATTTCATCAGTCTTTGCGACTATTTCTCACGGTGTCCATCTAGACAAAATGTCCAGCTTACAGCCAGAATAAAACCATAATGTGATGGATGAGCAACTGGCTGACTGGTTGGGCCGAAAGAAAATGGGATTACATCAGGCTGGTGGCCAGTCACTGGTGGGCTTCTTCAAGGCTCTGGTTTTGGACCTGTTCTCTTTAATGCTTTCATAAATGAAAATATAAGGAGGATACAGTACTACTAGGGAGTATCTAAAGGAGGGCTTTGAAGATGGTGAAGGATCTAAAAGACAAGACATGAGGAACTACTGAGGTCTCTGGGTTTGCTCAGCCCAGAGGAGAGGAGCTGAGGGGAGCCCTCATGGCAGCTGCAGCTCCTCACAGGGAGTGAAGGCGCAGTGCTGAGCTCTGCTCTCTGTGACAGCGACAGGGCCTGTGGGAGCAGCATGAAGCTGTGTCAGGGGAGGGCAGGTGTAGGGTAGCAGAAGATTCTTCACCAGAGGGCAGTTAGCACTGGAACAGGGCAGTGGGCACAGCCTCCGGCTGCTGGAGTTGTAGGAACATTTGAACAATGCTCTCAAGCATTGGACTTGGATTTTGGATAGTGCTGTGTGGAGCCAGGCAGTGGACTGTGATCATTGCGGCTCTCTTCCTACTCAGGATATTCTACAATTTCCTGAAATAAAGACAGTGGATATCTTCCTGTGCAGCAGATATCCCGAAACCATTCTATTTGTCTTTTCCTGTGAAGCTCTTGTTACACGGAAATGCCAGTAATATGGTTTTGAACTAGACAAGTAGTTTGATCTGTCATGCCGATTTCTCTTATTAGAAAATGAATAAAAATACAATATGATTGATTTTTTTAAATTAATGCATTTTACGAATAGTCTTTCATGTTTTATTTTCTCCCAGTTTTATTCTTCCCCATCCACTGGTAGAGTAGCTTACTCATCAGAAGAGAAACAGTGGTAGACAAGACAGATCCTGGAAGCACTGTAACTGCTTTAAAACAACTACTACTGAAATATAAGAAAGAAAATCTATTTATCTAAGCAGAATAAAATACTGATAGATTCCCCAAGAGTTATTACGTGAGTTTGGATAGTCAGTTTGTAGGATACTGAGCCTAAATATGCCGTGCTTCCTCTGCTACCAGACACAATGTCTTAACATCTATACACATGCTTGTATTCTACATTCTGCATCAAGCCAAGGCATTTTTTCCTATCATCCCGTATATACACGCAATGTGGGATTACCACCAGAACCTCTCCCACTCAGTTCAAACAGGGACTTCTAGGCCAGCTGATCTACACAGAACAGCTACTCTGTGATTACTTATATGCTTGAAATGTTTTACATTTCTCCATAGATTATAATCATATCTGGATGGTGGAGTCAAACAGAGTAATCTATTAAATGTAATTGTATGAATATGAAACTTTGATTAAAGTCAGAGCTGAAATTGAATAACTTTGTCTCAAAAATGGCCATCTTTCAGTATCATAAGATTCGAAGCCCATTGAATTCTCGCGTAGTACTGCAGTTTCAGAGATTGTTCTGGGCAGCAGTATGTATGGCAGTACACCATTCTCACATATCTTAAGAATTCGCCAGATACCAAACAGCCATTGCCTGAACTGCTCCTTATCTAAGTATTTAAACACAATCTGTCCCTGGTCTTAAATGGTTATTTGTGCAGGTAAAGCCATTGCTGGGGCTGGGGTTGGCAGAGGGCAAAGTACAAAAGGCTGATTTTGATAAGAATAGTCTGGGCATGGTAAACATAGCTTAACTGTACATGCAATTGATGAGTGAATGAGATCATTCTTCCTTCAAAAAATAAACATAAAGGTGAGAAGGGAAGAGTGCAGCTGTTGTTCCCAGTATAATCATTTGATTTGTAAAACAGCCAAGGAGACCTCTGTCCTGCCAGAAGTCAGGAAAGAAGCATTTCTAACCTGGGTGTAAATGCAATTTGGTTCATAAATTGCTAACGTTTTAGCTTTACTCTTCAATAGCACCTAGATTTTCTTCAATGCACATGGACCTAGCACATCACAAAACTGCAAACATACAGTAAGTAATACTCCTTTCCTCAAAGATGTTTGCAGTGTATGCTTTAGTGCCTACAGATCTACAATTACAGTAGTCTGAGTGTACTCTTAATCCTTCTAGTGATCAATTAAACATAAATATGAGTCATTCCGTTTTGTTTTTAACCTCACAGTGTAAGTGCACCAGTCCCTCCTCCCATGGCTGCATGTGTGAAGTCAGCACATTTTGCATCTAACCATTTCCCCTCTAGCTAACTATCCCATTCTGGTTGTTCTCAGCATTACAATACAGGACGGAACCAAATAGTGTTGGCTGCTCACATATGTAGTGACCCTTTTTTTCCTCTTCTTTTCAACCTGGTTCTAAATTGGGAGTATTTTTGCTTCTAAGTTATCTTAAAGACTTTTTAAACAAAAGTCTGTACTAATAAAACTTGTCACCTGGAAATCATGTGAACACAAATAGAAATGCAATGTATCTCTAATGTATGTAGTGTATACTGTTCTTTTGTGCACAGCTTTTACTTTTCTATCAGCCTTGCAGTGGGATTGTCTCCATTATAACTCCCTTTCTAGATCGTGCTGTGCACGTACAGGAGGTGTAACAATGCAGAGATGATGTCAGCTGTGTCTAAAGCAAAAACTGCAACTTTGCGCCTATGTTGCAAGGGACCTAAACACAGAGAATCACGTTGCCTGCTCCATATAGCATATTTCAGCTTTTTATTCCACCTGATCAAAACAAAGTTGCATGAGAGCCTTCTGCTGAGCAGCCCTCCAACACCAGAAAAGATGCATTTTAAAAAAATTCTAAGTGAAATTATAGTGCTAAAATGTGAAGTTAGTCCTTTAGAAATGCAAGGCACATTTCTCAAGTCAAAACTGAAGAAAAGACTAGATTAGAACTTTGCATTTACCACATGTAAATATTGCCATTTGCATCCATACAACTCCCCGAGTTTAAGTAAAATTGGTGCACAATAAGGTCATGCAAAAGTGACTTTTGCCTCCCACTTCTCCCTTTGCTGTTTGATCTCATTCATCAATTTGTTCGGTTGTATTTCCATACCTTTCCAAATCACAACAGTATCAAGCATTTGGAACAAACTTTGCAGAGAACTTCAATAATAAATAACAGAGAAAGCCAGCTGTTGTACCAAGACCACATGAGTACATACATTTCTTACAGGCTTCTTGGCAGCTGTGTGCGGCAAGCATGTGTTTGGGATGTGTTTGTTTAAATAACCTTTCCTGCAGTGAAACTTCTATTCATATAAAACCAACTAAGAAAATTGGTCAGCTTGTTAAAAGCAAGAGTAATAGAAAAGAAAACAAAATGTTCTGTTAGTCATCTATAGATCTCAAGGTTGACAATGCAGTTTAAAATACCATATTTTAGTTACTTTCCCCAAAGTTTCAAAATCAGTGTTGAATAGTTGACTAAGGAACTGAATGTTCTTTATATTTTTGTAAGGAAAGCAAAACACTGACAATTATTTTCTTGTGTCTGTTCATTCAGAACATCACTGGCTCAAAGCATTGTTGTTTTTTGGTTTTTTTTTTGACTATTACTATATTCAAGAAAGGCTTTGTCACACTTAGAAAATCCAACTTCTTTATATTTTGGAAATAAGATATTAGATGAGATAATAGGCAGATAAGATATTAATAAGATAATAGGCATTATAAAAGGATCTGTGCCTGTAGTTGAAACTACATTTGAATATGCATTTTATTTAATGCATTAATTTAATTTTATTTTTTTTGTAACATTCTATCTTGTATTCAGTTTTTCGGTATATTCCAGGAGTAAACATTCCCAGAATTTCTTATTTTGCCACACCAGCTGTATTGCAAAAATACAGTAAGAGGCTCAAGGTGTAGTGATGAACGTGAGTACTTAAGACTGCAATCACCTAAGAAGTACACCTTAGGCAAAGGATTTAGGAAACAGCTTTGTACTTTTCAGTGACTAGGAAATCGCTTGGTACACTTATGGCTCAGTTACCCCATCTGCTAAATAACCTTTCCAGAAATAAAGATGAAAAAACCTTCAATTTATTCTGCTTTCCTGGGCAAAACACACCCTAGCAATTTTTCATGTACTTAATGCTGTTACTGTGCATCCTCACCAGCATAACATCCAGGCAAGCACAGGAAAACTATTTTCCCCAGATAGTGACTGCTATAAAAGAAAAGTCCAACTGGCTGTGAAATCATTACAAATGAAAATGTATCAACTATTTAAATATATGCATTGCTGCTTCTTTTGCAATGCAAGTGCAAATAATCTCACTAAATTCTTCTATTCTTTCAATGAATTAGATCATCAAGTATCCTCAGAGTTACTGTGCCATTTTCATCAGAGGAGCAGCAGGTCAGGTCAGCCTATTTGACGCTGTCAGTCTCAACCATTTTCATTTGTAACACCGGTTGGGTTTTCTTTGCTTTTAACGATGTGGCGTATTTTAGCGGCATGTAAAATCTCACTGGGGCTCTGATTTGTCATGAAGTCGGCAGTGGTGGACTGACAGCCTTTGTTTTCTGAACTGTTGATGCCTTCTATTGTCCTTTGTTTCAGACATCTAAACGAGAAGGGTCCTGAATGTTCCAAGTGCTTTTTTTCCCTTTCAGTAAGGAAATGCATAAACAACACAAACAGCTTGTTTGTTTTCTTTTCTGTAAATGTAATTCAAAAATATGTTCAGCTTCCATCTCTCTGAATGTTTTTAATGCTGAATATTTTAAGGATTCCTTTATCTCTGAAAATTTTTCTTGTATGTGTTAATAACAGCTGCTGCTGCAGCAGCCCAAGATTCACCTTAATATTGTATTACTTTTTGTGTTACATTTCTATGCTGTATCTTGAAATGAAAACAAGCCCCTACCTTAGAGATACATTTACTTTCAAATAAGGCTACAAAATACACAATTTGGTTTTTCGTTTGTCTATTTTATTTCAGTACTGTGCCCCTGTTCAATGCTATCCTAGCCAGTGACCTCCTCACTTCTGTTGCCATACACAGTAATTGCTCAGATATCAGCAGATCAGTGCTGGCATAAAACATTTTAAGGTTAATCAAAATAGGATTCACTGTTCTCCTGTGCCAGTTTTCAATCACTAAGGGCCAGTGCTCTATTCAGGTCTGGGGGCAAGAAGCACTTGGGGGCTTCTTGGAGAAAATAGCTTTTTTCCTTTTTTTACTGAGTGTCCTTAAGGAGTACAGTGCTGCTTGGAACCTCCCCTTTCTGCAATGAATGAAGCAAATATAACTTAGGATAAATTTTTCGGTGCCTATCTTAGGAGCAAAGAAAAAGAAAATTAAAGCTGAATCAGTAGCATTTATTAATCACAAGGAATTAGTATCTGGAGTAGCGCTGAAAATGAAGTTCTGTCACTTGAACCTGTAATAGTACACTCTATTTCTTACTCTCACAGTTGCCCTCCTGAGTTTCTTAAAATCCTTTCAGTATATTTATGTAGTGAAGATTTTACAAGACATCAGTATCAAGAATAGTGCAACAAGTAGTCAGCTGCAGGCTGAAAATGTATTTCCAATGTTTCCTCAGCAGATGGCATTAGAGGTTTGGTAGGTACTGCTTTTTTTTGGTTTGGTTTGTTTTTTCCTCTCTTTTTCCGTATTTTTCCCCCAGTCACTATTCTAAATGTAAGCTGGAGCATTCTTCTTTTCACTCCACACTATCCTTCTGCCATCACAAATGATGAGGAGGCACTATTTCACTAGGCAGTGTACAAATACACTGCCAGGGGAAAAACAGCGCTGCATAGGAGTTTGGTCTGCACAGATAGGTACCATCTCTGTTTTAAGCACAGGCATCTGAGGCGTATTTTGCAAGAAGCACAGCAGCCTGATGAACAACATGTCTAAAATCAGCACCAAGTTTGTTGGCATCACAATGACTGAAAGTTCACCCTTCTAAGGTGAACATCCTCAGGTCAGCGCATCAGGCAGTTTCTACCTGAAAACACGGGCAGGTTTTCACGCACAAACCCCATGATACTGTGTTTGCCTTCTCCTCTTGGCTACTGAACGCGAGATAGGCGCTCTGTAAGTGGCCTTCGGTCCTCCCACGAGGAGCCCACGAAGCCACGCAGTGCATTCCGCTGTCCTTCTGCGCGTGCTCAGCAGGTGGCAGCTGAGGATCGGCTTTAGTCAGGAGCAGCCGCCGGGCTGCCACAGCCCCGTGCCACTTGCAAGAGCCTGCGTGGGCATCTCCGCCACGGTACTCACACTGATCCTAAAGGCGAAGCAAACCTGCCAGCCCCTGCAGTGTTATTCTACGTTTCTCAGATGTATAGAGCTTGCTCAGTGCATCCTCTGTGGTAAGTGACACCTGGTCCTCCTTGGACGTATTGTGGATAGGTAGAACAGCTTCTTTGTCCTGACAGAGTTATATGATGACAAATACGATATGTCCAGAGAGATAAAGGGTGGCACTGTGTGGTGCAAGAGCTGCTATATCCAGCTTAATAAAGAGAGAATGAGCCTCAGAAATCCAGAGTGACTGGCTGGTGGTCACACAGCAGGCATGGGATGGAGACGGGACTCATCGCCACCAGCTCTGTCTGGCCTTCAACAATGCCTTTGGTCATTGAACCCAAGACAAAGCCTCCTCTGAAGCTTCTCTAGGCCAAGGACAACAGCATGAAGCGAGGGTCTGCCCATTACCATGCAAACAAACTGTGCAGCAGTGGAATGGCTCAAAACATTCACTGGCACTCAGCTGCTCTTCTCACCTGGCAGCACAGCTGTGCAGCAGGAGTACTGCTACAAGGAGGCACCTCTGGCACTTGGAAAAAAGCATTTACACACTGACTGCTTGTCTTGTGAATGCCCCTGGGATATCTGGGAGCATTTTCTATAAGGCTAGTGCTAGAGGAGGTCCTTATCCGTGTTAAATAATACAATCAAGCATTTGAACAGAGAAAAATGCCCTAAAACAGTGTCCAAGACCTTTCTGTGCTACTTAGAAGGTGGGATGCTGCCATGTGTAAGCCACTCTCTGCTTGACACACACACACCCCACATATGGTGAATGCAAAATGTTTCTAGTACCTCTGTGCCTTGCTCAGGTCAGAATAACTCAAAATACAAGTACTTTGGTTCAGATTTCTGTCAGGAATAGTCAGTGTAAATGGCCTACATAGCTTTCACCACTAAGACTATAAAGGGTTCTGCCACAGAGCTGACAGAGCCATGTACCTCATACAATATTTCCTACCCTCCTTTTCCTTTTCCTGCGCACTCAACTCTCTCTTGTTTCATCCACTTCAAAGGATGTGTTTGCTAAGCTCCCCTGGGCAAGTGTTCTTACTACAAGTTTACACGGTACCTAGCATAACACCAGCCCAGGATCCTGGCCAGTGCATCACGCCCAAAGCAAGCACAACCAATTAAAGTTTTCTTTTAATGAACAGTATTTCTTATTTTAGCTGACCTCCTAAGAGCTTCAGCGCTTTTCCATGCACTAAAGTCAGCATATTTTGAAAGTAAAAAGGCCAAGATCTAACATTCCTACAGATCCCGACAACTGATACAAGAGAAATACCTGATATTTGTTCAGATCTTGCTCCCTGCTCTTTTCCTCAGATTCTGGCTATGCTGTCACTGAGGCGACCAAAAAGCCTTGCTGTGGGCAAGGCATGTGTGACTGAAGGATATGATGAAGGAGCCTGGCCTGCTGCTGGTAAAACAGCTCCTGCCACTTGTCCTTGACATTTTACCTTGCTGCAGCAAAGCAACACAGGGGTGATGTCCTCTCTCACAGATCAAAGTTGCTGGGAATTCCCTTTGAGCAAAAGCAGCAGCTGCTACCTCTAAGAAGCTAGGTATCATGTTTACCTGGAATTTCCCAAGACAAAACCCATAGCTGCTGGCAGGTATTTGTCAGCACACAGCAGTCTGGCATGTAGAATACTACCTTGGTAGGTGAGCAGAGAGCACTGAACCCGAATACTGCAAGGAAATGGACACATGTCAGGCGGGGACAGCTGGCACCTCTACAGATGAGCACAAGACTGGCGAGAGTTACAGCAACGTCAGGAAACAGGTATACGTAAATAACTCATGCTGTTTCGGCACACCCTACATGTTAAATGCAGAATTAATTCCCACAGGATGCTGTGACTGCCAAAGCATAAATGGCCTCAGAATGATTAAACAAGTTTATGGAGGATGCGTCCAAAAGCATATTTGGAACATGAAGGGTTGGGCACAGCCTATGCGTCAGGAAGTCTCTAAATCACCAATAGGCAGATAAAAGTGTTTATGAGGAAAAGGATTGCCCCAGAAAGTACCTCACTTCTCTTTCTCCTTGCCCGACATCTATGCTTGTCACCCCTGCATTGCCATCCCACAGGCAGCACAAGGCTGACATACTTCCAACCTGGTCCCAAAAGGATGTTTTCATATATATTATTTCCCCCAGAATCTCCAGGAGATATCCCCATAATTAAGGAAAAGTTTATGTAATTGGCATAAAATTCACAGCTCTCATTTAGAAAAGACTATGCTAGGAGGATTCTTGAGTCTCACAGACAAATAGCTCAGAATATGCAGCAGAACATGCAGATGTTTCAGATGCAATCACAGCCTTCTGCCATCTACTGATTTCTTCATCTTTCATCTTTCAGGGACAAGTGACACTTGGAAGAAATGTGTTAGAAAAACACACTTCTGGAAGCTGCCTAATTACCCAGAACATCAGTTCTCCATAATAATTATTTAAAATATCCCATCAGACTGTGCGGCTTCAAGAAAATACCCAAGGAATGTCACAGTGAAGGAAGTATCTCACCTCCACTGCACTGCAACACTGCCATTCATAGCCCTGACTGAGGATGAAGTACAACCCTCCACTTCTACGAGGGGAAAATTCTTTCCACTGGCACGTACTGACGAAGTCATGTTCTTTCAGATGGTGTTCATTTTATTTATATACAAGGTACGTATGTTTACCATAAAACACAAGTAGATAATATTCTGATGAAGAACCAGAATAACTACTATTTCCATCATGAAGCATAGGCAAGTGTAAGACTACATGCTGGATGTTTTCCAGAGTTACCTACACTCTTGCATCTCTCTTTCATTATTAGGTCACCATAACCTTCTCAAAATCTGCTTCCCCAGCCCTCTGTCAGAGCACACCAGCCCACTTGCGTGCTACTTGAGATGCAATGATTCAGCAGTAATGGCTTGAAAAGCTTTCTGCGTACATGTAAATCAGTTTCTTGCCACTGTGAGCCTAAACAAACTGTGGCCTCTTTCCAGGAAAAAGGAAAATAACTCCTTATTTAAACCTGAGACGCTGTTGTAAGTTTATCTTAATGAGGTAGTTATAGCCTTCAGCCCTCATTTTTTAATTATTTGGAGGAATCCTCTAGGACAGAGTGAAATGGGATGGTAGGATATTAATCTGGGCTAGAAAAATCCAATTATCAGAAACAAGCAGGCAGCTTTTCTAAACAACATCCATTACATTCTGCAGGATCCAAGTTTTAATTAAAACAAACAAAGCTCTGGTGTTCTGGATACAAAGAAGATCTCCAAGCCTCCCAGTCCAGTTCAGGCTCAGCTGCCAATTCCGTCTTTCTCTGGCTTTATCTATATTCACAGCCATACCAATTTAACTCCCAAGCAGTTTTTAATCACATGTAATGAAATAGATGCTAACCGCTGCAGAAATGCCCTTAATTTGATTTAAATAAGGTTTATATCAGCCTGGTTAATTGAGTTTATTGCCACCTTCTACTAGCAAATACAGCATTTAAAGCTGAATAAAAGAGATTATATGACTAAGTTTAAATTTTACATCAAACCAACATAATTTTGAAGACAAATTTAACCTAAGTTGGGGAAACTCTGTTTTGAGAGAGGAGCTGGGCAGCTGCTGCCACCAAAACAAGAGACCCAGTAGCAGCAGCTGAGGCTGGTGGCTTGGTGATTCACTGTCTCAGTTCCTCATGCCATGAGCTGTGTGAGGCAGGAGTTCTGCACTGATGTTGTTTGGTACTCAGGACAGCATGTCAGTGGGAGGCAAACAAGTGAGCTGCACTCTGTATCAAAAGGACTGGATGAAATATGTTGTGAAACCTGAGTGCCATGGGAGCATAGCTGCAAAGACAGTTGTTTTCAAAAGATGATAGGAATTTCTGTTTTATATATCAGGAAAGAAAAATGAAGATACATGCACCTTTAATTACACTCAGCCCCAAGAAGATGAGGTCCTTACTCAAAGGAGCAGGAGCTCTAAACAGACTGACTGCATAAGGCAAAATTCTGTGATTTATAAAAGAACAGATTTTAAGTAATAAACTGGTCCAGCTAGTGACAGGATACCTTATTCTGATGGATTTCTTCTGCTAAAACTGCTAAATAAATTCCTTATTCCAGATGTGAGGAAATCTCAAATCTTGAGATCTTAAAATAAACGTCTTGTTCACCCACAACACGCTGATAATGTGTTATCCAACTCAGCTAAACAGATCCAGCCACAAGCAGAGAGACCTTTTTTAATGAGGACACCCATTTAAAAATGACTTGAATGCTGCAGATCATGCAAATCTAATCCGTTTTTGTGTTCTTTTTTAAGAGAATTATAATCTGATATTATTAACAAACTCTTTGTCTTGCCTGTTCAAGCCCCAGCTAATCCTGAATGTTGTTGCCTGCATTTAGAATTCCTTCTGTACTAGCAATTCAGAACGCTCCTTTAGATAACCCATTACCATTGCAGCTAAAACACTCACTACTTGTTAAGGATACAGCAAATACCACTGCAATATTTTGAAGTGGCAGATTATTGTAACAAAAAAAGCTGCAGAAATGAACAGCAGAGGAGTTTCATTTGTGAATTCAGTATTTTCAGAGAATTCCTGTTCACACTGCTTCCTATGACCATCACCCAACAACAAGAGGAAAGTGGTCCAAGACCTATGTCCCACAATGGAGCACAGTAATGGGACTCCTAACTCCTTCACAATGACAATAAGTTGCATTTATGTTTTCTCATTCTTAGCAGTATTAAACTTCATGTTCAGGAAATGTAAATGTCATGAATGAGATCAGAACTGCTATCAGCTGGAATAGCCCCACTGAAGACCAGGAAGCTCTGCAGGCTGCAGGTCAGCTGAACATCATGCAAAGCTTCCTCTCTTCAATTTCATAGCATCCTCGGATGGAGAAAATAAATCTTTTTTCTTTCATTTCCTTTCTACAAAACACTATTTTTCAACATAGTCACCACCATTAGCTGCATATTTTCACCAGCAATTAACAAGGGTCTGCATGCTGCACTTGTAAAAATCATGATCCAGTGGAAGTGACCCACTGCTGCAGTTGCCACAGCTGAAAAATGCCACCACCACCTCAGCGTTCAGCAAGCATTGATGAATGTCAGTGAGTGCCATTTTTTTCCCTCATGGAAGAATTCAGTGTTACCTTTGCTCCATCTGCACTTTCATGTAAGATGACATTCTTTCAGACTACTCCTCTGTCACAAGGCAACAAAATGTAGTTTTGTTTTGTAATATAATGCAATTACAACAAAATGTAATGGAATGTTGGTGGGAGGCTGAGCTCTGCCACCATGCCACCAACATCATGCCTGTCATGATCTAACATCATAACAAAGGAGGCATTACTTTCAGAGCAGCTCTCAGTTTTCATTATGTAAGTACCTGGTTTGCTTTTGGATATTATGACTTTTCTCTGTTAGTTTTCTTCAAGTTCTTTGACAAAATAAAATGCATTCCAGTATTTCCTATATGTTTGCACTGTGCAAGTAATGGTCGAATGAATACTTCAAGAATCTTCATGTCATTATTCCTTCAGAAAAAAAATGCTAAACTGATCTCTAAATTAGACATGGTTTTATGTCTTAATAGCTTTTCACCTTGCTTACATCTCCTTTCCAAAATCAAAGTAACCTGTCATCTTTTGTTTCACTTCAGATGAAAAGCTCCTCATTTCTCTCACCGTTTTTATGATTCTTCTTTGGTTGTCCTACGTTTTAACTCACATTCTCAATATTGAGCTTAATTTTCCCACTTCTGCTTCTCAATATTTTCTACTTCTATTCCTACTTTTCTAGTTCTGTTTTTGGAATGTTCTGAAAAAAGAAGGTCTCATCTTATTACATGAATGTGGTCGTAATGCACTGATGATTGTGCCCTGGTGCGACTTACCTAGCTTGGAGACATCAGCATTTGCACAGAGCTCACTTTGAAGTGATGAAGTCTCATGGGAAAACTGAAATAACTAAATTATATTGGAGCACAACACCATGTTGCCAGCCTAACCATCAGATATAATAGCACAAAAATGTATAATAGAAATTCTAGAAGTGTTGCATCATTTTTAGATCTGAGAGATTTGTTTTTAATGTCTTGCTTTTAAAAAATGTATCTCAAGTCAAACAGTTTGGAGAAGATCTGAGAACGTTAATTGCACCTGGGAAACCTTTTTAGGAAACTTGTTTTACAAAGAAAACTCTAAGGCTGAATTAGATTCAGCTATCTCAAGAAAGTCATAGATGCTAAACCTATGTATTTTAACCACTGTGAAGGCATTTGCCTTATTTTCTTGCCCAGATAAATAATTACAAAATCAGCCATTTACACATTTCTAGTCTCTTTTCCCCACTCTAGTAAACACTTAATTTAAGAAAAAATACATTAAGAGAACAATATTCAAATAGGTGAGCAGATCCAGGAGGACATGGAAAGTGGTCCTCAGTCCTGAGTGGTTTTAGGTAAAAGTGTACAAGCGAAGTGGTTCCTCTCTTTCACTCCCACAGTGTTAATTGAAAAATTAATGTCAGTCTCTGAGTCCTCAAAGCACCTATTTAGCCAAAAGGAGAAGATTTCATCTCAGCGTTATCACCAGGGTGTTCTTACTCTCCTTGGGATCAGCTGGCTTTCCCAGCAATAGGAAAGATGGATAAAGATGATGAAAGGTTTAGAATGAGTGGTTTCCTTAGAAAAGAGCAGTCTGCATGAGGACATTTTCACCCCAAGGAGACAATGCTCTTGTTGATGTTGTTGTTACTGCTACTGCTTCTATTTCAGAATACTTATGTCTGCTGTAGATAGAAGAGCCTATAGGAGCAAGCCTACACAAGATAAAATCCGGGCCTTTCCCTACTTCCTTGCCTATTGAAGTTGTCCGCTGCCCAGGGCAGGCAAATCACAGGAGCTTGGCAGTGCCTCATCCCCAGCTTGTACCCAAATTTCAGAGAAGCTCCTAACCCTCCTTCCAGATGGACTTGGATCTGGAGGCAGGGCTGACAGTTCCTCTGCTGCAGATACCCAGATAATAAGGCTGGCTAGCACACAGGTCATGTATATAATTTCCCATGGGAGTGTTGCTGCTGAGGGAGCATTGCACAGACAGATATGGCAAAGCTATTGCCAAAGCTTATTTCATTTAATTGCAGTGCCTCATTACTGACAAACATCCATTTAAATTCATGGAAGGTGTATGTTACTGTATAGTGTGTATAATGTCTCCTCTTCATGCTCTCTGAGCTTGATCTCGCTAGGTGTTCGATCTAATTGCCATCAGACATTAATGAATGCTTATTATGCATAATGAAGAAGGAAGGCCTAGCATGAGATGGAAAATTTCTGAAACAGCACCAAAACATGAACATGAACCCAACAGGAAAACTGAAACAGTAATGCGTGCAAGGCACATGCACACACACACATTCAGTAATTAAACAGAACTTATTTCTACACCTAGTTATATCAAAGCAGTTGTTTTGGTAAACGCTTCGGCTTTGTGAGGGGGGTGGCCTCCCACAGTGGTCTTTTTTTGTTATCAGATGCTTCTTTTCACAGAGGGATCATGCCACTGGGTGAAACAAATGTTAGGAGCATGACAGCTTGTCTATGGGGAACACTATCATGGATGTCACTTCATTGTCCCCAGCAGGTAATAGTGATGGCAGTCAGCCTACTTCCATGTTCCCATGCTGGTTTATGACCTCTGAAACAATGGCTATGCAGCCAACAGCTTCTGAGTAATACAGTTAAGCTGAATGGGAAGAGGGGAAAAGATTTCACAGTACACATCAGGGTTTTAGGCGTCCAGATATACCACAAGAACCTCACCAAAACTTGTTTGAATACATACTGTGTCATAGGTTGAAATTAGATGAAAGCAACAAGTAGGATGCTTTACAGACCTAGTGTGTACATCAACGAGCACCTGATCATCAGACAAGAAGTTAGAGCACTCTTAGGGCGAGAATTTAAGAAAAAAATATAAAATGAAAAGTGAGGGAAGGCAGTGCAACACCCAGGCAGAGGCTCTGCACAGTCTGATGCTCTTACTGTGTGATGAGGCCTGGACTGCCACCCAGAAGCACTCCCAGGATTCAGGAGTAGAGGTGACGAGAACGCATTCTGAGCTACGGACAGCAGCAAGCACCTCACTGGTGGGGCTACTGGCAGCAGCGTGTGCTCACCCAGCTTCCCAACAGCTTCAGGAAGAGTCTGTCTCAACCAAGTGATGGCATGCAGTCAGCAAAAAGCCTTCAGGTGGCAAAAATAAACCCCTTACTGCCCAAGTTATTCACAGCACTGTCTTCAGGAGCTGAGTAAGCCATTAGTTTCTCCCAGAAATATCTCTTTCCCTTGGTAGCTTTCCAGGGTAGTGCTTGCCAAAGCCTTCCCGAATGGTACAGGTAAGAACACTCTTTCTCTTTTATCTTCATTTTAAGTCCCCGGGCTAAGCTCTAGGCGCCTTCCTCCCTCAAATCCCAGCTCTAAGCCTCATCAAAAAGCTGTAGTCCAATTTATAGCGTATTTTCTCATCCCTAAACAGGCAGAACTTCAAGTCCTTCTGCAAAACTTCCACAATTATAACCCAAGATTGCACAATGAAATAACAGTGCCAGGTAATGGTAAGCAACATTTTCCTCTGAAGCATCCCCTTCAGCAGTGTGAAGGCTTAAATATTCCTAGTCCTTTTTCAAAAAGCACGCATAAAAAGACTGGAAAGCGTCTACAGAGCACATACTGCTGTGTTAAACAGGCACATTCTCAGTGGTATTAAAATGATGATAAACATTTTTTCTAATGAAGCCCCCCCCAAGATTTGTTGAGCTTATCTCACCCCTTGTCAGCCCCAGATAAGACAGGTACAGTGGGAGAATTTTATTATTTTTATTGTTCCATGCTTGACCAGTATTTGACAATTATAAATTCTTTTCCTTCTCTCATCACAGTCCTCCCCCCTTCCAGTTCTTCCCATTAGCACATTCCTGACCTTGGTTTTTCAAACCAAAGGGCTCGTAGGTTCAGGCCCTTACCAACACATGAGAAAATACTGAATGTTTGCCATCAAGTACACCTCCTAACAAGATATTATTGTTTCCCAGTTAGAAGAGACCACAGCAACTTGTGAGCCAAACCTGCTTTTGTTATCGTCTATGGAAATTCATTTTCCTAAGTATCATCACTGTTCCTGTTCCTGTGATAACTACATTTCACTTCATTATAGTGGGTATGGGAATTTGCCCCAAGAGTCTTCTTCAAGTTGTAACATAAACTCACACAGCATAAAAAGGTGGGGAGAAAGTATTCTGTTTCTTTGAATAAAGTTTTACACCGTGTACCATAGCCAAAACCTGCTATTAGAGTTTTTACATGAATGGCATTTAAGAGCATAAGCATTAATGGGAAAGCCACAATCACGCTAAAGCAGACGCTGCAGTGAGCGGTTCACTTTCTCACCGAAAGAACCTGAAGCGCAGACAGACGTGTCACTATTTCCTCATGTCACATATTTAATTAGAATCAAATTACGTAAATTACTTCCTTTGCCTGTACGGTATTAAAAGCCTGCATAATTACAGAAGAGAAGGCCATCCTGCAGGCCATTTGATGGCATTGTAACTGTGCTGATTCACCTGATCTTGAGCCAAGTTCCCCTTTAATCTTCCAAGTGTTTCAGTTTGAGGAACAGCCAAACACACCCATCTGGGATGTGCATACTAGTTTTCCCACTATCCACTAAAAAAGGAAAATAAAGATTAGGTTGCTATTTGACAGAGGACTGATTTTTTTTAGTTGTAAACTCTTGTGATCCATAAGGTCAGAGTTTAACGAAAAATAGAGAAGAGTAGAGCAAAGATTGACAAGTGATTTCTTTCGTGCATTTTATATATTAATAGACAAGGAAAATGTCTTTTGGTCAAGGAACACTGTTGTACAGTGTCCCTGTCAGCACACAGTGAATGTGATCTACAGCAGCACAGATAATAATGATGCTAGGAACAGGGACAGCTATGATGATAGTAATACTACTAGCAATAACTTTCATCTGTATTAGCAAAGAGCATCCCATGCAGCATTTATTGGAGGACCTTATCCTGCTTTTGACCATCTGTCCCATGTTCAAACACATGACCCGCAGAGAGCTGTGATTGTATACCAGGCTTTCTGGCATACCATGAGCCATGGACTCCTTCTCAGTGGCATGAGTGATAGCCAGTGAATGGTAGAAACATCACAGTCATGCTGTGCCCTCACATCTGGAAAGCTCAGTATCTCCCCTCAGGCACAGGACCCTGGTGTGGATGTTGTTCAGTACAGGCCTCCTGAGCACCTGCAGAAGTAATAAGGCAATCCTGGTTCAGGCTTTCCTTTAATCTAATGGCTCCTGTCTCACCATGGTAGCCACAATACACTTTTTTTGCCTGTGAACTCTATTGGCTGTCTGTTCCTATTTCCATATTATGTGCCATCTGTGAGCATGTCATCAAGGAAACTGTTTCTCCCATATCACAAACAGTGTTTCTTCCATATCACTGATGAAATGGCACATTTCAGCAGGTCTTTTCGTGTGACTTGTTCCCCGTGAAGCACATCTTACCAAAATCCCCTGTGAGCTGGTAATTCCCCACCAACACCTTGAGATCCATTCAGGCCAGTTAATTTGGTAGATGACCTCTTGACTACTGAATTTGAGGCAGTGACTGTGACAGGAACAGAATCAATCTCCCAGGGCTTAAACCCTCCTCTGCGTTCTTATGAGCAGGCCTCCTTCACCCAAAAATACTTTTTTCCTTTTAATTGAAGATTTAATCCAGCAGAAGATAGTGTATCTGTGAGTGCCTCAAGAATTGTGGATTCTCACTTGTGGCCCAGCCTGGCAGATATCAATTCTGTCAGTCCTAAAAAGAAGTTTAGGGAAGCTGGACCTCACAAAGCCAGTTGGGTTGCCCCAGATGCTTTAGAGGGCCGTCACATTAGCTGCTCTTCCAGCTGCTGAGAACATCCTTTTTATCATTCTGTAACTCTTACAACCAGAAATCACTCTGTCTTCCACATATTATTTCTTTAGTTTTGCTTATTACTTTGTCAGAAAAAACATGTTTTTTTTTTCCTGATCAAATGCAAACCTCAACCCTGATAGAAAGGCAGGCAGACCTTTTAAGAGAATTGAAAGAAACTGTGGCTGAAGAAAACTGATCAGAACTATCAAAAAGGGTAATAAGAAAGCATGTGCACAATTATGGATGTGACATCACGCTTTCCTGTCTTGATTTGTGCCAGGGGACAGTAAGCTTCCAGCCTCACTCACAGGACCAAACTAAGCACTGGAAAGCACTGCTCTTTCTTGTCAATGTTGCCATTTCTATCTGCTAGCACCTTAAACGTTCATTGAGAAAAGATCCTGTTTCTGAGGTTAGTAGACAGCAAACTGCACTACCTGTTATGTCTGTACAGGTATTAATTACATCTCCCCTGGGAGATGGAACTGAATATCATACACCATATCTTGTAATTTCAGAACCTGCTGAAGGCTCCTTCTGCTGATAACCACATAATTGTACCACAGAAGGCAGAACTGTCAGTGCACAGCACGTGAGAGAGTATTTAGTTACAACGCCATAACTGGAAGACAAATGTGGGCAACAAGAAGCCATAACCAAACAAGAAGCCCTGAGCTTTCTGCTGTGTGTAGGTCGATGATCCTCATCCCTAGAAGCAAGAGAACATTGAGCAGGGAACAGTCATGAGTTATGTAACATCTGAATCTTTTTACACAGGAAGACCTGAGGTAGGTATCCTCATTCCCTCATGAGTCCAATCACTAATGTCAAGAACAACTTCTTCCTCTGTCCACAACTCTTTTTTTGAGGAATAAAGTTGCAACCATTTCAGTGTTCCTGAACCTATAATGAATTAAAAGCAGACATCACAGACAGAAATACATTCTCTGATGTCTGGTTGTTGAAGTGATAAAGAAACCACTTTCTTCGTCTGTATCCCATGCACATCAGAACTGAATACTAATATGTTTTGATTTACCAGCCTGCTGTGTTGATACACTGAAATAAAAAGTGCTTCCACTCATCCAAACCACATACCTTGGCAGTCTCTATCTTGAAAGACAACAAAGACATAGTCTAAAAACCTGGCAACCTTCCTGGCACGCTACACCCTGGGCACCTTGGGCTTAACAAGTCAGTCACGCTATGCTGGCTCTGTGGTTTAACCATAACGCAATAACACAATGGGAAATTCTGGAATTTGGTTTCACAACACATTGTTTCTACTGGCCCTCAGAAACTGGAAAAACTAAGACAATAACAAGGGAACTCCCTGAGCTAGCAAGGCACGCTCCTTCCCATAATCCACTCCTAGTGAATGAAAGGTGTTAAATGAGAATAATACTCACTGCTTACTGTAACTCCCTTCTGTAATTTCCCTTTTCTCTGTGTTAGGGGTTTTCTAAAACCTGAATAATTGAAGCGTGAATGCAACACTTACATACCTCTTTTTAAACATCAACCAAGTTAGCAGATTCAGCCAGGGGTTCTAGAAGCAGAATGATGGCGGACTCCATCTTGGGTCAAGATATACTCCACCAGCATGTCTCCAGCCAAGAAACCTTCTGATAATCAAACCTGACATCTACATCAGACTAAACAGCAGAAATATTCCAGAGCACAGCTTGTAAGCCAATGGATAAATGCTGCATATTGACACAAATCTCTAGGGTTTCTGCAAAAAAGTCATATGTCACAAATCTACTGAAGTTATTTGAAGTCAACAAAGATGCAGACAGAAGAGATCTCTCTGTTATTGTCTAGCTGAGTTTCTACAAAGAAAGTTCTTTAAGAAATGAAATTGATATAGAAAAAAGCAAGATGTCTCAGATAGATAAAGGCACTGAATAGTTAAGAAATATTGGAATAGTCTTGTTAGTGTGAAGATGTCTGTCTTCTCTTAGCCTTTTCTCCCACATCAAATATATACCAAATCAGAGCCAGCCACAATTTTTTTAAAATCTACCTTTCCTTTTGGAAAAAAAAAAA
>VXAB01008031.1:346038-359318 GCA_013399175.1 Odontophorus gujanensis
TTTCCCCCTTCCCATTTCCTGGGGCATGGGTCCGTGGGTCCCTCGCACCAATCATCACGGAACCGGGCCGAACCTGCCTGTAAACCGTTGACAAGATAGAACTATAGATTTTCATTTTTCAGTGACACTTCAAAAGAAACACCGGTGCCATTGAAGATGCAAGGCAGTGAGAACATCTTTTTCATTGGGAGAATATCAAACATTCTGCCTATCTTCAGAAAGGATTTCACAAGCAGTAAACCAGTGGTGCTAGCCTCAGTATCAGGAAGAGCTGTTGAACAAATGACTAGGCAAACAGTTTGCAGACGCTTAGAAGACATCAACGAGACAACCAGCATGGATATCCAAAGATGGGTAAGTTGTAAGCACTAGCTACTGGTACGTCTTGAATCAACATGGTTTTTAACAGCATTCTACACAGTATTCATATGAGCAAGTTGCTATAGTGAGCCCAGGTGGATGAAAAGAAAACATTTTAAAACCGTACTTAGCAAGTTTGCTGTCTATCTGTTCTTGTGTTTCTGAAAAGACTGTCTGTGAGTGCAGCTCTAAACAATGCTCCAGAGAAAACTTAGAGGATGGAGGAGAGGGTAAGTAAAAAGCTTGTAGATTGTTAAATCATTTTAGAGACTGGAATGTGAATTCAAACTTAACTGGTGCAATCAAGAAAGAGTAAAATCTAAAACCAAGAATCAATTAAAAAATGGCAGTATATGGTATAGTACTTGGGAAAGAAAAATCAAATGCACAGTGAAGTGCTATGTCATAAAGGGAGGCTGGAGACAAAGCTGACTGTAAGTTGTACATGAAGTAATAATTTAATGGTACTAACTCATTTCAACTATATTAATGGCAGTATCATACATATCTCGGAGGAGATCATGATAGCTTTCTTCTCTGCTAGAAAAGACTTCAAATGCTACACATTGTTTAATTTCAAAAGACTGGAAAAACTGGAGAGAGAGTTTGATTAGATGTTGAAGCACTGACTACGAGAGAAAATTGGCTTGCTCATCCTAGAAGCAGGAACGTCTGGGAGGGTGATTAAAGAATAATTTTCCAGTAGCATGATGGGACGGTTCTCTGCGAGAGGACTCTGATGTTTCTTTCCACTCAGAGAATGATAAGAAAAAATCACCTTAATTTGAAGCAAAGATTATTTCAATTGGATGTTAGGAAAGAAGATATGAAAATAACCCACACCTTTTTGATTGGAGTTCTGAAGGAATAGGCTAATTATGGATGTTGGAATTATTTAGAAACCCACTGGACAAGTTCTTTTAAAGAATGCCTAAATAGAGTTCATCTTCTCCTCTTAAAAGAGATTGGTACAGGTATTCTCTAAGGGCTCTTCCAAAAACTGCCTTCTCAGCTTGCAATTTCACTTCTAAGTCAATATTTGTGAACCTTTGTTCCTGAAGTATATATGGTGACCGCCTTTTATTCACACTGAAATTGAGTTGACTGCATGACCAGTAATAAATAGCCCATATTCTACATGCTTCCTTATTCGTATATTAAATTTACTGCATTTGCTGTTTTCAGCTCAACCAACCAGCAAGCAGATTTTACATGCTTTACTGGTGCAATACATCAGTAAGTGAGGAAAGTGGTTTGAAAGGTTATGATTCCACAGTATCTGCTGTCTGTGCTGTGATACTGCCTGCAGGCCATAACTGACAAATCATCAAGGGAGTATAGCCTGTGTGAATAACCATTATGAAGCATTAAGTACGCTTTCAGTTCCATGTACCCCTATAAAATCACATCTTGGTTGCCAAAAAAATGTCTCTAAGCTTCTAAGATTTTTTCCAGCTACAGGATTGAGGGGAAACAATATAGTCTGACAAAAATTAATTCAGATATGTCAAGTTCTGTTCAAAACATTGTGACAGCTGCTAAGAAACCTCCTGATGTACAGTGTGGCATCTGTACAGAACAGAATACGTTGCATACGGATAGGAAACAGATGTTTTCTAAGTGGAGGGATATATTCTAATCTCAATCATTACATACCAGCTTTTTATATTTGCCCATAAAAGTATGGGAGTTCTTTAGGCTTTCATTTTTCTTTTTAAATAGCATCATTAATATTATTGAAGGCTACAGAATATTTTGTGGAAGTTAGGATTTTTTCCCAAAGTAACTGCGAAGTTCTTGTAAATGAAAAAACAACCTCACTGTATAAAAAATCTTCTGCAGACAGTGCATTTACCTGCCCTAATGCAGGTAACACTTCTTACATGGGTTATATGTCAACTTCTACCAACAATATTTATGAATTCATCACAGACATTTTGTTTTTCTTCACAGCTCAGGTTTCAGGGAAATAGCACACAGGCAGTATATGTATTATTTCTGTTTGGACCATGTTAGGTCTTGTGATGAGCACAACATTAGCTCATTCACAGGCAAAACATAGGTCACTGTTGAGAGGTGACACTGAGAGAGTACAGTCCTGCCCTTTCATGGATAATACACTAATGAAATGAGGGAAAACAAAACAAACAAACAAGCAAAAATATATTACAGAAGATTAGAGAAAAATATTTTGAATTGCTTATCAGACACGAACTGAGATAATTCCCAGAATAAAAAGATGCTTGAAACAAAAATAAAGGTGTGTGTGGGGGGGCAATAAAACCTGGGAAATAATATTTTTTTAAAAAAGACCAATAATAAATGATCTTCTCACTGCTTTCATTGCTCTCCTGATTCTTTTATATAAGGAAACTGCCACCAGAGAGTAGTGTTAATACCATCAGTCAGACACAGCCTTTGTCTCATTTAATGTGCTATGGGAGATGGGGACAACTGGAATCCCCTGTAATTTCCAGCTGAGCGCAGAGGAGACCTACCTGCTATTCGTGCAGACCTGTCTAGATATGAAATTTATGAACTAGATGGAACACCTCTGAAACTCAGTGGGTTTGTGTGGTATAAAGCCCTCCATCTCATTTTGGCTAGATTTGGTATTTATCCCAGCCTGAAACCCAGAGCAACATTAGTGGGCGTGACCCTTGAAGAACTATCCAAACAAAATGATCTTCAGGAAAACCCAAATCATCATATTTTGAGCAGCTCTGCTTTATTCCTACAGTTTTGAACATAAGAGATTTGGAAGGTGGTTAAAAACCTGCCAGTCTCATGTCTCTTTGTCTTCAGCCACTTTCCAAAGGAAAGCAATAATGTTTGAGTTCCAGTTTCCTCACTCACCCTCCAACACACAGGCAATCATCCAATTCAGCAGTTGTGCAAATGGACTCCAGCACATTAAAAGTCCACGGAGATGTGCTACCTGTGCCAAACTCTGGACTAACTCAGTGGTAAAAAGGAAAAGAGTTGAGAAACAGTACAATGGGTGCAGAAATTAGAAACAGAAAGAATGAATCTAAATCAATAGGCTTACTCTTTTGCTCTGATTTAACAACTTACATTGGTGGGATTAATGCCTAATTAACGTGATTTGTAAAAATGCTGACATTTTACAGGGAAAATTTCAAAACATCCATGGTTTATGAAGTGGAGAACTGTAAGATTACATAATGCTGAAGGAGCTGTGGAAAGTGAGGACTGGTGTAGAGGTCCACACTGAATGTGTAACTGCAGTTGAGCTGCCAGAGTGGAACAATCGTATAGGGAAACAGATGATGAATATTCCTACACTTGGTTGAACTCACAGAGGGGGTTGTAGCCTGGGCAGAAATGCAGTGGCATTTTATTTCTGCAGTGAATGAGAGTTTACAGTGCTGTTTAGGCTGTTTAAATGCAGCAGGTTCCTGATTATACCATTATCATGCCTCAGCGAGGTGGATGTCACTCTGATCTGGTGACAGCAACTTACCTTAGCCTGGAAGTTTCTCACACAAGACAATCAGCCTTTCTTTTGGAAGAAAAGCCTCACTGGAGCCCATGACTGCAGCTATGGACTTGTCCTAAGGACTTGCCATACCAGTACAGTTTTGCTAATCAATGATTTCAAATACATATATACTAGGAGTGATGAATTTTATCATCTAAACTTGCTTTCCAGGTACAAGTCTTCGAGTTGTTGTTCAGAGAAGGACATATGGATGGGGTGGGTTGGAGAGGACCACTTCTGGGTGGGCAGTACTCATCAGAAATGGGGAATGACAGCACTGCTCCCCCATCTTCCCACTGCATCTGCTCTCATTCTTGGAGATGCTGAGAGGCTTTTTACAGGAAATGGATATGGGAATAAATACGGAAGCCAAGAATTGAGGAGGAATAAAAGAAAAAGCAAAAAGCTCGTCAGTGGCTGTTTGTGTTTTCCTTGGATCTTCTTCAGACTATTTTCTCTCACTGAAGTTATTTGGGTGAACTACTGACTCCAAGGTGTGTATTACTTTAATTACCAATAAACCACGCAAATGAAATTTACTGAATAATAAAGCTGTAAACAGACTTAATCTGCAGATCATCATGCACAACTGTAAACCTGGGAAAAGAGCAACAGCTTACCACACTTAATTGGGTACAGACCAGAAGGACTCAGGAATTTAGAGCTAACGTTCTCATCCATTAAAAATGAAATAAATTTTTTAAAAGTTTCCAATCTGTAAATTTTTTGCTTACTTCAATTTAGTTCATGTCAGCAGGAGCATCTTTGAGTCACGGTTGCTTCCAGAACTTGACTTACTTGAGAGATGCCCAGAGAAGGAAATAACTCAAGTCAGGAGGAGTGTGAAATAAAGCATACTGTAAATATTTAAAAGACATAGGGAGCTGAGTGCACTGGATAGAGAACATCAACCCTTGTTTTCTTGCATTCATCAGCCAGCATGGGAAGCATATTAGAAACACAGTGGTGCTGAATGAACCTGAAATGATACATTCTATAGTTTTGAAGTGATACCATAAAGAGCTTCTAACTAATAACTGAGCATCCTAGCTAATGAGACTGTTTTACCAGCCAAAATCATCAGGTCATTAGTACAGTTATGTAATGTCAACAACCTTAAACACAAAGAACTCCCAGCCTTCCTTCATTAAGCAACCTGCATGGCACCAGATGCACAATCAGGCCACTTTCTCCTTGGCAGAAGATTTGCAGAACTACTGTGTTTGTTGTAGCCTCTTGTAATCCAACAGGCAGAGCTTCCTAGCACTGGCCTTTCCTCCAGCCATGGTTCACTGGCCTTGCTGGGCACTCATTCGCAGAGCTGCCCTCTGCCATTACATAGCCAAAGCAGGGCAGTGAGGCGAGTGGCAGCTCAGCTGGCTTCAAAGGATGCAGGACTTGCAGCCTAGGCTGACGGGAAATGACAGAGCAAGACAGGGCCTTGGTAAATTTAATGATAGGTCTTGTTAGGGTTAAGAAAACAACTCAGCCTTCGTGCTGTGATTCAATCTGAAGGGGAGCCCATCACCCTTACTGCCACAGGTCACAGCACTGGGAAGGATGTTGTTATCCTCAAAATTAATCATTGGGAACTACCCAATGCCAGACAACACGCAAAACTCACTGCAGCCTGTCATATTGAAGACTGATTACTGCTGCTTCTGCCACCTTATCCTGCTTGCAGGATCCTGTCTTTCCTATCAAATTGCATTTTGTTCCAAGAAAATGCAGAATGTCTCCACAAAGTCTTATCCCCTTCCCGGGCCCCTAAACAGCCCCTGGCCAGTGCAGATGGACACTGCAGACAGCACTAGGCAGAAAAATCACAAATAAACTATCATCCTTTTCCATTTGTCTTGTTTCTCAGAATTTCTTCAAGTAACAGAAAAGGAGTTTAATATTCTAGAAAGTTCTTATTGTCCTTCTCTGTTTTGATTGGAAAAAGAAAATACTGAAGCAAAAATCAGCAGTCAGTATTGATAGGAGCCAATGGAGAGGACTTCCCAAGTCCCCAGGTTTGAAACTCTCCAGAAATGCCACACACTTGAACTGTTTTCTTATCAGTCCCACATGAGCTCTTGGATATCTCACTGGCTCTGAGAGCACCATGCCTGCCAACATTATGGAGGAAATCTATCACAGTCTGAGTATTTTGGCCACACCATATTCAATCCTCCGTTGAGGAGGGACTCTCCTCATCACTCACTTCATAGTAACTTTGCCATGTCAAGAATGGGCTGAGCTCTCTTTAGATGAATGAGGCAAAGTGAAAACCCAGCTGCTGATGTTTCTTCTCTTCTGAAGAATATTTATTGTGATTTGTATCACAGTACTAAAAGCCTCCATAGAGGAAGGGGCCTGGGGCGGTATGGGGTACACATGACACAGAGATACACTCCCTAAAATTTTACAGTCTAAAATAACAAGGCAAAAAAAATAAGATAATCTTCCACATGAAAAAACTCACACATTGTGAAATAACACAGTCCCAGTGGGAGAAAAATTGCTTGGGTATGTGGCTAAGATTGGCAGAAATTCATCCCCTGAGAATATGAGGATAAAATGAGAGCTTAGAACAACATCAATTACTGTAAATCTAGTTATTTAAATGACGCATATTTAATGTGTGCCTCATTTAACATCAGAATAGTCCATCTATTTCAGTGTTTGGATAGCTTATCTACTGACTGGATTTCTGTTGTATTATCAGTCAAGTAATATTCACAATGAGTTTTATCATCAATTCCTGCTGAATTTATTTTTCACTGCTACTTCAATTCTGTGAAACAACTCCTTGTAGCAGTTATCTTGAACTTACAATATCTTCACAGTGAGAATTCAGCAGTATTACATGACTGTTATTTTAATGTCTTTTGTGTATTCAGTTGCACAACATTATGAAATGTAATTATGATGAGGGGTTCAGAGAACTTACGGATAAGACATTTCACAGTCATTAGCAACCTCAGCAAAAACCTGCTGTATCAACACAGGAAGGCAGAGAGAAATGCTCCTATTTTTCTAGCGTTCTGGAATGTTTTTCTCATTTGTTGATTCTAGACTTTTTTTTTTTTCAAGTTAAGTCTAGTTGCAGGAGCATGGGAAATTGCCCTAGATTTGCATCCATCCACAGAAGAGGAAAAAAAACTGAGCACAATAAATCACTTTCCATTTCACTTCAAAATATGATCACATGACAGCTCACTGGGGAAAATGGAAATGTAATGGTATCGCAGCTGCACATGGGCATACAGGCAGGAGACAAACCCAAGACAATACAGAGTTCAGAAGTTCAGATCCAGCACAGGGTTATAAAGACTGAATTACAACCTTTGCTGAATTTGAATACTTGGAGCAACCCCCCAAGCACCATCAGAAGACATCCACTCTCACTGTATATTGTGTCGTACAGCAGAATAACCAGGGCTGCTTGGAAATGTCACACTTCCAGCGTGAATATTTATGCTCTTTCCTTTTAAGTAACTTCCAAGAATAATCACGGACTTGCTCTTTCACTCCTTATTATATGGGGGTTGTAAAAGACACAGCACACCAGATTTTCAAGCATTTTTAGCCCTATTTTTCAGGATAATGAAAATGCCATGGCAATATCACAATGTATTTGTACATGATAATAGTTTATAAAACAGCTTTTTTGTAGGAATAACAAATCACATAAAATGAACTTCTCAGTGTGCATAAGGGAATATCTACTGGATATTAATGTACTAATACGTGAAAAAAAAAACAAAGTTTACCACAAGGTGCTCGTTATGTTTGGATGGAAGCACTACTCCTAGTCCAAGATGGCTGCTGGGCTGGCTAGAAGAGCAGGGAGAAGAGTGGAGTTGCAGAAAGAGTGCTGAGTCAGGCACCTTTTGCAAACGTGTGTATCTTTGCTGGTCAGCAGAACCACTGTCTCAAGAATATCACATCAGCCAGAGAAGTTTTTTATAACAGTTTCCCCACCATTAAGTGTATTTTCTGGAAGTGAGTCTTCCTGAGATTTATTGCCAAACTTTTTCACCCATCTTCAAGTTGTTCAGACAAGAGTGGAGCTGAGATGGGGATCTTCTCTGATTCTTTCTAATCATAACCCTTGGTTTTCTTCAAGATTTTAATTCAGGACAGATCCTGTAGCAGGAAGAAGGGAGAGGACAAGGGCGTCCATTGCATCACCTGGGTGGGATCCTATCTGCTCCAGATGAAAGAAAGTAGATTTGTGTGGGACTTCTGTAAGGTAACAGATCTGATCGGAGAGACAGATTGAGCCAGCAAAGGAATTCAGCAAAATGGTGTTTCTGTTGTTGTAGCTTGTTGTTGGGCTCCTTTCTGATCATGATGCAGGAAAATTGCCAGGTCAGAGAACATGTATTTAGGGGTTTATTGGCTTGTAGGCTCACAGAAAGACCTAATTGATGCTATAGATAGCAGTTCTCTAATTTGTTTTCATTTATTGTTTTCCTAAAGAGGGTGGGTATAATTTTGTGTCATAAGAACCTGAAAGCAGGCTCTTAAATCTGAACATAAGCCCCTAAAGAAAGGTTGCCAAACATTTCTGTGGGATTTGGCAGTGCTTGGGCTATTATGGAATCCCTCATTGCAGGCCACATCTCACTACTCTACATGTATTCTTAATACAATACAATGGATGACATAGCAGCCACACAGTCCATCACAACCCAGGGGAATGAGCTGTGATATCCACTGGAACTCTGTCTCAAGGGATATACTGAGCATAATCTGGCCAAAAGCACTACAACTGTTACATCTTAGGGAGATCTAAAGAAAGCATTCAAACAAAAGTTTTGCTGAGAGAAAGTCACTGAAATCTGCTTCCTTAGGTACACCTTATGCAATCTTTTTCCACTTATGTTTATCTTTCCTTTCTCATTATCGAATTTTGCTGGAATTACAGACCCCCTTTTTCATTCTACCACCATTTGTCACCATTTCAGTTGATGAGCCATGATTTCATGGCATTCTAGCTTTGTTTCACTACACGCAAAAACCGCATTTCTATCTGCACTCTATATTCCTGTCTCCTCTTTACCTAGATTTTCCTACAGCACTTCTGTACTTACACAGTCATCTACAACAAACCAAAAAAAGCACTTAGAAAACCTACTTATTTCTTTGTAGTAGGGAAAGAAATAACTTTTTCTACTCTTTTGGCTATAAGCTGCACTGACGGCTTTGCATAGGAGCTTGGGTGGATAAATATTGTTACTAGCTTATTGTGTTGCCCATGATTTTCACTCTAGAAATACTGGAACAAACAAAAATCATATTCCTGTCCCTCGATTTTTTTCAAACATTATCTGAGAGTGGAAAAGAACACTCATTTGTGGGTGGTTTTTTTTTGTTGTTTTTAAATGATATTTTAATTACTCATGTCATGCTCCAGCAAAATGTCCAGCCTTTTGTTAAAATGTGGCTTAATTGCATTATGGAGCCTTCATGGGACCCTCACACATAAAGCGCTTTTCTTCAGACTTTCAAGACCTAAATTTGCAGTTGGCTCCTGACCAGCGCACTCGAGCAGATACGCACGTAGGTAGTGGGCAGACCCTGTGTTGATGAAGTAATCATAGTTGACTGCCTCGCCAGTGCTATTCCACAAATATGCCCACAAACAAAAATTGGACATGCATGTTGGTTTTCATTTTGAGTTCATTCACAAAAAAAAAAAAATGCCCTTGGTATGTCAGAAAGCATGGAGACACCTTCACGGACTGTTGGCTACGCCTCGGCAAAGCTTTACAACAGTCTGTTAGACAAAAAAGAGGCTGATGCAGATACCTTAATAAGCATCCCATCTGTGAGGTCATCGGGATATTTCAAACAACTTTCAGCTCTCATTAGTTTAGCGGTTTCCACAAGCATGTCCTTATCTTTTGTAACTTTTGCAGCCAAACTTCCTGGGAAAGCCTCTGAGCTGGGTGACATTCTTACCCATGGGTCAGTCTGCAGTAATGAACCAGCAATTTATGTGTCCTTTGCACTCTCAGGCAGTATATGTTTATATTAACCTTTCATGTTGTGAATTTTTTCCTTTATTCTTGTAATTCTCTGGCTTCTACCATGCAAATCTCATTATTCCTAATAGGCTGCAATTAGGATTTCCAAGCTGCTGATCCCAATCGTGAAAGGCATTTTCCAAGAATAAGTGCTTTTTCTTCTATATTAATGATGGAATATGTAACAGAGACTATACCCAGGAAACAGTGGTGAATAATGGATCCACAGGCTAATGGAAATCCATATCAACTGTCTGGTTTTGTACCTTCATTTAAGAAGGTATAGCATAGTTTACTGCACCATGTAAATACATTGTGCTCAACATTGCACAGAAATGAGGTTGATGATTTTTCAGGTCTACTAGGCTTAAAAGAATGAAAGGATATTTATTACGATTTCTTACAGTTTCTTGCACTTGAAAGAGATAAAGCAGCTCCATCAGCACTTGCCAACATGGTAGGTCTTTGTCACACTAATAAGCTCCCCATCAAAGAAGATGTTGTAATCAAATGCTATTTTTCAAGAACTCCCAATTCTGTATTCAGAAATGATCAGACTGAAATATGCTTCCTCCAAAGGCAGAAGACAGTAACACGTACTGTCTTTATTTGGATCTTTCTTTAGTTTTCTCAGTTCTGCACAAAGAATGTGAGCTAAAAATGAGAACCAGTGAAGAACGGGTAGCAGATGGTTGGGTGTCTGTCTGCTAAAATTGAGACAAAGGGACAAATGTGGTCTTCAGAAGAAAGAGAAAATGAAGGCTAAGTATACAGTATTACAATATTTCAGGTATGAGATGGGTAACGGTTGGAGTAAAGTCTTGGTAGGAGAAACAGAATAGCAGTAGAATAGATTAGAAGAAAAGGCCTGTACAGGAGCAGGGCAAATCAAGTATAAATAAGTCAAAGACTACTGGGATCTGAAATGGTGGAGAATGGGCAAGGCAGTGGTGAAGCTGAGGGAAGACTAAGAGGGATGGAAGAGTGTGGTTTCACGCTTTGAGGTACAAAGCTATCTTCTGATCACTTTTTACATCCCAGATTTCTTCATTTTGGTATGTAACTTGAACCCAAGGTTTATTCCTTCCATAGTTAAACACTTCCTTGTCCAACACTGTGCTTCAGATCACCGGGTGTGTACAACAATAGTTTTTTATAAGCAAACAGAATATGTTTATAAAGTCCCAAATGACATGAGCGAGGAAAGCTCTCAAGCCTAGACTTTCCCAGCTACCCACTGTTTGTGACTCTCTACCTTCTCATAGGTATCCATCAGAACTAAATATATATATATATTTATACATGCAAAAAATCTCTTAGGAAGCACCACTCATGTTTGTATCACCAGGAGGAGACTTAAGTTTGGATATAACTAATTCTGTGGCTTTCATAACCATTTATGTCATTTTCTTCTTGATGTTTCTCTAACATCCCAATTTTATTCTGCATACTTTATTGCCTATTCAGAGTTTACAGTAGACTCCAGCAATAGTTCTTTTCTGAATATGCTTTCTATAACCAACTTTTCACATAGAGTTTGTTTGGAAGTGTATGAATGACCTGCCTTCCTGGCAAGCTGACCTGTAATTTTCTCATTTTATTCTTTTTCTTCTGCTGCCTTATGCATATTAGAAAATGTGATTTTTAAAACACAACAGTCATCACATGCTTCATTGTACTTATCTGTATTGTCCTGCTTGCTTTTAGTCTTTATAATTTCTGTACTTGGATGGAGACAGTATGTTTTCCTTTTCAATGTGCCATAAAATAAAGGTAGCTTGTGCTGTTTGTAAAGGGAGTCTCAAGATCAGTAAAATGCCTTTTCTACCTCAGAGAGAAATGTTGCTGTGAATTAAGTGCTATGTTGTCCTGACAAAAACATGATGCAATTCAGAATAACCACATGGAACGTACTTTTAGACCAGAAAAGTGGGTTGAAGAAGAGAGTCCAATAGACAGTCCTAGGCAATAAGAACTAAATGTGAAGATGTCACTGTTGCTGTATTCTACGATACAGTAAATACCTTGATTTATCACTGTAGGAAATATAGCAGGGTAAGGGATAGTAACTTTTGGAACTTGATATTTAGAAGGAGAAAAAAATAAGACTAAGCCTTATAATCAGGTCTTGGTCTCATCTCTTCAAAAGCCCTCATAGGAAGCCTCTTCATTGGACTCAGAGTAAAAGTAAGGTGTAATAGTTCAGACTGCAGTATCTCTTGTTTACTGAAATAGTAGGTCTCAAACTGACGATTCACAGGATCATGGTAACTGTTCTCCAGAACCATGTTAGACAATACAGTTCAGTGTTTTCTACTACAGTTTAATGGTATGTCGTCAATAGTCATCATCCCAATTATTTGGGGAGAAACTGATCTACAAGATGTCCTTTCTCTTCATTTCCTGGAAGCTCACAGAGATGCAATAAAGGCAGCTTTGCTTCCAGGAGCCTGATAATACCCTCGCACTCTGCCAGC
Organism: Odontophorus gujanensis; assembly: GCA_013399175.1. Taxonomy (NCBI): domain Eukaryota; kingdom Metazoa; phylum Chordata; class Aves; order Galliformes; family Odontophoridae; genus Odontophorus; species Odontophorus gujanensis. The sequence goes on from VXAB01008031.1 coordinate 358,398, forward strand.
CATCTCCATCTGCAATGGTCCACAAACACTTCTAACTCCACAAAGCACTGACCTCAAGTTGTAGATATGTGCTTAGTGACACAAAGACACACACAATTGAAAAAAAAAAAAGTGAGCAAAGATTATCAGGAAGGACCACCACCACTGTCAGAACCTTGAGCCTGTTCTCTGTAGAACAAGAACAGTGGTATTTATGTGTAATTGTAAGCCTCCCTGTGCTCTTCAGAGAATAATTACTCTATTGTAAGGTTTTAGTATATTTGCTTATTTGTTGTATGTGTTTTTTGTTGTTGTTGGGTTTTGGCTTTTTTTGCAGACATAACCTAAAGCTCAATGCAATAGCTGAAACTCAGAGGTACCTGAAACGTCCTGGATTTCCTGGCCTCCTGACACCACCCAGAAGGGTATATATCTCCTGTAGATCTTGCATCATGCTTGTCTCACACCTTTACAGGTAATTCTGATGTTACCCTACACTCATATCTTTCATGATGGCCCTTCTCTTCTAGCAAATAAATGGAAAAAATATGGTGCAAGAAGGGCACCTGAGGGGATCCTTTGAATTCTGTCAGAACTCTTGGTGGTGTACTTGTTTATAGCAAGGTGAAATCATGCTGTCCTGACAACCTCAACAATATACCACAACTTAACCATACTCAAATATTCTGTGTAACCCTTATGCAAAGATCTTAGCCAAGATAAATGTAATACTCCTAGGTGGGAGCATAAATGAATTATTTATTGTGAGACATAATTGGTAAAGTTAGAGTATGCTGTTCTAAGGATGTGAAAAAGCAGGAGAACAACACCTTCTGTGTGAAGGAGGAAATGTCACCTAACCCAGATATTATTATCGGGGGCTGTAAGAGTGGCTTAGGAGAGGAAGAAAGAAGGGAAGGAAGGAAAGGAAAAAGGAAAAAG